>JASUUJ010000308.1:0-54446 GCA_030449895.1 Citrus mangshanensis | reverse complement strand
GTTCACGCTACGTTCAATTGTGACCTTTTTTGGCACGAGGCCACCCTTGAAAAGTCTCGGGCCATTCGAGTCAAAATGGACGAACTTAAGCCCCACCCCCACCAAGGCTATAGCCACCGATTTTGGCCATTTTCCATGCTGGGAGTTTGGCACAAATATGAGCGCTAATTTTCGTGCAGCTGTACCCGTGACCCTATTTTGGCTGCAAAGAACGCCGCAAAGTCTCGGGCCATTAGGAGTCAATGAACATTCGCCCCCACCAAGACTATAGCGCACCGATTTTAGCCATTTTCGGCTGGGGTTTTGGCGCCCGACCTTCGAGCATCAATTTTTGGTAGCTATGCCCCGTGGCCTATTTTTGGCTGCATGAGCCTGCTGAGCTGGGCATTCAGATCAATGAGATGACTTCGCCCATGCCCCACCAGGCTATAGCCCACACGTTTTTGGCCATTTGGAGTTTGCCGCGACCTTCGGGTGCGGTGCAAGCTGGCTGTGCACCGTGGCCAATTCCAAGCAGAGACGGAGGCCGCCCGCAAGCTCTCGTGCCATTCTGATCAGCGGACCAGACTTCGCCACGCCCCATGAGCTATAGCCCACCAGTTGCTGTATTTCCATGAGGTTTTGCTTTTGTGCCAGGCATCTAATTTTTGGGCGCGGCTGTCCCACGTGGCCTATTTTTAGCGCCACGGAGCCGCCACGCAAAGTCTCGGGCCATTCCCGAGGTCAGTGGATGAACTTCGCCCCACGCCCCACGAGGCTATAGCCCCACCAATTTTAGCCATTTGGGGGTTTTGGCACCCCCGACCTTCGGGGCGCTAATTTTGTGCGGCCCGGCCATGTCGGTGGCCTATTTTGTTGGCACCACGGAGGCAACCCGCAAAGTGTCAGGCCATTCCGAGTCCGAGCGGGCGAGGCTTCCGCCCACCCCCCACCAAGGCTATCGCCCACGATTTTAGCCATTTTTCAGCTGGGGTTTTGGCACCCGACCTTGGGCGCTAATTTTGGGTGCGGCTGTGGTGACCTATTTTTTAGCACCATGAGAACCACCCGCAAAGTCTGGGGCCGTTCCACGAGTCCCAGCGGACAGACAGCCCACACCCCCACTGGGAACATGGGCCGCGATTTTAGTCATTTTCCTGGCTGGGGGTTTCATTTGACCAGCTAAATTTTTAGGTCATGAGCTATTACCCGTGACCTATTTTGGAACTGGAGACTGCCCGCAAGTCTCGGGCCATTCAAGTCAATGGGCGAACTTCGCCCACACCCAGCAGGCTGTATTTGATTTTCTAGTCATTTTCCGCTGGGGGTTTTAACAACCTTGAGCGCTAATTTTTGAGTCTTGTTGTGCTTTAGAGTGGGCCTATTTTTAGGCGCCAGGAGACCAGCCATAGAGTCTCGGGCCATTCCGGGTCCGTGGACCAGACACTTAGCGCCCCCACGAGGCTGTGGGCTCGTTTTAGCCATTTGGGGAGTTTGCTTTCCAACCTTAAGGCGCTAATTTTTGCATGTTCTGCAGTAGCTCTTTGACACCACGAATGACCCAAAGGAGTCTGGGACCAATTCCGAGTCCAGTAGACGAACTTATGCCCCACTGAGCTGCAAGCCCTCCGATTTTGTGGCCATTTTCCGCTGGGGGTTTTGGCACCCAGGCCTTCGGTGGCTAATTTTTGTCTTTGTGGCCGTGTCGGTGGCCCAGGCCACACAGCTGGGAGGCCACCCGCAAAGGTCAGTGTTCCGAGGTCGGGGCGGGTGAGACCGCCCGCCACCCCGCCCAAGGCTGTCCACCCACCAGATTTTGGCCATTTTCCGCTAGAGTTTTGGCACCCGACCTTGAGCGCTAATTTTTAGGTCAGCTGTGGCCGTGACCTATCCCAGCACCACGGGAATGGCCGCCAAAGTCTCTCAGACCATTCAGATCCCAATGAGGCCAGACCGCGCCCGCCCGGCCTTGAGGCTATAGCCACGCCCCGTTTTTGTCATTTAAGGGGTTTTAGCCTCCCAACCTTAGGCGCTAATTTTAGCCTTGGCTATGCCAAGTAGCCTATTTTCCCAACACCACAGGCCAGCCCCAAAGTCTCGGTGATTTCAGTCCCGTGAGACAGACCATGCCTTGCATGAGGTACATATTACCACTCGATTTTAGCGTTTTCGCTGGGGGTTTTGGCACCCGACATGAGCGCTAATTTTCTCGCGTCGCTATTACCTGTAGCCTATTTTTTGGCACCCACGGAGAGCCGCCCCAAAATCTCAGGCCATTCCAGGTCAATGACCAGACCCGAACCATGCGCCCCTTAAGTATAGCCACTTCGATTTTTAGCCATTTTTCGCTGGGGGTTTTGGCACCCCGACCTTGAGCGCTAATTTTAGTAGCGGCTATGCCCGTGGCCTATTTTAACACCACGCGAGCTGCCCCCAAAGGGCTCGGGCCATTCGGAGTCCGGATGAGCTCATACGCCCCACGAGGCTATGGCCGCGTTTTTGGCCATTTAGGGGTTTTGGCACCCCACGACCTTCGGGTGCTAATTTTAGTAGCTGTGCCAGTAGCCCAATTTTAGCAGAAGACGGAGAGCCGCCCATAAAATCTCGTGCCATTCCTAGTCCGAGTAGACGAACCTTACTTTACCAAGGCTATGGCCCGCGATTGCCACAGCCATTTTCCTTTGGGGTTTGGTACGACTTGGCCATGTCATTTACACTGGACTGTCCCGTGGCCTATTTTTGGTATGGGATGCCTAAGTCCTGGGGCCATTCCGGGTCCGGCGAGCGAACTTCGCCACGCCCCCACAAGGCTATAGCCAGTTTTGGCATTTGGGGTTTGCCACCCGGCCTGGTAATAATTTTTAGAGTACAACATGTATCAATAACCCTGTCCACAGCACCACAGAGCCACCACAAAGAATCTCTGGACATTCAAGGTCGGCCCAGTTGAACATTACCTTCATGAGGCTGTAGCCTCCCAGATTTTAACCCATTTTTTCCGCTGGGAGGTTTTGCTTTGACCAAGCCACTCATTCTAAGCGTGCTATCTTATGCTTTATTTTAGCCCTTGCCAGTACCGCAAAGTCTGGGCCATTCCGAGTCAATGGACGAACTTCGCCCACCCCATAGGCTATAGCCCACCCGATTTTTAGCCATTTTCCGCTGGGGGGTTTTGGCACCCGATACTGGGCTGTTTTGGGTTGACTGCCCGTGACCTATTTTAGCGCAGGACAGCCCATAAAGTCTCTAGGGCCATTCCGAGTCCGGTAGTTGAACTTATTAACTTCCACCAAGGCTATAGCCACCGTTTTTTAGCCATTTGGGGTTTGGCACCCGAACCCGGGCGCTAATTTTGGCGCGGCTGTGTGGGGTGGCTATTTTTGGCACCACGGGAGGCCACCCATGAGTCACGGGCGAATTCGAGTCCGTGGACGAAACCGCCACACCCCCACCAAGGCTGCATAGCCCACCCGATTTTTAGCCATTTTTTCAGCTGGGGTTTGCGGCGCCCCGACCTTGAGCTAATTTTTTAGATGCTGGCTGTGCCGGCGGGGCTATTTTAGCGCCACAGAACCGCCCGCAGAAATCTCAAACCATTCAGGTCCAACGTGAATGAACCGCCACGCCCGCAGGCCTGCCTTCCACCCGTTTTTAGCCATTTGGGGTTTAGCACTGACCGGGCGCTATTTTTAAGCGCGGCTGTGTCGGTGGCCTATTTTTACCCCAGCACACGGGGCCACCCGCAGAGTCTCGGGCCATTCCGAGTCCGACGGGCGAACTTAACCCACCCCATAAAAGTTTATACTTTGCCGATTTTTGGCCGTTTTTCCGCTGGTGGGTTTTAACTTTGACCTTGAGCTAATTTTTAAATCTGGCTAATAGTAAAGTGACTCGCCCACACTTCAGAGCCGCGCCACCAAGCCTCGGAGCCATTCCAGTAAGGCGGACGAACACCATGCCTTCCCCACGAGGCTATAACTCCACCGTTTTTGGCCATTTGGGGGTTTGGCACTTTTAACCTTGAGGCGCTAATTTTTGGGCACGGCTATACCCATGGCCTATTTTGGATTACTACGGAGGTTGCCCCCAAAGTCTCGAGCCATTCCGAGTCCAGCGGATGAACCGCCCGCCCCAGCAAGGCTATAGCCCCACCCGTTTTTGGCCATTTGGGGGTTTTGGCTTCGACGCCGGTTCTAATTTTGGGCGCGGCTGTGCCATGCTTTCTTTTTGGCAGACGGATGCACGCCCGCAAAGTCTACGTGCCATTCCTAGTCCGAGCGGACGAACCGCCGCCCCACCAAGGTATCGCGCCCACCCGATTTTTAGCCATTTTTCCGCTGGGGTTTGGCCTTTTGTTCAGGCGCTCATTTTTACTGAGGCAGCTATGCCGTGGCCTGCCATTTATTGTAACTGAAGAGGCCGCCCCCAAAGTCTCGGGCCATTCCGAGGTCCGGCGGACGAACTTAAGCCCACGCCCCCCACCAAGGCTATAGCCCACCTGTTTTTTGGCCGTTTGTGGGGTTTTGGTACCCGACCTTAGGGCACTAATTTTAAGTAGCTGACTATGCCTAAGTGGCCTATTTTACACGGAGGCCGCCCGCAAAGTCTCGGGCCATTCCGAGTCAGGCGGACGAACTTCATCCCGCCCCACAAGGCTATAGCCACCACTGGTTTTTGGCCATTTGGGGGTTGTGGCACCCGACCTTCGGGAATTGCTAATTTTTGGCGCGGTTGTGGCGTGAGCCCTATTTTGGCCACCTGAGGCATGCGAGTCTGGGTGCCATTCCTAGTCAGGCGGACCCGAACTTCGCCGCGCCCCCCACCAAGGCATAGCCCATAGTTTTTGGCCATTTGGGGTTTGGCACCCGACCTTGGCGCGCTAATTTTTAGGCGCGGCTTTTGCCCGTTGCCAATTTTGCTTTAGCTAAGCCGCCCATAAAGTCTCGGGCCATTCGGTCAGCGGACCGAACCATACGCCCCCAGGCTATAGCCCACCCGATTTTTAGCCCATTTTTCGCTGGGGCATTTGGCACCGACCTTCGGAGAATCTTTTTGGGTCGGCTATATGCCCGTTGTTTATTTTTGGCAGCTCACGGAGCCGCCCGCAAATTCTCGGGCCATTCTGAGTCCGAGGCGGACGAACTTAGCCCGGCCACGCCCCACGAAGGCTATAGCCCACCCGTTTTCGCCATTTGGGGTTTGGCACCCCGGCGTTCGGGCGCTGATTTTTGGCAGACTGTGCCCTATTACCACAACACACTTTGGAGGCCGCCCACAAAGTCTCGGGCCATTTAGGAGTCAGCGGACAAAGGCCGCCACGCCCCCCACAAGAGCTATAGCCACCCGTTTTTAGCCATTTTCGCTGGGGGTTTTGGCACCCGACCTACAGCGCTAATTTTTGAAGGCGGCTTTTCCGTGGCAATTTTTGGCCACCGCGAGCGCCCGCAAATTCTCCGGGCCATTCCGAGTCAGCGGACGAATGACTTCTTACCATTCCCCACCAAGGCTATAGCCCACCGATTTTTGACCCCATTTTCGCGCTGTGGGGTTTGGCTTTTTAAACCTTGACATGCGCTAATTTTGGAGTGCTTTGGCAGTGCCCGTGGCCTTTTTAACACGCGGTGGCCGCCCGCAAAGTCTCGGGCCATTCCAGTCAAGCGGACGAACTTACACGCCCCCACCGGCTCTAGCCCAGCCCTAGTTTTTGGCCATTTGGGGTTTGTTTTGACGTTCGGGCGCTAATTTTTAGCTGTGACTGTGCCCGTGTGCCCTGACCACAGCACCACGGAGGCCGCCCCACAAAGTCTCAGGCCATTTCGAGTCAGCCAGACAAACTTCTTCACTTCCCTGAGGCTATCCCACCGTTTTTGGCCATTTTTCCGCTGGGGTTTTGGCACCCCATTACCTACTAATAATTTTGTCCCCAGTGGCGGCTTTTCCAGTGGCCCTAGCCAATTTTCTGTGGAGGCAGCCAAATTCTCGGGCCATTCCGAAGTCAAGTGACGGAGCCCACAGCCCCAAGGCTATAGCCCACCCGTTTTTAGCCATTTGGGGGTTTGCTTTGAGCGCTAATTTTTGTGCGCTTGGCTGCGCCGTAGCTATTTTTGGCACCACGGAGGCCGCCGCAAAGTCTCGGTCCATTCGGAGTCCGGCGGTAGATAGAACTTCACCCGCCCCACCAAGGCTACCATAGCCCACCCGTTTTTGGCCATTTGGGGTTTTGGCACCCCGACCTTCGGGCGCTATTCATAATTTTCAGTAGCGGCTGTGCCGTGGCCTATTTTTGGCACACGGAGCTCCACGCAAAGTCTCGGCCTGCGTGCGAGTCCAGCGGAGGACCAGACTTCGCCTACGCCCCGCAAGGCTATAGCCCACCCGATTTTTGGCCATTTTTTCCGCTGGGGGTTTTGGCACCCGACCGGGAGATATTTTTTTGGGGCGCGGCTATGCCCGTGGCCTATTTTGGCTATGAGGCTGCCCAAAGTCTCGGGCCATTCCGAGTCAGGCGGACGAACCGCCCACGCCCCCCCCTATAAGGCTATAGCCCACGGATTTTTGGCCATTTGTCCGCTGGGGTTTTGCACCCGACCCTCGGCGCTAATTTTTAGAGCACGGCTATGCCCGTGTAGCCTGGCCTACAATGTAGCGGAGACCGCCCCCAAAGTCTCGGGCCATTCCCGAGTCCAGCGAGACCGAACATACGCCCACGCCCGCTTAAGGCTATAGCCCACCCGATTTTACAGCCATTTGTCCGCTGGGGTTTTGGCACCTTGACCTTGGGCGCTAATTTTTGACACGACTTTGCCCGTGACCTATTTTGGTAAGCGGCAGGACCGCCCCAATGTCTCGGGCCATTCCAGGTCCAGGAGATGACTTCGCCACGCCCCCACCAAGGCTCTCTAGCCCACCCGTTTTTAGCCATTTGGGGGTTTTGGCACCGACCTTGGGCGCTAATTTTTAGGCGCGGCTATGCCAGTAGCTTATTTTTAGCACACGGAGACCGCCATAATCATCTCGAGGCCATTCCGAGTCCGTCGGGCCGTACTTCCCATACGCCCCCACCAAGCCTATCGCCCACGGTTTTGGCCATTTGGGGGTTTTGGTGCGCCGACCTTCAGGGGGCTAATTTTGGCCCGGCTAGTGCCCATGGCCTGGTACCCATGGCCTTACGGCACCATTTTTGTTTGCCGAAGCCGCCATGAAGACCTCGGCGAGTCAGTCCGGCGGATGAACCTGCATTCGAGCAGTGGACGAGACCACCACGCCGCAGGCTATAGCCCACCTTTGCAGTTTGTGGCCGTTTTCCGCTAGGGGGTTTTGCACCCGACCTTCGCGCTAATTTCCCAGATATGCGGCTATGCCGTCAATGCCCTATTACAACTACACCTTCGGAGGCCGCCCGCACGGGTCTTGGGCCATTCGAGGTGTCCGGCAGGCAGACACCCGCCCCACGAGGCTATAGCCCACCCGTTTTTTGTGGGCCGCCCATTTTGCTTTAAATTTGTTGGAGTTGCTTTTACCTACTAATTTGTGGGTGCGTTTTTGCTGTGCCCTTCTTCTTATTGCCACATCACACGGAGGCCGCCGCAAGTCTCGGGCCATTTCAAGTCAAGCAGCGGACAGAACTTCGCCCATGCCCCTCACCAAGGCTATACCCCACCGTTTTTGGCCATTTGGGGGTTTTGGCAGCCGAAATTCGGGTGGGCTAATTTTTAGATGTGACTGTGCATTCTTGCCATGGCCTATTTTTATTTTAGCACAGGGTGCCGTAAATTCTCGGGCCATTCGAGTCGGAGTGAGATGAACTTCGTACGCGCCCCCGAAGGCTACCTGCCCACCGTTTTTAAGCCATTTGGGGTTTTGGCACCCAGACGGTGCTAATTTTTGTGGCTGTGCGGTGGCTAATTTTGTTTTTGGCCTAATTTTGGCACCACGGAGGCCGCCCGCAAAGTCTCGGGCCATTCAAATGACGAGTCCAGCGAACATCGCCCACGCCCCACCACGGGAGGCTATAGCCCACCCGTTTTTGGCCATTTGGGGGTTTTGGTACCCGACCTTGGGCACTAATTTTTAGTGTGCAGCTATGCCCGTGAGCCTATTCTTTGGAGGCCACCCGCAGTCAGGACGGGCCATTCCGAGTCCGGCGGTGGACCGAACTTCATCACGCCCCCTTACCATGAGGCTGTTAGCCCACCCGTTTTTTAGCCATTTGGGGTTTTGGCACCCGACACCGGGCTTGCTAATTTTAGAAGCGTGGTTGTGGCGTGGCCTATTTTTGTGGAGGCCGCCGCAAAGTCTCGTGCCATTCCTAGTCAGCCGGACGAACTTCGCCACCGCCCCCACCAGGCTATAGCCACCCGATTTTTGGCCATTTTTCCATGGCTGGGGGTTTGGCAACCCGACCTTGAGCGCTAATTTTAAGGCGCGGCTGTCCCGTGGCCTATTTTTGCCAGCGCTGGAGGCCGCCCCATAAAGTCTCGGGCCATTTCCGGAGTCAGTTGAACCCGCCCCACCAAGGCAGCCATAGCCCATATTTTTGGCCATTTGGGGTTTTTGGCACCCCCGACCCTCGGGCGCTAATTTTTGGATTGCAGCTGTGTCGTGGCCTGTTTTACAGCACACGAGGCCCACCGCCAAAGATCTCGGGCCATTCCGAGGTCCGAGCGAATGACAGGCTTCGCCCACCCCCACCAAGGCTATAGCCCACCCGATTTTTAGCCCATTTTCCGCTTGGGGGGATTTTGCTGCCCAGCCTTCGGGAGCTAATTTTGGAGTCTTGGCTGTGCCAGTGACCTATTTTTTGTACAGCGGAATGCCACGGTACCGCAAAGTCAGACCATTCAGTCCGGCGGACGAACTTCGCCACGCCCCCACCAAGGCTATAGCCACCGATTTTTGGCCATTTTACAGCTGGGGGTTCTGGCATGCACCCGACCTTGGGACGTGCAATTTTTAGGCATGGCTATGCCCGTGTCCTATTTTAGCACCTGCGCAGGCTGCCCCCCGGAGAAGGCCATTCCGAGGTCAGGCGGATGAACTTCGCCACGCCCCCTACTGGCCCCACACGTTTTTAGCCATTTGGGGGTTTTGGCACTCGATTGCTTCAGCCGGGTGCTTGTAAGTGCCGCTGTGCCCGTGGCCTATTTTGGCAAGCGGAGAGCCCGCCACAGCGTCTCGGAGCCATTCCGGGTCCGGTGGACGAACCTTAAATCCACACACCCACCAAGGCTATAGCCACCCGATTTTTGGCCATTTTCCGCTGGGGTTTGGCACCCGACCTTGAGCGTAATTTTTAATGCGCGGCTATGCCCGTGTCTATTTTAGCCCCAGCACATGAGGCTGCCCCCGAGACTGCAGGAGCCCATTCGAGTCGGGCGGATGAACCGCCCACGCGCCCCCCCATAAGCTACTAAGCCCAGCACGTTTTTGGCCATTTTGGGGGTTTGGCACCCCACCTTGGTGCTAATTTTGGCGTGACTGTGCCGTGGCCTTTGGCCACACGCGAGGCCGCCCGCAGCGTCTCGGGCCATTCCAAGAGTCAGGCGGACGAACTTCGTAACACCCCCACGAAGCTATAGCCACGCGATTTTAGCCATTTTTTTTCGCTGGGGGTTTGGCACCCGACCTTGGAGCGCTAATTTTTGGTGCGTCACAGCTACCGTGACCTATTTTAGCGCCGCGTCTGAGCCGCCTGCAAATCTGTTGAGCCATTCGAGTCCGGCGAGACGAACCGCTTTCCCATGCCCCCCGCGAGGCTATAGCCCACCGTTTTTGGCCATTTGGAAATTTTGCACCGACCCAACCAGGCGCTAATTTTTTTAGGCCAGCGTGGCAGCTTTGCCGTTGTTGGCCAATTTTTGACCTGGAAGCCGCCCGCAAAGTCTCGGGCCATTCCGAGTCCGGACGAACCATGCGCTGACCAAAGCTATAGCCGCTGAATTAGATTTTTAGCCATTTTCCGCTGGGGATTTTGCACCCGACCTTGGTAGCTAATTTTTGGGTCGCGGCTATGCCCGTAACCTGGCTTCCCACGGCACGGAGGCCGCCCGCAAATTCTCGGGCCATTCCGAGGTCGTGGTAGGGCCGACTTACGGCCACTTGACCCGCCCCGTTTTTTCTAAGCCCACCCGTTTTAAGCGGTTGGAGGTTTTGGCACCCGACCCCTTTACTAAAATGATTTGTGGCAGTGGCTATTATTGCCTATTTAACGGAGCCGAATGCATAAAGTCTATTGTAATTTCTAGTCCGGCAGACAAAGCCATGCCACCTTGCCAAGGCTATAGCCCACCCGTTTTTGGCCATTTGGGGGTTTTGGCACCCGACCTTCGGGGCGCTAATTTTTGGGCGCGGCTGTGCCCATTAAGCCTATTTTGTCACAGGAGACGCCGCAAAGTCTCGGGCCATTCTGAGTCCGAGCGGACGAACTTCGCCCTCGGCCCCACCTGAGGCTATAGCCCACCGATTTTAGCCATTTTCGCTGGGGGATTTGCTTTGACCTTCGAGGCGCTAATTTTTGGGCGGCTGTACCCGTGGCCTATTTTAGCACACGCAGGCTGCCCGCATAAATCTCCGGAGCCATTCCGAGTCAGCGATTGTGAACTTTGCGCCACGCCCCCACCAAGGCTATAGCCTACCCGTTTTTGGCCATTTTCCGCTGGGGTTTGGCACCCGACCTACAGGCGCTAATTTTTGGCGCGGCTTTTCCCAGTAGCCTATTTTCTACGGAGGCCGCCCGCAAATTCTCGGCAGTTCAGGTGCGGTGGACGAGAACTCCGCCCACCCCCACCAAGGCTATAGCCCACCGTTTTTTTGGCCATTTAGGGGGTTTTGGCACCCCCGACAACCGGGCGCTAATTTTTAATGTGTGCGTAGTAAATATTTTTGGCACACAGAGACGCCCGCATATAAAGTCTCGGGCCATTCTGAGGAGTCGGCCGGAGGCGAATGAACCGCCCTCGCCCCACCAGGCTATAGCCACCCGATTTTTGGCCATTTTCCGCTGGGGTTTGGCACCCGACCTTCGGGAGATATTTTTGGGCGCAGCTATGCCCGTGGCCTATTTTTGGCAGCACGGAGGCTGCCCCCAAAGTCTCGGGCCATTCAGTCAGGCGGACGACACGCCCACGCCCCCCACCAAGGCTATAGCCCACGGATTTCCTGGCCATTTGTCCGCTGGGGGAAATTTTGCACCCAACCCTCGGGCGCTAATTTTTAGACGCGGCACACTAATATGCCGCATTGGCCTGTTTTTAATGTGAGGAACCGCCCCAAAGTCTCGGGCCATTCCGAGGTCAATGAGCGGACGAACTTCCACCCACCAGGCTCTAGCCCACGGATTTTAGCCATTTGTCAGCTAGAAGTTTTTTTACACCCGACCTTGGGCGTCTAATTTTTAGGCACGGCTATGGCGCGTGGCCTATTTCTAATGGAGCCGCCCCCAATGTCTCGGGCCATTCCGAGTCCGGCGGACGAACTTCGCCCGCCCCCACCAAGGCTATAGCCCACCGATTTTTGTACATTTGTCCGCTGGGGGTTTTGGCACCCGACCTTCGGGCGCTAATTTTTAGACGCGGCTTTTTTGCCGTGGCCTATTTTTAATACAAATGTGCGAGACCCGCTTTCCCAAAGTCTCAGCGGGCCGGTGTTCGAGTCCAGCGGGACGTGGCGCATAAGCCACGCCCCCACCAAGGCCTATAACCCACCCGTTTTTGGCCATTTGGGGGTTTTGGCCCGACCTTGGCGCTAATTTTTGGCGCGGCTATGCCCGTGGCTTATTTTTAACACCACGAGGAGACCGCCCGCATAAAGTCTCGGGCCATTCCGGGAGTCCGTCGAGACGTACTTGCCCCACACCCCCACCAAGCCTATAGCCCACCCGGTTTTGGCCATTTGGGGGGTTTTTATTTTGGTACCCGACCTTCGGGCGCTAATTTTTGAGTAGCGGCTGTGCCCATGGCCTATTTTACAGCACCGGAGGCCGCCACAAAGTCTCTGACCATTCCGAGTCAGTAGGACGAACCACCACGCCCCCACAAGGCTACAGCCCACCCGATTTTGGCCATTTTCCGCTGGGGTTTGGCACCCGACCTTGGTAGCGCTAATTTTTAGTCCTGGCTATGCCATGTAGCACACTGCACATGGAGGCCGCCCGCAAATTCTTGGGCCATTCGGAGTCCGGCGAGACGAACTTACGAGCCACGCCCCCACGAAGGCTATAGCCCGCCCGTTTTTTCGCCATTTGGGGTTTTGGCACCCGAAATTTGGGTGCTAATTTGTGAAGTTGTGACTGTGCCCGTGGCCTATTTTTGTCTGGGAGGCCGCCCGCAAAGTCTACCGGGCCATTCCGAGTCAGCGGCCGAACTTCGCCCATGCCCCCTCACGAGGCTTCTACCCCACCCGTTTTTGGCCATTTGGGGTTTGGCACCCAAAGTCGGGCGCTAATTTTTGGAGTGCGGCTGTGCCGTACACACACAGCCTGGCCCATTTTTGGCCTCCACTGGGAGGCCGCCCGCAAATTCTCGGGCCATTCCTAGTCAGTGAGACAGACCATCCCACGCCCCCCCAAGGGCTATAGCCACCACGTTTTTCGCCATTTGGGAGGTTTTGGCACCTGAACTTCGGTGCCAATTTTTTGGCAGCGGCTGTGCAGTGGCTGAATTTTACGGCACCCACGGAGCCGCCATGAGAGTCTCTGGCCATTCCGAGTCCGGCGGACGAACTTAGCCACGCCCCCAAGGCTATAGCCCACCGTTTTTGGCCATTTGGGGGTTTTGGTACCCGACCTTCGGGCACTAATTTTGGGCGCGGCTATGCCCGTGGCCTATTTTTAACACCGCACGGAGGCGCCCGCAAAGTCTTGGGCCATTCCCGAGTCCGGCGGACGAACTTCATCCGCCCCCACCAGGCAATTTTATAGCCCACCCGTTTTTTTGGCCATTTGGGGGTTTTGGCACCCTTCCCGACCTTGGGGTGCTAATTTTTAGGCGCGGTTGATTTGTGGCCATTGGCCTATTTTGCTGACGGAGAACCGCCGCATAAGTCTCGTGCCATTCCTAGTCAGTGAAAGGAACTTACTTCCCGCCCCCACATGAGAGCTATAGCCCACCCGATTTTGGCCATTTTCCGCTGGGGGTTTGCTTTCCCGACCTTAGGCGCAATTTTGGAGTGCGGCTATGCCCGTGGCTATTTTGCGGAGGCCGCCCGAAAATTCTCGGGCCATTCGAGGTCCGAGCGGACGGGCGAACCGGCCACGCCCCACGAAGGCTATAGCCCACCGTTTTTGCGCCATTTGGGGGGTTTTGGCACCCGACCTTGAGTGCTAATTTTGAGCCCGATTTGTGGCAGTGGCTGTCCCCCAGTACAGGAGGCCGCCCATGAAGTCTGAAATGCCATTCCTAGTCCCCAGTCCGGGGACGAACCGCCACGCCCCCACACCAAGGCTATAGCCCACCCGTTTTTGGCCATTTGGGGGTTTGGCACCCGACCTTCGGGCGCCTTCTAATTTTTATGCGCGGCTGTGCCCAGCCTGTATTTTTGGCACACGGAGGCCGCCCGCAGAAGTCTCGGGCCATTGCGAGTCCGGCGGACGAACTTCGCCTCGCCCCCACCAAGGCTATAGCCCACCCGATGATTTTGGCCATTTTCCGCTGGGGGTTTTGGCACCCGACCTTCCGAGGCTATTTTTGGGGCGAGCTATGCCCGTGGCCTATTTTACAGCACCCGGAGGCTGCCCCAAGTCTCGGGCCATTCCGAGTCAGGCGGACGAACTTCGCACGCCCCCCCACCAAGGCTATAGCCACCCGATTTTTGCAGCCATTTGTCCGCTGGGGGTTTTGGCACCCGACCTTCGGGCGCTAATTTTGCAGCTTTGCCGTGGCCTGGCCTATTTTTGTAGCGGAGACCGCCCCCAAAGTCTCGGGCCATTCCGAGTCCGGCGGACGAACCGACCACGCCCCAACAAGGCTGCATAGCCCACCCAGTTTTTGGCCATTTGGGGGTTTGCTTCGACCTTGACTGCGCTAATTTTTAGCGCGGCTATGCCCATGGCTTAATTTTAGCACCACGGAGACCGCCGCAAAATCTCGGGCCATTCGGAGTCCGTCGGACGTGCCCGCCACGCCCCACCAAGCCTATAGCCCACCCGGTTTTGGCCATTTGGGGGTTTTGGTACCCGACCTTGGCGCTAATTTTTAGCGGCTGTGCCCATGGCCTATTTTTGGCACACAGAGGCCGCCCGCAAAGTCTCTGACCATTCCGGAGTCCGGCGGGACCCGAACTTCACGCGCCCCCGCAAGGCTATAGCCACCCGATTTTTGGCCATTTTCCGCTGGGGTTTGGCACCGACCTTCGGGCGCTAATTTTTAGAGTGACTATGCCCGTGGCCTATTTTTGGCACCACGGAGGCGCCGCAAATTCTCGGGCCATTCAGTCCGAGTCGGACGAACTTCGACCACGCCCCACGAGGCTATAGCCCACCGTTTTCGCCATTTGGAGGGTTTTTGGCACCCGAAATTTGGTTGCTAATTTGTGGGCGCGGCTGTGTCGTGGCCTATTTTTGTGAATGGAGACCGCCCCCAAAGTCTCGGAGCCATTCAGTCCGAGCGGACGAGCCACGCCCCAACAAGGCTATAGCCCACCCGTTTTTGGCCATTTGGGGGTTTGGCACCCCGACCTTGGTATTTAATTTTTAGCGCGGCTATGCCCATGGCTTAATTTTGCTTACCACGAGGAGACCGCCATAAAAATCTCGGGCCATTCGAGTCCGTCGGGACGTGCCCACGCCCCCCACCAAGGCTATAGCCCACCCGATTTTTGGCCATTTTTCCGCTGGGGGGTTTTGGTACCCCGACCGTCGGGCGCTAATTTTTGGGTGCGGCTATGCCCGTGGCCTATTTTTGGCACACGGAGGCCGCCCGCAAAGTCTCGGGCCATTAAGGTCCAGTGAGAACGGCCACGCCCCACGAAGGCTATAGCCCACCCGTTTTTTCGCCATTTGGAGGGTTTTGGCACCCCGAAATTTGGTTGCTAATTTGTGGGCGCGGCTGTGTCCGTGGCCTATTTTTTTCACACGGAGGCCGCCCGCAAAGTCTCGGGCCATTCCGAGGTCAGCAGACGAACCGCCACGCCCCCACCAAGGCTATAGCCCACCCGATTTTTGGCCATTTGTCCGCAGGGGGGTTTTGGCACCCCGACCTTCGGGCGATAATTTTTGGGTTCGGCTATGCCCGTGGCCTATTTTTGCTAAACGGAGACCGCCCCCAAAGTCTTGGTCCATTCCGAGTCCGAGGCGGACGAACCAACGCCCCCACCAAGGCTATAGCCCCACCGTTTTTGGCCATTTGGGGTTTTGGCACCCGACCTTCGGGCACTAATTTTTAGGCGCGGTTGTGGGCGTGGCCTATTTTTGGCACACGGAGCCGCCCATAAAGTCTGGGCCATTCCGAGGTCCGTGGACGTACTTAGCCCGCCCCCACCAAGCCTATAGCCACACCGGTTTTGGCCATTTGGGGGTTTTGGCACTTGCCCGACCTTCGGGGCTAATTTTAGGCGCGGCTGTGCCGTGGCCTGTCCACACCCCACACGGAGGCCGCCGCAAAGTCTCGGGCCATTGCGAGTCCAAGCAGACGAACTTCGCCTCGCCCCCCACCAAGGCTATAGCCCACCCGATTTTGGCCATTTTTCCAGCTGGGGTTTTGGCACCCCGACCTTCGGGAGTAATTTATGGGCGCGGCTATGCCCGTGGCCTATTTGCCTTGGAGGCCGCCCCAAAGTCTCGGGCCATTCCGAGTCAGGCCGGACGAACTCGCCCACGCCCCCCACCAAGGCTATAGCCCACCGGATTTTTGGCCATTTGTCCGCTGGGGGGTTTTTGCACCCGATTGCGGCGCTAATTTTTGGCGCGGCTGTGCCCGTGGCCTATTTTGGCACACGGAGGCTGCCCCCAAAGTCTCGGGCCATTCCAGTCCGAGGCGGACCGAACCCACTTGCCCCCACAAGGCTATAGCCACCCGATTTTTGGCCATTTGTCTGCTGGAGGTTTTGGCTTTTGACCTTCGGGCGCTAATTTTGGAGCACAGCTATGCCCGTGGCCTATTTTTGAAGTAACAGGAGACCGCCCGAAAGTCTTGGTCCATTCGAGGTCAGTAGACGGAACCGTGTAGCCCCACCAGGCTATAGCCCACCCGTTTTTGGCCATATGGGGGGTTTTGGCACCCCGACCTTCGGGCGCTAATTTTTAGACGCACGGCTATGCCCGTGGCCTATTTTTATTAGCGGAGACCGCCCCAAATTCTTGGTCCATTCCCGAGTCAGGCGGACCGGGCCATGCCCTTGCCCCCAACAAGGCTATAGCCCACCCGTTTTTGGCCATTTGGGGGTTTTGGCACCCCGACCTTCGGGCACTAATTTTTAAGGCGCGGCTATCCCATTGTGGCTATTTTTAGCACGGAGACCGCCCCATAAAAAGTCTCGGGCCATTGAGTCCGTCGGACGTACTTCGCCATACGCCCCACCAAGCCTATAAGCGCGCACCCCGGTTTTTGGCCATTTGGGGGTTTGGTACCCGACCATCGAGGCGCTAATTTTTAGCGCGGCTTTGCCATGGCTATTTTGGCGCCGGAGGCCGGCGCAAAGTCTCTGACCATTCCGAGTCCGGCGGACGAACCGACGCCAACCAGGCTATAGCCACCGGGATTTTTTTGGCCATTTTTTCCGCTGGGGGTTTTGGCACCCGACCTTGGAGCGCTAATTTTTGGAGCGGCTGTGCCCGTGGCCTATTTTAGCCACCACGGAGGCTGCCCGCAAAGTCTCGTGTCATTCCTAGTCCGGTGGACGAACACGCGCCCCCACCAAGGCTATAGCCCACCCGATTTTTGGCCATTTTCCGCTGGGGTTTTGGCACCCCCGACCTTTGGGTGCTAATTTTTGGCGGCTGTGCCCGTGGCCAATTTTGGCACACGGAGTCGCCCCAAAATGTCGGGCCATTCGAGTCAGCTGGGACGAACCGCCCATACCCCCACCAAGGCTATAGCCCACCACGATTTTTGGCCATTTTCCGCTGGGGGTTTTGGCACCCCGACCTTGGCGGCTAATTTTTGGGCGCGGCTGTGCCCGTGGCCTATTTTGGAACACGGAGACCGCCTGCAAAGTCTCGGAGCCATTAAGTCTGGCGGACGAACCGCCACGCCCCCCACCAAGGCTATAGCCCACCCGTTTTTGGCCATTTGGGGGCTTTGGCACTCCGACCTTGGCGCTAATTTTAAGGCGTGGCTGTCCCCGTGGCCTATTTTGGCACCACGGAGGCCGCCCGCAATGTCTGGGGCCATTAAAGTCGGCGGAAGAACTTCGCCCTTGGCAGGCTATAGCCCCACCCGTTTTTGGCCATTTGGGGGCTTTTGGCAGAACTTGGTGCTAATTTTTGGGTACGGCTTTGTCCGTGGCCTATTTGTGTACACGGAGGCCGCCACGCAAAGTCTCGGGCCATTCCGAGGTCAGGCGGACGAACTTCGCCCCACACCCCACCAAGACTATAGCCCACCCGTTTTTGGCCATTTGGGGGGTTTTGGCTTGACCTTTGGGCGCTAATTTTTGGCGCGGCTGTGTCCATGGCCTATTTCCACGGAGGCCACCCGCAAAGTCTCGGGCCATTCACGAGTCCGGCGGACGAACTTCGCCCACCCCCCAAGGCTATAGCCCACCCGATTTTTAGCCATTTTTTCCCAGCAGAGGTTTTGGCATCCCGACCTTGGGCGCTAATTTTTGGAGTCTGACTGTGCCCGTGACCTATTACAGCACGGAGACCGCCCGCAAAGTCTCGGGCCATTAGTCAGCGGACGAACCTTCGCCACGCCCCCGTAAGGCTATAAGCCCACCGTTTTTGGCCATTTGGGGGTTTTGGCACCCCGACCTTGGGCGCTAATTTTTGGGCGCGGCTGTGTCGGTGGCCTATTTTAGCACCACGGAGGCCACCCGCAAAGTCTCGGGCCATTCCGAGTCAGCGGACGAACCGCCCACCCCCACCAAGGCTATAGCCCACCCGATTTTGGCCATTTTCCGCTGGGGGTTTGCACCCTTTTGAACTTAGGCGCTAATTTTGGGTGCGGCTGTGGCCGTGACCTATTTTGCCACCACGGAGACACCGCAAAGTCTCGGGCCATTCCGAGTCCGCGGACGAACTTAAGCCCACGCCACCAAGACTATAGCCCACCGTTTTTGGCCATTTAGGGGTTTGGCACTCGACCTTAGGGCACTAATTTTTGGCAGCGGCTGTGCCCGTGGCCTATTTTAACACGGAGGCCGCCCAAAGTCTCGGGCCATTCCGAGTCCCGGACGAACCCGCCACGCCCCCCACCAAGGCTATAGCCTCCCGATTTTTGGCCATTTTTCCGCTGGGGTTTTGGCACCCGACCTTCGGGCGCTAATTTTTGGCGTGGCTGTGCCTGTGGCCTATTTTGGCACACGGAGGCCGCCCCAAAGTCTCGGGCCATTCCGAGTCCAGTGAGACGAACCTTGCACGCTTCCACCCGAGGCTAGCCCACCCGTTTTTGGCCATTTGGGGGTTTTGGCACCCGACCTTGGGCGCTAATTTTAGGCGCGGCTGTGCCCGTGGCTATTTTGGCACACTGGAGGCTGCCCCCAAAGTCTCGGGCCATTCCGAGTGGATGATTACAAGGCTGTAGCCACCCGATTTTGGCCATTTTCCAGCTGGGGGTTTTGGCACCCGACCTTTGGGCGATAATTTTTGGGCGGCTGTGCCCGTGGCCTATTTTGGCACCACGGAGACCGCCCCATAAAGTCTCGGGCCATTCCGAGTCGAGCGGACGAACCGCCCACGCCCCCCACCAAGGCTTCTAGCCCACCGTTTTTGGCCATTTGGGGTTTGGCACCCGACCTTGGTGCTAATTTTGGGTGCGGCTGTGTCCGTGGCTATTTTTGGTAGACGGAGGCCGCCCGCAAAGTCTCGTGCCATTCCTAGTCAGGCGGACCGAACTTCGCCACGCCCCCACCAAGGCTATAGCCCACCGATTTTGGCCATTTTTTCCGCTGGGGTTTTGGCACCCGACCTTGGGCGCTAATTTTTGGTGCGGCTGTGCCCGTGACCTATTTTGGCACATGAACCTTCGACCAAAGTCTCGGGCCATTCCGAGTCCGGCGGACGAACCGCCACGCCCCCACCAAGGCTATAGCCCACCCGTTTTTGGCCATTTGGGGGTTTTGGCACCGACCTTCGGGTGCTACTTTAGGTGCGGCTGTGTCCGTGGCCTATTTTGGCAGACGGAGGCCGCCAGAAGTCTCGTGCCATTCCTAGTCCAGTGGACAGAACTTAATATGCCCCCACCAAGGCTATAGCCCACCCGATTTTTGGCCATTTTTCCGCTGGGGGTTTTGGCACCCGACCTTCGGGCGCTAATTTTTCGCGGCTGTCCCCGTGACCTATTTTTGGCGGGCCATTCGAGTCCGGCGGACGAACACGCCCCCACCAGGCTTTAGCCCACCCGTTTTAGCCATTCGGGGGGCTTTTGGCACCCGAAGTGCTAATTTTTACGGCTTTGTCGTGGCGATTTGTGGCGTCTGAGGCCGCCCGCAAAGTCTCGGGCCATTCAAATCCGGACGAACTTATGCCCCACCAAGGCTAATAGCCCGTTTTTGGCCATTTAAGGGGGTTTTGGCACCCGACCTTCGGGCGCTAATTTTTGGAGTGCGGCTGTGTCCGTGGCCTATTATTAGCGCACGGAGGCCACCGCAGAATCTCGGGCCATTCCGAGTCCAGGCGGACGAACTTCGCCCACAACCCCCACCAAGGTTATAGCCCACCCGATTTTTTGGCCATTTTTTCGCTGGGGGTTTTGGCACCCCCGACCTTCGGCGCTAATTTTTAGCGCGGCTTTCCGCGTGGCCTATTTTTGGCACACGGAGGCCGCATAAAGTTCGGCCATTCAGTCGTGAACTTCGCCCGCCCCCACCAAGGCTATAGCCCACGTTTTTGGCCATTCGGGGCTTTTGGCTGAACCGGGTGTAATTTTTGGGTACGGCTTTGTCCGTGGCAGATTTATGGCGCGCACGGAGGCCGCCACGCAAAGTCTCGGGCCATTCAAGTCCAGTGGACCGAACGCCCATGCCCCACCAAGGCTATAGCCCACGTTTTTGGCCATTTGGGGGTTTTGGCACCCGACCTTCGGGCGCTAATTTTTTGCGGCTGTGTCATGGCCTATTTTAACACGGAGGCCACCGCCAAAGTCTCCGGCCATTCCGAGTCCAGCGGACGAACCGCCCCACCCCCCACCAAGGTTATAGCCCACCCGATTTTGGCCATTTTCCGCTGGGGTTTTGGCACCCGACCTTGGGCACTAATTTTAGGTGCGGCTGTGCCCGTGACCTATTTTTCTTTGCAGCACGGAGACCGCCCCAAAGTCTCGGGCCATTCCGAGTCCAGCGGACGAACGCCCCCACCAAGGCTATAGCCCACCCGTTTTTGGCCATTTGGGGTTTTGGCAGCCCGACCTTGGGCGCTAATTTTGTGCGGCTGTGCCCATGCCTATTTTGGCACACGGAGGCCGCCGCAAAGTCTCTGACCATTCGAGTCAGGCGGACGAACCGCCACGCCCCCACCAAGGCTATAGCCCACCCGATTTTTGGCCATTTTCCGCTGGGGGTTTGGCACCCGACCTTGATGGGCGCTAATTTTTAGGCGCAGCTATGCCGTGGCCTATTTTTGGCCACGCAGGCTGCCCCCAAAGGGCTCGGGCCATTCCAGGAGTCCGAGGCGGATGAACTTACGCCCCACCAAGGCTATAGCCCACACGTTTTTGGCCATTTGGGGTTTTGGCCGACCTTGGGTGGTAATTTTTAGCGGCTGTGCCCATGGCCTATTTTGGCAGACGGAGGCCGCCAAAGTCGTGGCAATCCTAGTCCAGCGGACGAACTTCGCCACGCCCCACCAAGGCTATAGCCACCCGATTTTTGGCCATTTTCCGCTGGGGTTTTGGCACCCGACCTTCGGGCGCTAATTTTTAGGCGACTGTCCCCGTGCCCTATTTTTGCACCAGGCCTTCGCAAAGTCTCGGGCCATTCAAGTCGGCGGACGAACTTCGCCACGCCCCCACCAGGCTATAGCCCACCCGTTTTTGGCCATTTGGGGGTTTGGCACCCGACCTTCGGGCGCTAATTTTTAGAATGCACTATGCCCGTGGCTATTTTTAGGACAGGGGCCGCAAAGTCTCGGGCCATTCGAGTCCAGCGAGACGACTTACCACGCCCCCAAGGCTATAGCTCACCGTTTTTGGCCATTTGGGGTTTTGGCAACCGACCTTCGGGCACTATTTTTGGGCGCGGCAGTGGCCGTCAGCTATTTTTGGCTCACGGAGGCCGCCATAGCGTCTCGGGCCATTCCGAGTCCGGCGGGCGAACCGCCCCCACCAAGGCTATAGCCCACCCTCTTGGCCATTTGGGGTGTTTTGCACGCCGACCTTAGCACTAATTTTTGGGACGGCTTTGCCCGTGGCCTTTAGCACCACGGAGGCCGCCCGCAAAGTCTCGGGCGATTCGAGTCCAGGCGGACGAACTTCCCCCGCCCCCCACCAAGGCCATAGCACACCCGATTTTTGGCCATTTTCCGCTGGGGGTTTTGGCACCCCGACCTTCGGAGCTAATTTTGGGCGCGGCTGTGCCGTGGCCTGGCCCACAGCACCGCGGGCGCCGCAAAAGTCTCGGGACATTCCGAGTCCGGCGGACGAACTTCGCCACGCCCCCACCAAGGCTATAGCCCACCCGATTTTGGCCATTTTCGCTGGGGCTTGGCACCCGACCTTCGCTAATTTTTGGGCGGCTGTGCCGTGGATTATGGCAACACCGGAGGCCGCCCGCAAAGTCTCGGGCCATTGCGAGTCCGCTTGGACGAACTTCGCCCCCGCCCCACCAATGCTATAGCCCACCGATTTTTGGCCATTTTCCAGCTGGGGGTTTTGGTACCCCGACCTTGGGAGCTAATTTTTAGGCGCGGCTTTGCCCGTGGCCTATTTTAACACCACGGAGGCCGCCATTCTCGGGCCATTCAGAGTCCGAGCGGACGAACTTGACCACGCCCCCACCAAGGCTATAGCCCACCCGTTTTTGGCCATTTGGGGGTTTTGGCACCCCAAACGGGCGCTAATCTTTGGGCGCGGCTGTGCCCGTGTCCTATTTTGGCACACGGAGGCCGCCCGCAAAGTCTCGGGCCCTTACGAGGCAGGCCGACGAACGTCGCCCACGCCCCCCACCAAGGCTATAGCCCACCGGATTTTTGGCCATTTGTCCGCTGGGGGGTTTTTGCACCCCGACCTTAGGCCCGAATTTTTGGGCACGGCTATGCCCGTGGCCTATTTTAATAGCGGAGACCGTCCCCAAAGTCTCGGGCCATTCGAGTCCGAGCGGACGAACCGCCACGCCCCCACCAAGGCTATAGCCCACCCGATTTTTGGCCATTTGTCGCTGGGGGTTTTGGCAACCCGACTATCGGCGCTAATTTTAGGCACGTCTATGCCCGTGTCCTAGTTTTGAGTAAGCGGAGACCGCCCACAAAGTCTCGGGCCATTCCGAGTCCATTGAGACGAACGCCCCCCACCAAGGCTATAGCCCACCCGTTTTTGGCCATTTGGGGTTTTGGCACCCGACCTTCGGGCGCTAATTTTTAGGCACGGCTATGCCCGTGGCCTATTTTTAACACCACGGAGGCCGCCAAAGTCTCGGGCCATTCCGAGTCCGAGCGGACGAACTTCGCCACGCCCCCACAAGGCTATAGCCCACCGTTTTTGGCCATTTGGGGGTTTTGGCACTGACCTTGGGCGCTAATTTTTAGGCGCGGCTTTTCCATGGCCTATTTTGGCACACGGAGGCCGCCCGCAAAGTCTCGGGCCATGGCGGAGTCCAGGCGGACGAACTTCGCCCTCGCCCCCACCAAGGCTATGGCCCACCCGTGTTTTGGTCATTTTCCGCTGGGGTTTTAGTACCCGACCTTCGGGCGCTAATTTTAGGCGGGCTTTTCCGTGGCCTATTTTGCACACGGAGGCCGCCCGCTAATTCTCGGGCCATTCCGAGTCAGGCGGACGAACTTAACGCCCCCACCAAGGCTATAGCCCACCCGATTTTGGCCATTTTTCGCTGGGGTTTTGGCACCCGACCGTCGGGCGCTAATTTTGGGCGCGGCTGTGCCCGTGGCCTATTTTTGGCACCACGGAGGCTGCCATAAAGTCTCGGGCCATTCCGAGTCCAGCGGACGAACTTTGCCACGCCCCCACCAAGGCTATGGCCCACCGTTTTTGGCCATTTTCCGCTGGGGGTTTAGCACCCGACGGGTGCTAATTTTTAGTGCAACTTTTCCATTGGCCTATTTTGGCACACAGAGGCCGCCCGCAAAGTCTCGGGCCATTCCGAGTCCGGCGGACCGGTCGCCACGCCCCCACCAAGGCTATAGCCCACCCGTTTTTGGCCATTTGGGGGTTTTGGCACCCCGACCTTGGCGCTAATTTTTAGACGCGGCTATGCCGTGGCCTATTTTTAACACACGGAGACCGCCAAAGTCTCGGGCCATTCCGAGTCCGTCGGACGTGCCAGCCACGCCCCCCACCAAGCCTATAGCCCACCCGGTTTTTGGCCATTTGGGGGTTTTGGTAACCTTGGGCGCTAATTTTTTGCGGCTGTGCCCATGGCCTATTTTTGGCACACGGAGGCCGCCCGCAAAGTCTCTGACCATTCCGAGTCAGGCGGACGAACCGCCACGCCCCCACCAAGGCTATAGCCCACGATTTTTGGCCATTTTCCGCTGGGGGTTTTGGCACCCGACCTTGAGGCGCTAATTTTTAAGGCGCGGCTGTGCCCGTGGCCTCCACACAGCACCACGGAGGCCGCCCGCAAAGTCTCGGGCCATTCCGAGTCGAGCGGACGAACCCCACGCCCCACCAAGGTTGTAGCCCACCTGATTTTTGGCCATTTTTCCGCTGGGGGGTTTTGGCACCCCGACCATCGGGCACTAATTTTTGGGCGCGGCTGTGCCCGTGGCCTATTTTTTGCACACGGAGGCGCCCGCAAGTCTCGGGCCATTCCGAGTCCAGGCGGACGAACTTCGCCCACACACCCCCACCAAGGCTATAGCCCACCCGATTTTTGGCCATTTTTCCGCTGGGGTTCTGGTACCCCCGACCTTGGGCGCTAATTTTTAGGCGCGGCTGTGCCCGTGGCCTATTTTGGCACACAGAGGCCGCCCGCAAAGTCTCGGGCCATTCCGAGTCCGTGGACGAACCACGCCCCCACCAAGGCTATAGCCCACCCGTTTTTGGCCATTTGGGGGTTTTGGCACCCGACCTTGGGCGCTAATTTTTGGGCACGGCTATGCCCATGGCCTATTTTAGCACACGGAGTCGCCATAAATGTCGGGCCATTCCGAGTCCGAGGCGGACGAACTTCGCCCCCACCTGGCTGTAGCCCACCCGATTTTGACCATTTTTCCGCTGGGGGTTATGGCACCCGACCTTGGTGCTAATTTTGGAGTGCGGCTGTGCCCGTGGCCTATTACAGCACCACGGAGCCGCCCGCAAAGTCTCAGGCCATTCCGAGTCAGCGGGACGAACTTCGCCACGCCCCCGCAAGGTTGTAGCCCACCCGATTTTGGCCATTTTCCGCTGGGGTTCTGGCACCCCGTTCATCGGGAACTAATTTTTGGGCGCGGCTGTGCCCGTGGCCTATTTTGCACACGGAGCGCCCGCAAAGTCTCGGGCCATTCCGAGTCCAGGCGGACGAACTTCGCCCACACCCCGGCTATAGCCACCCGATTTTTGGCCATTTTCCGCTGGGGTTCTGGTACCCCGACCTTCGGGCGCTAATTTTTGGCGGCTGTGCCCGTGGCCTATTACAGCACCACGGAGACCGCCTTTAAAGTCTCGGGCCATTCCGAGTCTGGCGGACGAACTTCGCCCCGCCCCCCAGGCTAAAGCCCGCGTTTTTGGCCATTTGGGGGTTTTGGCACTCCGACCTTCGGGCGCTAATTTTTGGCGTGGCTGTGCCTGTGGCCTATTTTTTGGCACATGGGCCGCCCGAAGTCTCGGGCCATTCCTAGTCCCGCGGACTAACTTCGCCCACGCCCCCCACAAAGGCTATAGCCCACCCCATTTTTAGCCATTTTTCCGCTGGGGGGTTTTGGTACCCCGACCTTCGGGCGCTAATTTTTGGGGTTGTCCCGTGCCTATTTTTGGCACACGGAGGCCGCCCGCAAAGTCTCGGGCCATTCCGAGTCCGGGCGGATGAACCGCCACGCCCCCACCAGGCTATAGCCCACCCGTTTTTTGGCCATTTGTGGGGTTTGGCACCCCGACCTTGGGCGCTAATTTTGTCGCGGCTGTGCCCGTGGCCTATTTTGGGCACGGAGGCCGCCCGCAAAGTCACGGGCCATTCGAGTCCGGTGGGCCGAACTTCGCCTTCGCCCCCCCAAGGCTATAGCCCACCCGATTTTTGGCCATTTAGGGGGTTTTGGCACCCGACTTCGGGCGCTAATTTTTGGGCACGGCTGAACCCAGTGGCCTATTTTGGTACACGGAGGCCGTCCGCAAAGTATCGGGCCATTCCGAGTCCGAGCGGACGAACTTTGCCACGCCCCCACCAAGGCTATGGCCCCCTGTTTTGCCATTTCTCCGCTGGGGTTTTGGCACCCGCCTTGGTGCTAATTTTTGTGTCTTGACTATGCCCAGTGGCCTATTTTGGCACGGAGGCCGCCCCCAAAGTCTCGGGCCATTCCGAGCCCGGCGGACAAACTTGCCCCACGCTCCCCACCCAGTCTATGGCCCACCCGTTTTTTTTCCTTTTTTCCTCTGGGGGGTTTTGGCACGCCGACCTTCGGGTGCTAATTTTTTGGCGCGGCTGTGCCCGTGGCCTATTTTTAGCACACGGAGGCCGCCCGCAAGTCTCGGGCCATTCGAGTCCGGCGGACGAACTTTGCCGCCCCCACCAGGCTATAGCCCACCCGTTTTCAGCCATTTTTCGGCGGGGAGTTTGCATGACTTTGAGTGCTAATTTCTGGCGGCTGTGCCCGTGGCCTATTTTTTGTCACCACGGAGCCGCCCGCAAGTCTCGGGCCATTCCAAGTCCAGCGGACGGTTCGCCACGCCCGCCAAGGCTATAGCCCACCCGTTTTTGGCCATTTGGGGGTTTTGGCACGCCCGACCTTCGGGCGCTAATTTTGTCTTGTGGCTGTGCCCGTGGCCTATTTTTATCACACGGAGGCCGCCCGCAAAGTCTCGTGTCATTCCTAGTCCGAGGCGGACGAACTTCGCCACGCCCCCACCAAGGCTATAGCCCACCCGATTTTTAGCCATTTTCCGCTGGGGGGTTCTGGTACCCGACCTTGGGCGCTAATTTTAGCGGCTGTGCCCGTGGCCTATTTGGCACCACCGGAGACCGCCTTTAAAGTATCGGGCCATTAGGAGTCCGGCGGACGAACTTCGCCACGCCCCCACCAGGCTGTAGCCCACCCGATTTTTGGCCATTTTCCACTGGGGGGTTTTGGCACCCGACCTTAGGAGCTAATTTTGGGCGCGGCTGTGCCCGTGGATTATTTTGGCACCACGGAGGCCGCCCGCAAAGTCTCGGGCCATTGCGAGTCCGGCGGACGAACTTCTCCCCCGCCCCCCACCAATGCTATAGCCCACCCGATTTTTGGCCATTTTTCCGCTGGGGTTTCTGCACCCGACCTTGAGGCTAATTTTTGGGGCGGCTATGCCCGTGGCCTATTTTTGGAGGCCGCCCACAAATTCTCGGGCCATTCCGAGTCAATGGACGAACCCCACCCCCAAGGCTATAGCCCACCCGTTTTTTGGCCATTTGGGGGGATAAGGCACCCCAAACTTCGGGCACTAATTTTTGGGCGCGGCTGTGCCCGTGTCCTATTTTTGGCACACTGAGGCCCCCCGCAAAGTCTCGGGCCATTCCGAGTCCGGACGAACCCCGCCCCCCAGCAGGCTGTAGCCCACCGGATTTTTGGCCATTTGTCCGGCAGGGTTTTGCACCCGACCTTCGGGCGCTAATTTTTGCTTCAGCTGTGCCCGTGGCCTGTTTTTAATGTCCCCAAGTCTCGGGCCATTAAGTCCGGTGGACCGCTTCGCCACGCCCCACCAAGGCTATTTTAGCCCACCCGATTTTCAGCCATTTGCTATAGCCCAGCTATTTGGGGGTTTTGGCACCCCCGACCTTCGGGCGCTAATTTTTGGCAGCTATGCCCGTGGCCTAGTAATGGAGACAAAGTCTCGGGCCATTCGAGCCTATTTCCGCTGGGACGACCCCGCCACCCCCACCAAGGCTATAGCCCACCCGTTTTTGGCCATTTTTCGCTGGGGGTTTTGGCACCCGACCTTGGCGCTACCCAATTTTACGCCGGCTGTGCCCGTGGCCTATTTTTGGCACCGGAGGCGCCCGCAAAGTCTCGGGCCATTCCGAGTCAGCGGACGAACGCCCACGCCCCCACAAGGCTATAGCCCACCCGTTTTTGGCCATTTTGGGGTTTGGCACCCCCGACCTTGGGCGCTAATTTTTTTAGGCATTCAGGGCACGAGCTTGCCACCGTGGCCCCTGGCCATTTGCCACTATTTTGGAGACCGCCCGCAAAGTCTCGGGCCATTCAGAGTCCAGCGGACGAACCGCCCCACCAAGGCTATAGCCCACCCGTTTTTGGCCATTTGGGGGTTTTGGCACCCCGACCTTCGGGCTCTAATTTTTAGGCGCGGCTGTGTCCGTGGCCTATTTTGGGCCACATAGGCCACTATAGCCCACCGATTTTTGGCCATTTTCCTGGAGGTTTTGGCACTAATTTTTGAGTGCGGCTGTGCCCGTGACCTACGGAACCCGACCGCAAAGTCTCGGGCCCCCCCACCGCCCACTATAGCCCCACGTTTTTGGCCATTTGGGGGTTTTGGCACTCCGACCGGGCGTTAATTTTTGGCAGCGGCTGTGGCCTATTTTTTTTGGAACATGAGGCGCGAGTCCGGCGGACGAACTTACCACGCCAAGGCTATAGCCCACCACGTTTTTGGCCATTTTTTTCCGCTGGGGGTTTGGTACCCGACCTATTTTTGACGGCGCTAATTTTGTTTTGCTGGGGGTTTTGTGCTAATGGCCTATTTTTGGCACACGGAGGCCCCAAAGTCTCGGGCCATTCCGAGTCCGTGGACGAACTTCGCCCCCACCAAGGCTATAGCCCACACGTTTTTGGCCATTTGGGGTTTTGGCACCCAGACCGGGTGCTAATTTTAAGTGACTGTGCCCGTGGCCTAATTTTGGCACCCACGGAGGCCGCCACAAAGTCTCGGGCCATTCCAAGTCCGGACGAACCACGCCCCCCACCAAGGCTATAGCCCACCGTTTTTGGCCATTTGGGGGTTTTGGCACCCGAACTTCGGGCACTAATTTTTAGTGCTGGCTATGCCCGTGGCCTATTTTGCACACGGAGGCCGCCCGCAAAGTCTCGGGCCATTCCGAGTCCGAGGCGGATGAACTTCGTCACGCCCCCACCAAGGCTATAGCCCACCCGTTTTTGGCCATTTGGGGTTTTGGCACCCGACCTTCGGGTGCTAATTTTTGGCGGTTGTGGCCATGGCCTAGCACCACGGAGGCCGCCCGCAAAGTCTCGTGCCATTCCTAGTCCAGAGACGAACTTCGCCACGCCCCCACCAAGGCTATAGCCCACCCGATTTTTAGCCATTTTTCCACTGGGGGTTTTGGCACCCCGACCGGGCGCTAATTTTTAGTGCGGCTGTGTCCAGTAGCCTATTTTGGTACACGGAGGCCGCCCGCAAAGTCTCGGGCCATTCCGAGTCCAGCGGACAGAACTTACGCCCCCACCAAGGCTATAGCCACCCGTTTTTGTCCATTTGGGGGTTTGGCAGCCCAACCTTCGGTCACTAAATTTTGGGCGCGGCTGTGCCCGTGGCCCTATTTTTGGCACCACGGAGACCGCCCGCAAAGTCTTGGTGCATTCTGAGTCCAGGCGGACGACACACCCCGACCAAGGCTATAGCCCGCCCATTTTTGGCCATTTGGGGGTTTCGAACTTCGGGCGCTAATTTTGGGCGCGTCTGTGCCCGTGGCCTATTTTGGCACTCGAGGCCGCCCGCAAAGTCTCGGGCCATTCCGAGTCGGCGGACGAACTTACGCCCCCCACATGGCTATAGCCCACCCGTTTTTGGCCATTTGTGGGGTTTTGGCACCCTTTTGAACTTGGTGCTAATTTTTAGATGCGGCTTTGTCCGTGGCCTATTTGTGGCTGCAGACCGCCCGCAGAAGTCTCGGGCCATTCGAGTCCAAGGACCGAACCGCCCCCACCAGGCTATAGCCCACCCGTTTTTGGCCATTTGGGGGTTTTGGCACCCGACCTTCGGGCGCTAATTTTACGCGGCTGTGCCCGTGACCTATTTTGGCACCACGGAGACCGCCGCAAAGTCTCCGGCCATTCCGAGTCAGCGGACGAACTTCGCCGCCCCCACCAAGGCTATAGCCCACCCGTTTTTGGCCATTTGGGGTTTTGGTACCCGACCTTCGGGCGCTAATTTTAGGCGCGGCTGTGCCCGTGGCCTATTTTGGCACACGGGGCCGCCCCCAAAGTCTCGGGCCATTCCGTGTCCGGCAGGCGAACTTACGCCCCACCAAGGCTATAGCCCACCCGATTTTGGCCATTTTTCCGCTGGGGGTTTTGGCACTCGACCTTGGGCGCTAATTTTTGAGGCACGGCTATACCCATGGCCTATTGTGGCACACGGAGGCTGCCCAAAGTCTCGGGCCATTCCGAGTCCGGCGGATGAACTTCGCCCACGCCCCCACCAAGGCTATAGCCCACACGTTTTTGGCCATTTGGGGTTTTGGCACCCGACCTTGGTGCTAATTTTAGCGGCAGTGCCCGTGGCTATTTTTGGCAGACGGAGGCCGCCCGCAAAGTCTCGTGCCATTCCTAGTCCGACGAACACGCCCCCAAAGCTATAGCCCACCCGTTTTTGGCCATTTGGGGTTTTGTCACCCAGACTTCGGGTGCTAATTTTAGATGCGGCTGTGCCCGTGGCCTATTTGTGGCGCCACGGAGGCGCCCGCAAAGTCGGGCCATTCCGAGTCGAGGCGGAAGAACCGCCCACGCCCCACCAAGGCTATAGCCCACCCGTTTTTGGCCATGTGGTGGGTTTTGGCACCCGACCTTCGGGCTCTAATTTTTAGCGCGGCTGCATCCGTGGCCTATTTTTTGGCACGAGTCCACCCGCAAAATCTCGGAGCCATTCCGAGTCCGGCGGACGAACCGCCCACACCCCACGAAGGCTATAGCCCACCGATTTTTGGCCATTTTCCGCTGGGGTTTTGGCACCCCGACCTATGGCAGCTAATTTTGGGCGCGGCTGTGCCGTGGCCTATTTTGGCACCACGAGTCCGCCCGTAAAGTCTCGGGCCATTCCGAGTACGGCGGACGAACTTCGCCCACGCCCCCCACCAAGGCTATAGGCCACCCGATTTTTGGCCATTTTTCCGCTGGGGGGTTTTTGCACCTCGACCTTCGGGCGGTAATTTTATGGAGCGTCTATGCCCGTGGCCTATTTTTGGTACACGGAGGCCGCCACCAAAGTCTCAGGCCATTCCGAGTCCGGCGGACGAACTTCGCCCACTCCCCCCACCAAGGCTATAGTCCACCCGTTTTTTGGCCATTTGGGGTGTTTTGGCACCCCGACCTTCGGGAGCTAATTTTTGGGCACGGCTATGCCCGTGGCCTATTTTTGGCACACGGAGGCCACCCCCAAAGTCTCGGGCCATTCCGAGTCCGGCGAACGAACTTCGACCACGCCCCCTACCAAGGCTATAGCCCACCCGTTTTTGGGGGGTTTTGGCACCCCGACCTTCGGGTGCTAATTTTTGGGCGTGGCTGTGCCCATGGCCTATTTTTTGCATACGGAGGCCGCCCGCAAAGTCTCGTGCCATTCTTAGTCCGGCGGACGAACTTCGCCCACGCCCCCCACCATGGCTATAGCCCACCCGACTTTTGGCCATTTTTCCGCTGGGGGGTTTTGACACCCCGACCTTCGGGCGCTAATATTTCGGCGCGGCTGTGCCTGTGGCCTAGTTTTGGCACACGGAGTCCGCCCGTAAAGTCTCGGGCCATTCCGAGTACGGCGGACGAACGCCACGCCCCCACCAGGCTATAGGCCACCCGATTTTGGCCATTTTTCGCTGGGAGGTTTTGCACCTCGACCTTCGGGCGGTAATTTTATGGGCGTCTATGCCATTGGCCTATTTTTGTCACCGTAGGCCGCCCCCAAAGTCTCGGGCCATTCCGAGTCCGAGCGGACGAACCGCCCGCCCCAAGGCTATAGCCCACCCGTTTTTGGCCATTTGGGGGTTTGGCACCCCAACCCGGGCGCTAATTTTTGGAGTACGGCTGTGCCAGTGGCCTATTTTTGGCACAGTTCCGCCCATAAAGTCTCGGGCCATTCGAGTCCGGACGAACTTCCACGACCCCACCATGGCTATAGCCCACCCGATTTTTGGCCATTTTTCCGCTGGGGGATTTTGGTACCCCGACCTTCGGGTGCTAATTTTTGGGCGCGGCTGTGCCCGTGGCCTATTTTTGGCACACGGAGGCCGCCCCCAAAGTCGCGGGCATTCCGAGTCCGGCGGACGAACTTTGCCCACGCCCCCCACCAAGGCTATAGCCCACCCGATTTTTGGCCATTTTTCCGCTGGGGGGTTTTGGCACCCCGACCTTTGGGCGCTAATTTTTGGGCGTGGCTGTCCCCGTGGCCTATTTTTCGCACACGGAGGCCGCCCCCAAAGTCTCGGGCATTCCGAGTCCGGCGGACGAACTTTGCCCACGCCCCCCACCAAGGCTATAGCCTACCCGTTTTTTGGCCATTTGGGGGGTTTTGGCACCCCGACCTACGGGTGCTAATTTTTGGGCGCGGCTGTGCCCGTGGCCGATTTTTGGCACACGGAGGCCGCCCGAAAAGTCTCGGGCCATTCCGAGTCCGGCGGACGAACCGCCACGCCCCCACCAAGGCTATAGCCCACCGTTTTTGGCCATTTGGGGGTTTTGGCACCCGACCTTGGGTGCTAATTTTTGGCTGGCTGTCCCGTGGCCTATTTTTTGGCACCACGGAGGCCGCCCGAAAAGTCTCGGGCCATTCGAATCCGGCGGACCGAACTTCGCCCCCATGAGGCTATAGCCCTTGATTTTGGCCATTTTCCGCTGGGGGGTTTTGGAACCTGACCTTTGGGCGCTAATTTTTGGGCGCAGCTATGCCCGTGGCCTATTTTTTGTACTCGGAGGCCGCCCCAAAGTCTCGGCCCATTCCGAGGTCCAGGCGGACGAACTTAAGCCACGCCCACCAAGGCGTAGCCAGCCGTTTTTGGCCATTTGGGGGTTTGGCACCCCGACCTTGGTGCTAATTTTTGGCGAGCTGTGCCGTGGCCTATTTTTGGCACGAGCCCGCCGCAAAGTCTCGGGCCATTCCGAGACCGGCGGGCGAACCGCCCGCCCAAGGCTATAGCCCACCCGATTTTGGCCATTTTTCCGCTGGGGGTTTTGGTTCCCCAACCTTCGGGAGCTAATTTTTGGCGCGGCTATGCCCGTGGCCTATTTTTGCACGGAGGCCGCCCCAAAGTCTTGGGCCATTCCCGAGTCCGGCGGACGAACATCGCCACGCCCAGCAAGGCTATAGCCCACCCGTTTTTGGCCATTTGGGGGGTTTTGGCACCCGACCTTGGGTCCTAATTTTTGGAGTGCGGCTGTGCTCGTGGCCTATTTTGGTACACGGAGGCCGCCCGCAAAGTCTCGTGCCATTCCCAGTCCGGCGGACGAACTTCGCCACAACCCACCAAGTCTATAGCCCAACCGATTTTGGCCATTTTTCCGCTGGGGATTTTGGCGCCCCGACCTTGGCGCTAATTTTTGGCGCGGCTGTGCCCGTGGCTATTTTGGCCACGGAGGCCGACCGCAAGGTCTCAGGCCATTTCGAGTCCGAGCGGACGAACCGCCCGTATGCCCCCCACCAAGGCTATAGCCCACCCGTTTTTTGGCCATTTTTCCACTGGGGTGTTTTGGCACCCCAACCTTCGGGGGCTAATATTTGGGCGCGGCTGTGCCCGTGGCCTATTTTTGGCACACGGAGGCCGCCCGCAAAGTCTCGGGCCATTCCGAGTCCGGCGGGCGAACTTCGCCCGCGCCCCCCACCAAGGCTATAGCCCACCCGATTTTTGGCCTTTTTTCCGCTGGGGGGTTTTGGCACCCCGACCTTCGGGCGCTTATTTTTGGGCGCGGCTATGCCCGTGGCCTATTTTCGCACACGGAGGCCGCCCGCAAAGTCTCGGGCCATTCCGAGTCCGGCGGACGAACTTCGCCCACGCCCCCCACCAAGGCTATAGCCCACCCGATTTTTGGCCATTTTTCCGCTGGGGGGTTTTGGAACCCGACCTTCGGGCGCTAATTTTTGGGTGCGGCTATGCCCGTGGCCTATTTTTTGCACACGGAGGCCGCCTCCAAAGTCTCGGGCCATTCCGAGTCCGGCGGACGAACTTCGCCCACGCCCCCCACCAAGGCTGTAGCCCACCCGTTTTTTGGCCATTTGGGGGGTTTTGGCACCCGGACCATCGGGCGCTAATTTTTGGGTATGGCTGTGCCCGTGGCCTATTTTTGGCACAGGAGGCCGCTCGCAAAGTCTCGGGCCATTCCGAGTCTAGCGGACGAACTTTGCCCACGCCCCCCACCAAGGCTATAGCCCACCCGGTTTTCGGCCATTTTTCCGCTGGGGGGTTTTTGCACCCCGACCTTGATTGCTAATTTTTGAAGCGGCTGTGCCGTGGCCTATTTTGGCACGCGGAGGCCGCCGAAGCGTCTCGTGCCATTCCGAGTCCGTCGGACGAACCATACGCCCCCACCAAGGCTATAGCCCACCCGGATTTTTGGCCATTTGGGGGTTTTGGCACCCCGACCTTGGTACTAATTTTTGGTGGCTGTGCCCGTGGCCTATTTTTAGCCACAGCAAGCGGAGGCCACCCGCAAGTCTCGGGCCATTCCGAGTCCGGCGGACGAACTTTGCCACGCCCCACCAAGGCTATAGCCCACCCGTTTCCCGGCCATTTTTCGCTGGGGTTTTGGCACCCGACCTTCAGTGCTAATTTTTGGGCGGCTGTGCCCGTGGCCAATTTTAGAACACGGAGGCTGCCGCATAAAGTCTCGGACCATTCCGAGTCCGGCGGACGAACTTTGCCCATGGCCCCCACCAAGGCTATAGCCCACCCGTTTTTCGGCCATTTTTCCGCTGGGGGGTTTTGGCACCCCGACCTTCGGGTACTAATTTTTGGGCGCGGCTGTGCCCGTGGCCTATTAGCACGGAGGCCCCCCGCAAAGTCTCGGGCCATTCCGAGTCCAGTGGATGAACTTCGCCCTCGCCCCCACCAGGCTATAGCCCACCGATTTTTGGCCATTTGGGGTTTTGCACCCCGACCTTGGGCGCTAATTTTTGGGCGTGGCTGTCCCGTGGCCTATTTTGGTACACGGAGGCTGCCCGCAAAGTCTCGGGCCATTCCGAGTCTGGCGGACGAACTTTGCCCACGCCCCCCAGCAAGGCTATGGCCCACCCGTTTTTTGGCCATTTTTCCGCTGGGGGGTTTTGGCACCTCGACCTTCAGGAGCTAATTTTTGGGGGCGGCTGTGCCCGTGGCCTATTTTGGCAGCACGGAGGCCGCCCCAAAGTCTCAGGCCATTCCGAGGCCGGCGAGCAGACTTCGCCACGCCCCCACCAAGGCTATAGCCCACCCGTTTTTGCCATTTGGGGTTTTGGCACCCCGACCTTCAGGAGCTAATTTTTGGGCGCGGCTGTGCCCGTGGCCACAGCAAGCGGAGGCCACCGCAAAGTCTCGGGCCATTCCGAGTCCGGCGGACGAACTTTGCCCCCACCAAGGCTATAGCCCACCGTTTTCGGCCATTTTCCGCTGGGGTTTTGGCACCCGACCTTCGAGTGCTAATTTTTGGGCGCGGCTGTGCCCGTGGCCAATTTTTGGAACACGGAGGCTGCCCGCAAAGTCTCGGACCATTCCGAGTCCGGCGGACGAACTTTGCCCACTCCCCCCACCAAGGCTATCGCCCACCCGTTTTTTGGCCATTTTTCCGCTGGGGGGTTTTGGCACCACGACCTCCGGGTGCTAATTTTTGGACGTGGCTGTGCCCGTGGCCTATTTTTGGCGCACGGAGGCCGCCCGCAAACTCTCGGGCCATTCCCAGTCCGCGGATGAACTTACGCCCCCACCAAGGCTATAGCCCACCCGTTTTTGGCCATTTGGGGGTTTTGGCACCCGGACCATCGGGCGCTAATTTTTGGAGTGCGGCTGTGCCCGTGGCCTATTTTTGCCACAGGAGCCCGCCCGCAAAGTCTCGGGCCATTCCGAGTCTAGCGGACGAACTTTGCCCGCCCCACCAAGGCTATAGCCCACCCGGTTTTCGGCCATTTTCCGCTGGGGGTTTATGCCCGACCTTGGGTGCTAATTTTTTAAGCGGCTGCGCCCGTGCCTATTTTGGCACCACGGAGGCCGCCCAGCGTCTCGTGCCATTCCGAATCCGTCGGACGAACTTCCCGCCCCCACCAAGGCTATAGCCCACCGTTTTTGGCCATTTGGGGGTTTTGCACCCGACCTTGGTGCTAAATTTTTCTTGCGGCTGTGCCCGTGGCTATTTTGGCACACGGAGACCACCCGCATAAAGTCTCGGGCCATTCCGAGTCCGGCGGACGAACTTCGCCCTCGCCCCCCACCAAGGCTATCGCCCACCCGATTTTTGGCCATTTAGGGGGTTTTGGCACCCCGACCTTCGCGCGCTAAGTTTTGGGCGCGGCTGCGCCCGTGGCCAATTTTTTGTAGCGAGGCCGCCCGCAAAGTCTCGGGCCATTCCGAGTCCGGCGGACGAACTTTGCCCACGCCCCCCACCAAGGCTATGGCCCACCCGTTTTTTGGCCATTTTTCCGCTGGGGGGTTTTGGCACACCGACCTTCGGGTACTAATTTTTGGGCGCGGCTGTGCGCGTGGCCTATTACAGCAGCGGAGGCCACCCGCAAAGTCTCGGGCCATTCCGAGTCAGCGGACGAACTTTGCCACGCCCCCCACCAAGGATATAGCCCACCCGTTTTTAGGCCATTTTTCCGCTGGGGTTTTGGCACCCGACCTTGAGTGCTAATTTTTGGCGCGGCTGTGCCCGTGGCCTATTTTTGGAACACGGAGGCTGCCCGCAAAGTCTCAGACCATTCCGAGTCCGGCGGACGAACTTTGCCCACGGTCCCCACCAAGGCTATAGCCCACCCGTTTTTCGGCCATTTTTCCGCTGGGGGGTTTTGGCACCCCGACCTTCGGGTACTAATTTTTGGGCGCGGCTGTGCCCGGGGCCTATTTTTGGCACACGGAGGCCGCCCGCAAAGTGTCGGGCCATTCCGAGTCCGGCGGACGAACTTCGCCCTCGGCCCCCACCAAGGCTATAGCCCACCCGATTTTTGGCCATTTGGGGGGTTTTGGCACCCCGACCTTCGGGCGCTAATTTTTGGGCGCGGCTGCGCCCGTGGCCTATTTTTGGTAAACGGAGGCCGCCCGCAAAGTCTCGGGCCATTCCGAGTCCGGCGGACGAACTTTGCCCACGCCCCCCACCAAGGCTATGGCCCACCCGTTTTTTGGCCATTTTTCCGCTGGGGGGTTTTGGCACCCCGACCTTCGGGTACTAATTTTTGGGTGCGGCTGTGCCCGTGGCCTATTTTTGGCAAACGGAGGCCACCCGCAAAGTCTCGGGCCATTCCGAGTCCGGCGGACGAACTTTGCCCACGCCCCCCACCAAGGCTATAGCCCACCCGTTTTTCGGCCATTTTTCCGCTGGGGGGTTTTGGCACCCCGACCTTCGAGTGCTAATTTTTGGGCGCGGCTGTGCCCGTGGCCTATTTTTGGAACACGGAGGCTGCCGGCAAAGTCTCGGACCATTCCGAGTCCGGCGGACGAACTTCGCCCATGCCTCCCACCGAGGCTATAGCCCACCCGTTTTTTGGCCATTTGGGGGGTTTTGGCACCCGGACCATCGGGCGCTAATTTTTGGGTGCGGCTGTGCCCGTGGCCTATTTTTGGCACAGGAGGCCGCCCGCAAAGTCTCGGGCCATTCCGAGTCTAGCGGACGAACTTTTCCCACGCCCCCCACCAAGGCTATAGCCCACCCGGTTTTCGGCCATTTTTCCGCTGGGGGGTTTTGGCACCCCGACCATCGGGTGGTAATTTTTGGGCGCGGCTGTGTCCGTGGCCTATTTTTGGCACACAGAGGCTCATAGCGTCCGTGCCATTCGAGCGGACGAACTTCAAGGCGCCGACCAACCATGCCCGCAAAGCCCATTCCCGAACTTTGCCACGCCCCCACCAGGCTATAGCCCCACCCGTTTTGGCCATTTGGGGGTTTGGCACCCCGACCGGGCGCTAATTTTTGAGGCGCGGCTGTCCGTGGCTGGCACACGGAGGCCGCCCGCAAAGTCTCGGGCCATTCCGAGTCCGGCGGACGAACTTTGCCACGCCCCCACAAGGCTATGGCCCCACCCGTTTTTGGCCATTTTTCGCTGGGGTTTTGCTTCCCGACCTTGGGTACTAATTTTTCAGGGCGGCTGTGCCCGTGGCCTATTTTGGCAAGCGAGGCCACCGCAAAGTCTCGGGCCATTCCGAGTCCAGGCGGACGAACTTTGCCCGCCCCCCAAGGCTATAGCCCACCCGTTTTTCGGCCATTTTCCGCTGGGGTTTGGCACCCCGACCTTCAGTGCTAATTTTTTTGGCGCGGCTGTGCCCGTGGCCTATTTTGGCACATGGAGGCCGCCCGCAAAGTCTCGGGCCATTCCGAGGCCGGCGGACGAACGCCCCCACAAGGCTATGGCGCCGATTTTTGGCCAATTTTTGGGGTTTTGGCACCCGACCTTCGGGCGCTAATTTTAGGCGTGGCTGTGCCCGTGGCCTATTTTGGTACCTGAGGCTGCCCACAAAGTCTCGGGCCATTCCGAGTCTGGCGGATGAACTTTGCCGCCCCCACCAAGGCTATGGCCCACCCGTTTTTGGCCATTTTTCGCTGGGGTTTTGGCACCCGACCTTGAGTGCTAATTTTTGCGCGGCTGTGCCGTGGCCTATTTTGCCACAGGCCACCATAAATTCGTGCCATTCAGAGCCCATGCCCCCAGAGGCTATAGCCCGCCGTTTTTGGCCATTTGGGGGGTTTTGGCACCCCGACCTTTGGGTGCTAATTTTTGGACGCGGCTGTGCCCGTGGCCTATTTTTTGCACACGGAGACCACCCGCAAAGTCTCGGGCCATTCCGAGTCCGGCGGACGAACTTCGCCCTCGCCCCCCACCAAGGCTATAGCCCACCCGATTTTTGGCCATTTGGGGGGTTTTGGCACCCCGACCTTCGGGCGCTAATTTTTGGGCGCGGCTGTGCCCGTGGCCTATTTTTGGTTAAACGGAGGCCGCCCGCAAAGTCTCGGGCCATTCCGAGTCCGGCGGACGAACTTTGCCCACGCCCCCCACCAAGGCTATGGCCCACCCGTTTTTTGGCCATTTTTCCGCTGGGGGGTTTTGGCACCCCGACCTTCAGGCGGTAATTTTTGGGCGCGGCTGTGCCCGTGGCCTATTTTTGGCACAGGGAGGCCGCCTGCAATGTCTCGGGCCATTCCGAGTCCGGCGGATGAACTTCGCCCACGCCCACCACCAAGGCTATAGCCTACCTGTTTTTTGGCCATTTGGGGGGTTTTGGCACCCCGACCTTCGGGCGCTAATTTTTGGGCGCGGCTGTGCCCGTGACCTATTTTTGGCACACAGAGACCGCCCGCAAAGTCTCGGGCCATTCCGTGTCTAGCGGACGAACTTTGGCCACGCCCCCCACCAAGGCTATAGCCCACCCGGTTTTCGGCCATTTTTCCGCTGGGGGGTTTTGGCACCCGACCTTGGTGCTAATTTTGGGCATGGCTGTGCCCGTGGAATTTTGGTACACGGAGGCCGCCAAAGTCTCGGGCCATTCGAGTCCAGGCGGACGAACGCCACGCCCCCACCAGGCTATAGCCCACCCGTTTTTGCCATTTGGGGGTTTTGGCACCCGACCATCGGCGCTAATTTTTGGGCGTGGCTGTGCCCGTGGCCTATTTTTGGCACACAGAGGCGCCCGCAAAGTCTCGGGCCATTCGAGTCTAGCGGACGAACTTTACGCCCCAAGGCTATAGCCCACCGGTTTCGACCATTTTCCGCTGGGGGTTTTGGCATCCCGACCGGGTGCTAATTTTAGATGTGCCGTGGCCTATTTTGGCACGGAGGCGCCCGCAAAGTCTCAGTCCATTCCGAGTCCGGAGGACGAACCTTACGCCCCCCAAGGCTATAGCCCCGTTTTTGGCCATTTGGGGGTTTGCCGACCTAAGGCGCTAATTTATGTGGCGCGGCTGTGCCCGTGGCCTATTTTGGCACACAGGGCCGCCCGCCAAAGTCTCAGGCCATTCCGAGTCTAGCGGACGAACTTTGGCCCGCCCCACCAAGGCTATAGCCCACCCGGTTTCGGCCATTTTCCGCTGGGGGTTTTGGCATCCCGACCTTGGGTGCTAATTTTTAGACGGCTGTGCCCGTGGCCTATTTTAACACGGAGGCCACGCAAAGTCTCGTGCCATTCCGAGTCCGAGGCGGACGAACTTCGCCACGCCCCCACAGGCTATAGCCACCTGTTTTTGTTCATTTGGGGGTTTAGGCACCCGACCATCGGGCGCTAATTTTTGTGCGTAGCTGTGCCCGTGGCCTATTTTGGTACATGGGCCGCCTGCAAAGGCTCGGCCCATTCCAGTCCGGGGACGAACTAAGCCACGCCCCACCAAGGCTATAGCCACCCGTTTTTGGCCATTTGGGGGTTTTGGCACCCCCAAACCTAAAGGCGCTAATTTATGGGCGCGGCTGTGCCCGTGGCCTATTTTGGCACACAGAGGCCGCCCGCAAAGTCTCAGGCCATTCCGAGTCTAGCGGAGAACTTTGTACGCCCCCACAAGCTATAGCCCACCCGGTTTCGGCCATTTTCCGCTGGGGGGTTTTGGCACCCCGACCTTGGTGCTAATTTTTGGGCGCTATTCCCGTGTCTATTTTTTCTGAGGCGCCCCCAATGTCTCGGGCCATTCCGAGTCCGGCAGGCGAACCGCCACGCCCCCACCAAGGCTATTGCCCACCGTTTTTGGCCATTTTGGGGTTTCGCACCCTTTTTGAACTTCGGGGACTAATTTTGGGCGCGGCTGTGCCCGTGGCCTATTTTTGGCACACCGAGTCCGCCCGCAAAGTCTCGGGCCAGTCCGAGTCCGGCGGACGAACTTCGCCCACGCCCACCACCAAGGCTATAGCCCACCCGTTCTTTGGCCATGTGGGGGGTTTTGGCACCCGACCTAAGGCGCTTATGTTTTGGCGTGGCTGTGCCCGTGGCCTATTTTTGGTACATGGAGGCCGCCCCCAAAGTCTCGGGCCATTCCGAGTCCGGCGGACGAACTTCGCCCAGGCCCCCCTCCAAGGCTATAGCCCACCCGATTTTTGGCCATTTTTCCGCTGGGGGGTTTTGCCACCCCGACCTTCGGGCGCTAATTTTTGGGCGCGGCTGTGCCCGTGGCCTATTTTTGGCACACGGAGGACACCCGCAAAGTCTCAGTCCATTCCGAGTCCGGCGGACGAACTTCGCCCACGCCCCCCACCAAGGCTATAGCCCACCCGTTTATTGGCCATTTGGGGGGTTTTGGCACCCCGACCTAAGGGCGCTAATTTATGGGCGCGGCTGTGCCCATTGGCCTATTTTGGCACACAGAGGCCGCCCCAAAGTCTCAGGCCATTCCGAGTCTGGACGAACTTTGGCCACGCCCCACCATGGCTATAGCCCACCGGTTTCGGCCATTTTCCGCTGGGGTTTTGGCACCCGACCTTCGGGTGCTAATTTTTGGTGAGCGGCTATTCCGTGTCCTGGCCACCACGGAGGCCGCCCCCAATGTCTCGGGCCATTCGAGTCCGGCAGACGAACTTCGCCCGCCCCCACCAAGGCTATTGCCCACCCGTTTTTTGGCCATTTGGGGGGTTTTCGCACCCCGAACTTCGGGGACTAATTTTGGGCGCGGCTGTGCCCGCTGCCAATTTTTGGCACAAAGAGGCCCCCCGCAAAGTATCGGGCCAATCCGAGTCGGGCCGAGACTTCGCCGCCCACCACCAAGGCTATAGCCCACCCGTTTTTTGGCCATTTGGGGGGTTTTGGCACCCCGACCTAAGGGCGCTAATTTTTGGGCGTGGCTGTGCCCGTGGCCTATTTTTGGCAAATGGAGGCCGCCCCCAAAGTCTCGGGCCATTCCGAGTCCGTGGGACGAACTTGCCACGCCCCCTCCAAGGCTATAGCCCTCCCGTTTTTTGGCCATATTTCCGCTGGGGGGTTTTGCCACCCGACCTTGGGCGCTAATTTTTAGGGCTGCGGCTGTGCCCGTGGCCTATTTTTGCAGCACACGGAGGACGCCCGCAAAGTCTCAGTCCATTCCCGAGTCCAGTGGATAGAACCGCCACGCCCCCACCAAGGCTATAGCCCACCCGTTTATTGGCCATTTGGGGGTTTGCTTAACCTAAGGCGCTAATTTATGGCGCGGCTGTGCCCGTGGCCTATTTTGGCACACAGAGGGCCGCAAGAGTCTCGAGGCCATTCCGAGTCTGAGCGGACGAACTTTAGCCCGCCCCCACCAAGGCTATAGCCCACCCGGTTTTCGGCCATTTTTCCGCTGGGGTTTTGGCACCCTGCCTTGAGTTGCTAATTTTTTGGGCCAAGCGGCTATTCCCGTGTCCTATTTTTTTTCACACGGAGGCCGCCCCCAATGTCACGGGCCATTCCGGAGTCCGACAGACGAACCGCCCTTTGCCCCCACAAGGCTATTGCCACCCGTTTTTGGCCATTTGGGGGTTTCCCTTTTGAACCCGGGAGGTTCTAATTTTGGCGCGGCTGTGCCCGTGGCCTATTTTGGCACACACGGGGGCCGCCCGCAAAGTCTCGGGCCAGTCCGAGTCGAGGCGGGAACTTCGCACGCCCACCACCAAGGCTATAGCCACCCGTTCTTTGGCCATTTGGGGGGGTTTTGGCACCCGACCTAAGGCGCTAATTTTTTGGGTGTGGCTGTGCCCGTGGCCTATTTTTTGGCACATGGAGGCCACCCCCAGTCTCGGGCCATTCGAGTCCGAGCAGACGAGCTTCGCCCCACGCCCCCTCAGGCTATAGCCCACCCGATTTTGGCCATTTTTCGCTGGGGGTTTTGCCACCCCCGACCTTCGGGCGCTAATTTTTGGCGCGGCTGTGCCCGTGGCCTGTGGCTTGCAGCACACTGAGGAGGACGCCCGCAAAGTCTCAGTCATTCCGAGTCCAGTGGTGGACGAACTTCGCCACGCCCCCACAAGGCTATAGCCCACCCGTTTATTGGCCATTTGGGGGTTTTGGCACCCGACCTTGGGCGCTAATTTTTAGGCGCGGCTGTGCCCGTAGCCTATTGGAGGCCGCCCGCAAAGTCTCGGGCCATTCGAGTCAGGGCCGAACTTCGACCTCGCCCCACCGTGCTATAGCCCACCCCGTTTTTGGCCATTTGGGGGGTTTTGCACCCGATCTTTGGAGTGCTAATTTTTGGGCGTGGCTATGTCCATTGGCCTATTTTGTGGCACGGAGGCCGCCCATAAATTCTCGGGTCATTCCGAGTCCGAGCGGACAGAACACGCCCCCACCAAGGCTATAGCCCACGTTTTTGGCCATTTGGGGTTTTGGCACCCGACCTTCGGGTGCTAATTTTTAGTCGCGGCTGTGCCGTGGCCTAATGCACACCACGGAGGCCGCCCGCAGAAGTCTCGGGCCATTCGGGTTCGGCGGACGAACTTTGCCCTTGTGCCCCCACCAAGGCTATAGCTACCCGTTTTTGGCCATTTTCCGCATACAGAGTTTTGGCACCCGTCCTTCGGGTGCTAATTTTGGGCGCGGCTGTGCCCGTGGCATTTGGTACACGGAGGCCGCCCGCAAAGTCTCGGGCGATTCCGAGTCCCGGCGGACGAACTTCGCCCACGCCCCCTCAGGCTATAGCCACACCCGTTTTTGGCCATTTGGAGGTTTTGGCACCCAGACCTTCGGGCCCCTAATTTTTGTACGCAGCTGTGCCCATAGCCTATTTTTGGCACCACGGAGGCCGCCATAAAGTCTTGGGCCATTCGAGATCCAAGCAGACGAACTTCGTCCACGCTCCCATAAGGGTATAAGCCCACCCGATTTTGGCCATTTTCCGCTGGGGTTTTTGCACCACGACCTTGGTACTAATTTTTGGGTGCGGCTATGCCCGTGGCCTATTTTAAGCACGCGGAGGCCATCGCCGCCCCAACCGCAAAGCCCGCGTTTTTCTCGGGCCATTCGAGTTGTTGCCACATTATTTCTTTTAGCACACGGACCGAAGAACCAGTCCAGCCAGACCGAACCGCCACGCCCCACACCAAGGCTATAGCCCAGTTTTTGGCCATTTGGGGTTTTGGCACCCATTACCTTGAGCTAATTTTTGCTCGCGGCTGTGCCCGTGGCTATTTTTGGCACATTTGGGAGGACGCCCGCAAATTTTTTTGGGCGTGGTCTCCGTCCATTCCCGAGTCCTTTGAGGCGGACGAACAGTGACCTTACCAGGCTATAGCCCCCCCGTTTATTGGCCATTTTGGGGGTTTTGGCACTGACGACCTTCGGGTAGCTAATTTTTAGGTCGCGGCTGTGCCACTTCTTAGCACCACGGGCCGCCCCGCCAAAATCTCGGGCCATTCCGAGGTCAGGGGCGAACCCGACCTCGCCCCCGCCGGCTATAGCCCGCTTCGTTTTTGGCCATTGGGGTTTGCTTTTCGATCTTAGTGCTAATTTTTGGGCGTGGCTATGGTGGCCTATTGCTTATTCTTCAGGCGCCCGCAGAAGTCTATTCTGGGATGTTCCCAGTCCGGCGGACGACTTACCCCCACGCCCCCACAGCAAGGCTATAGCCCCAAACCCCGACCTTGGTACTTCTGTTTTGCTCGCGGCTGCCGTGGCTATTTTTCAGGCCATTCGAGTCAGAGGACGAACTTCGTGACCTGCGCCCCACCACGGCTATAGCCCACAGTTTATTGGCCATTTGGGGGTTTGGCACGATCTTTGGGTGCTAATTCGGGCCATTTTGGGCGTGGCTAACCAATGGCGCTTCGGGCCCACAAATTCTTCATTCCGCGGCTTTGCTTCCAGGCCATATATGCCATTGGCCTATTTTCAGTGATATGGCTGTGAGAATCTGGCCTCTTCCGAGTCTCCAGGCGGACACGAACCGCCACCGCCGCCGACACCAAGGCTGCCCATAGCCCACCGTTTTATTGGCCATTTGGGGGTTTTGCTTTCAGGCGCTAATTTTGGCGACAGCTGTGCCCGTAGCCTATTTTAGCACACAGGCCGCCATAGGTCGGAGCCACATTCCGAGTTCGGCGGACGAACTTCGCCACGCCCCACTCAGGCTATAGCCCACCCCGTTTTTGGCCATTTGGAGGGTTTTGGCACCCAGACCTTGAGGCCCCCTAATTTTTGTCGCAGCTGTGCCATGGCTTTATTTTTGGCTACAGACGCCCGCAAAGTCTTGGGCCATTCCAGAATCCAATGAGACCGAACTTCGTCACGCTCCTGGTGTAAGCCCACCCGATTTTGGCCATTTTCCGCTGGGGGTTTTTACCCACGACCTTCGGGTACTAATTTTTGGGTGCCGGCTATGCCCGTGGCTTTAGCACGGAGGCATACATAAATTCTCGGGCCATTTCGAGTTCGCGGACGAACTTATTACGCCCCAACAAGGCTATAGCCCACCCGTTTTTGGCCATTTGGGGGTTTTGGCACCCGACCTTCGGGCGCTAGGCCACATCGGCTGTGCCGTGGCCTATTTTTGGCACCACGGAGGCGCCGCCAAAGTCTCCGTCCATTCCGAGTCCGGCGGTGAACTTATCGCCCCCACCAAGGCTATAGCCCACCGTTTATTGGCCATTTGGGGTTTTGGCACCCCGACCTTCGAGCGCTAATTTTTAGTACTGGCTGTGCCCGTGGCCTATTGCATTTTACGGGCCGCCCGCAAGTCTCAGGCTATTCAGGTTCGGCGGACCGAACTTATGCCTTTAAATAAGGCTATAGCCGCGTTTTTGGCCATTTGGGGGTTTGCTTTTCCCCCGACCTTCGGGCGCTAATTTTTGCTCGCGGCTGTGCCCGTGGCTATTTTGCTTACCGCGGAGGCCTTGCAAATCTCCGGGCCATTCGAGTTCGGCCGGACAGGCTTTGCCCGTACCCCCACCAGGCTACTAGGCCACCAGTTTTTGTACCTTTTCGCTGGGGGTTTTGGCACCCCGTCCTTCGGGTGCTAATTTTTACTTAGCGGCTGTGCCTGTCGGCGTGTTTTTGCTACGGAGGCCGCCGCAAAGTCTTCAGGCCATTCGAGATCCAGTAGATGAACTTCGCCCACGCTCCCCACCAAGGCTATAGCCCGCGATTTTAGCCATTTTTCCCGTAGGGGTTTTGCACCCCCGACCTTCGGGCGCTAATTTTGGGTGCGGCTATGTCCGTGGCCTATATTTGGCACCTGAGGCTGCCCGCAAAGTCTCGGGCCATTCCCGAGTTGGACAGGCCGCCCCACGCCCCCTCGAGGCTATAGCCCTTTGATTTTGGCCATTTTCCGCTGGGGGTTTGCCACCCGACCTTCGGGCGCCCAGCTAATTTTTGGCGCGGCTGTGCCCAGTGGCCTAATTACAGCTGCGGGAGGCGCCCGCAAAGTCTCGGGCCAGCTGGGAGTCCGAGCGGAGAAGCCGCCAACGCCCCACCAAGGCTATAGCCAGCTTGTTTTTGGCCATTTGGGGTTTTGGCACCCCCGACCTTTGGGTGCTAATTTTGGCGCGGCTGTGCAGTGGCCTATTTTGGCGCCACGTAGGCCGTCTGCAAAGTCTCGTGCCATTCCCTAATCCATTGGACGAACTTCCTTCGCCCCCGCTAAAGGCTATAGCCCATCCGTTTTGGCAATTTGGGGTTTGGCACCCCGACCATGGTACGACTAATTTTTTTAGGCGTGGCTGTACGTTGGCCTATTTTGCAGCTGAGCGCCGAATTCTCGGGCCATTCGGAGTCGTGGACGAACTTACCGCCCCACGCCCAAGGCGCAAGCCCACCGTTTTTAGCCATTTGGAGGGTTTGCTTTCCCGACCGGGCACTAATTTTTTGGGCGCGCTGTGCTCGTAGCCTATATTTGCTTCACGGAGGCTGCCCATAAAGTCTCGGGCCATTCCGAGTCAAGTGAGATGTTTCCGCCCACGCCCCCACAAGGCTATAGCCCACTCATTTTTGGCCATTTGGGGTTTGGCTGCCCAGCCTTGGGCGATAATTTTGTTGGCTGTGCCGTGGCCTATTTTAGCCTGCAGGCTGCCGCAAGTCTCGCGCCATTCCGAGTTCGGCGGACGAACTTTGCCCATGCCCCCACCAAGGCCGTAGCCGCCCCCGTTTTTAGCCATTTTCCGCTGGGGGTTTTGGCACCCCGTCCTTGGTGCTAATTTTTGAAAGCGGCTGTGCCTGTAGCGTATTTTTATTTTTTACGGAGGCCGCGCAAAGTGTCTTGGGCCATTCGAATCAGTGGGCCGAACTTCGCCACGCCCCCTCAGGCTAGCCCACTCGATTTTTGGCCATTTGGGGTTTGCTTTTGACCTTCGTGCGATAATTTTTGGCGCGGCTGTGGCGTGGCCTATTTTTGGCACATGGACGCCATAGTCTCGGGCCATTCCGAGTTGAGCGGACGAACTTTGCCCATGCCCCCACACCAAGGCTATAGCCCACCCGTTTTTGGCCTTTTGGGGTTTTGGCACCCCACAAACCTTGGCTTCTAATTTTTGAGGCGCGGCTGCCCGTGGCCTGTTTGCAGCACCGGAGGCCGCCATGAAATCTCGGGCCATTCCGGGTTGGCGGACATTTGCCCATACCCCCACCAAGGCTATAGGCCACAGTTTTGGCCACTTTTCTAAGCTGAGTTTTGCTTCCATCCTTGGGTGCTAATTTTTAGCGGCTGTGCCTGTAATGTTTTGCAGCACGAGGCGCCGTAAAGTCTTAGGCCATTCCGAATCAATGGATGAACCTTCGCTCCCCGCCCAAGGCTATAGCCACGATTTTTAGCCTTTCCGCTGGGGATTTTTGCACCCGACCTTGAGCGCTAATTTTGGGTGCGGCTATGTCCGTGGCACTATGTTGTACCACGGAGGCTGCCCGCAAGTCTCGGGCCATTCCGGAGTCCGGCCAGTTGTTTCTTCGCCCCCACCAAGGCTATAGCCACTCAGTTATTGTGGCCATTTGGGGTTTTGGCACCCCGACCTTCGGGCGATAATTTTTAGGAGTGGCTGTGCCCGTGGCCTATTTTGGCACACGGGGCTGCCCGCAAAGTCTCGCCATTCCGAGGTTAATGAGACCAGACTTTGCCCATGCCCCCGCGAGGCCATAGCCCACCCGTTTTTTGGCCATTTTCCGCTGGGGTTTGGTACCTGACCTTGGGCACTAATTTTTAGGCGCGGCTATGCCCGTAGCCTATTTTTAACTTTTAGGGCCGCCCCAAAGTCTCGGTCATTCCGAGTCGGCCCGGACAAACCGCCACGCCCCGCCCAAGGCTATAGCCCACCGTTTTGGCCCATTTGGGGTTTTGTCGAACTTGAGCGCGGCTGTGTCCGTGGCTATTACAGCACCACGAGCCGCCACGCAAAGTCTCAGTATTCGAGTCCGAGCGGATGAACTTCGCCCACGCCCCCACCAGGCTATAGCCCACCCCGTTTTGTCTGACAGAGGTTTGTTTGTCGCCGGGTGCTAATTTTACTGTCCTTGACTGTGCCCGTGGCCTATTTTTACAGCACCGCGGTGGCCGCCCGCAATGTCTCGTGCCATTCCAAGTCAGTGAGCAGGGCTCTTTGCTTCACAGAGCTATAGCCGCGTTTAGCCATTTTCCGCTGAGGTTTTGGCACCCGACCTTGAGCGCTAATTTTTTGGGCGGCTCGTGCCTGTAGCCTATTTTTAGCACACGGAGGCGCCACTTAAGTCTAGTGCCAGAATTTTCCTGAGTCCCGTGAGACCAAGAACCAGCCGCCAGCCACCAAGGCTATAGCCACCGATTTTGGCCATTTTCCATAGGGGTTTGTACCAGGCTCTCCAAGTCATTGGTGCCTTTGCTTCACCCAAAACCTCTTTTGCCTACAGGCTGACCCATAAGTATGTTGACTAAAGTCAAGGAGACAGGCACCTTACGCCCTTTGGGGGTTATAGCTCACCGGATTTTTGGCTGTTGGAGGTTGACACCCCCGACCTGGCTAATTTTTGGCACGGCTATGCCTTGGCCTATTTTACGCTGTCGACCATCCCACAGAATAAGGCCGTTCGAGTCCAATGGACGTTTCACCACCCGCCGAAGGCTGCCAGCCACCAGGTGCACTGGCATTTGAGGGTTTGGCTTCCCACATCAGCCGGGTGCTGATACTGTGTGACTGCCGGCCAGCCTCGCCACACAGCACCGCGGTGGCGCTGCGCCGCTCTCTGTTTGTTCCAAGTCCGGCGAACAACTTCGCCTTCTAAGGCTACGCGCGCGATTTTTAGCCCATTTCCGCTGAGGGGTTTGGCACCCGACCGAGTAGCTAATTTTTCTTGTGGCAGCCGTGCCTGTGGCCTATTGCTGCTTTGCGGAGCTGCAAGTGCTCGTGCATTCCTAGTCCGAGTGAATGAACATCCGCCCCACCAAGGCTATTGCCCACCCGATTTTAGCCACATTTTCCATGGGGGTTTTGGCACCCGACGCCAGGCGCTAATTTTAAGTGGCTGTGCTTATAGGCTCTTTTAGCACAGATGACCCGAAATGCAGGGCATTTCAAAGGTCAATGGTTGAACTTCGCCCTTCCCACCAATGCTATAGCCCACCGTTTTTGGCCATTTGGGGGGTTTGGCCCAACCTTGAGCGCTATTTTTATATCTTTTGTGACTGTGCCCATAGCTCATTTTGGCACCACAATGGGCACCACGCAAAGTCTCGGGCCATTCTGAGACCAGTGAGACAGAACTTCGCCCCCACCAAGGCTATAAGCCCACCCAGTTTTGGCCATTTTCCGCTGGGGTTTTGCTTCCACAACCTTGGGCGCTGTTTTGGGCGTGGCTATGCCCATGGCACTATTTTGCACACAGGGCCGCCCCAAAGTCTCGGTCCATTCAGGAGTCCGGACAAACCGCCCCGCCCCCACACCAAGGCTATAGCCCACCGTTTTGGCCATTTGGGGGTTTGGCATCCCGACCTTGGGCGCGGCTGTGGCTGGCCTATTTTTGACACACGCGGAGGCCGCCGCAAAGTCTCGGGCCATTCCGAGTCCAGGCGGACAGACTTCACCACGCCCCCACCAAGGCTACTGCCCACCAGACCCCCTGGCCATTTTTCCAGCCTGGGGTGTTTGGCACCCTGACACTGAAGCACTAATTTTTGGGCAGCAGCCAGTGCCGTAGCTATTACAGCACACGGAGGTGCAGAAGTCTGTGCCATTCTAGTCGGTGGGCGAACTTGTACTTCCCCCACAAACCTTCTGTACAGATTTTTAGCCACCATTTTTCACTTGGGAGTTTTGCCACCAAACATGTTTGTCTGTGCTGAGCATGACTGTACTTTATAGCCTATTTGCTTTGGGAGGCGGCTTGAGAAGTGTCAGACCATTCCAGTCAATGAATGACCAACGCGCCCCCACCAGATATAGCCACCAGTTTTTGTGATTTAGGGGTTTGGCACCCCGACCTTTGGGCACTAATTTTGGCGCGGCTGTGCCCTTGGCCTATTTTCTTTGTGTGCATACTTGTAGTCCGGGCCATTCCGAGACCCGGCGGACCAGACAGCCACGCCCCACAAACTAGCCCACGATTTTAGCCATTTTCCGCTGGGTTTTGCTTCCCTGACCTTCGGGCACCTAATTTTGAGCGTGGCTATGCCCATGTGGCCCTGTGCAGCTTTGGGGCCTTCCCAAGAGTCCCTGGGGCCATTCCGAGTCCGAGCGGACAAACTTACGCCCCCAACAAGGCTGCCCAGCCACCGTTTTTGGCCATTTAGGGGTTTGGCATCCCGACCTTGGTAGCTGTGCCAGCCATCAACTGTCCCGGCTGCGGGCGCCCGCAAAGTCTCGGGCCATTCGAGTCAGCGGTTGCGACTTCTGCCCCACCAGGCTATAAGCCCACCGATTTTAGCCATTTTTCGCGAAGGTTTTTACGCAAACTGCAGATAGTGCTAAGATGCTGACTATGCCCGTGGCCTATTTTAGCCTACAGAGGCCGCCCTCAGTCTGAGGCATTCCATGGTCAATGGTGTTTGCCCCACGCCCCACCAAGGCTATAGCCCACCGTTTTTAGCAGCCATTTGGAGGTTTTAACGACAACCAGTGCTAATTTTTAGGCCAGCAGCTGTGCCTGCGTGGCTCTTTGGCACACAGTGGCGCATCGCAATGTCTACGTGCCATTCAAGTCCGGCGAAACGAACTTAAATCGCCCCCACCCAAGAGCTATAAGCCCACCGATTTTTAGCCATTTTCGCTTTGAGGTTTGGCACCCGACCTTGGTAGCTAATTTTTAGGCGCGGCGTGCCCGTGTAGCCTATTTTGGCTGCAGGAGCGCCCATGAAAGTCGTGCCATTCCTAGTCAGCGGACAGGCCAGCCACGCCCCCACCAAGGCTATAGCCCACCCAGTTTTGGCCATTTTTCAGCAGGGGTTTTACAGCACCCGACAACAGGCGCTAATTTTAAGGCGCGGCTGTGCTTATGGCCTATTTTTGCTTTTATGATGACAGTGTCGGGCCATTCCAGATCGGCAGGACGAACAGCCGCCCCCACAAGGCTATAAGCCCACCCGTTTTTAAACATTTAGAGGTTTGGCACCCCGACCTTGGGCGCCAATTTTTGGCGCGTGTGCCACCAGCCTAATTCCCAGCTGCGTGGGCATGCACGCAAAGTCTGGGCCATTCCGAGGCCGAGTAGGCGAACCTTACGCCCCCCACCAAGGCTATAGCCCACCCGATTGCACACAGCCATTTTCCGCTGGGTGTTGGCTTTCCCTGACCTTCAGGCATAATTTTTGACGTAATCTCCCAGCCAAGCCTGTTGCAGCACCTGAGGGCACTTTGAAAGTCTCGGTCCCAGCTCCGAGTCCAGTGAATGAACTTCACCCTTTGCAGGCTATAGCCCACCCAGTTAAGCCATTTTCACTGGGGGTTTTTGCACCCGACACTTGGGACTCAGTGCAGATCGACTATGCCCATCAGCCTATTTTTATTTACTGGAGCATATAATTCTAAGACATTCAGGTCAGTGGGACAAGAACTTCCACTTCACTTCCCACAGGCTATAGCCCACCGTTTGTAATAATTCCCCAGGTTTCGCTTCAAGTGTGGTGCTAATTTTTAAGCGCGGCTGTGCCGTGGCTATTTACAGCACCACGGTGGCCGCCCGCCAATGTCGTGCCATTCCAGATCCGGCGACGAACTTCGTCCGCCCCCACCAGGCTATAAGCCCACCCGATTTTTAGCCATTTTCCGCTGGGGGTTTGCTTTGACTTGCCGAGCTAATTTTTGAAGTGGCCGTGCCCGTGGCCTATTTTGGCACCACTGCGGGCGCCCGCCAAAGTCGTGCCATTCCTAGTCGGACGGGCCGTACGCCCCCCTGAGCTATAAAGCACCAGTTTGGCATTTCCGCAGGAGGTTTTGCACCCGACCTTGAGGTGCTACAAAATTTTGGCGCGGCTGTGCTTATAGCCCCTATTTTGGCACACGGAGCGGCCCGAGAGTGTCGGGCCATTCCAAAATCAGCCGGGCATTCCAGCCCCCTTCCCACCAAGGCTATGTCCCCTGTTTTTTAATGTTTGGTTTGGCTTTCCATTATCCAGGCACCTGTATTTAAGTGGCTGTGCCTTGGCCTAATTATAGCACCGCATCAGGCCGCCCGCAAAGTCTCGGGCAGCCTTCAGATAAAATGAGCGGCTGCTCCACTTCCACAAGGCTATAAGCCCGCTGATTTTTGTGCATTTTCCGCTGGGGTGTTTTGGCACCCTGACCTTGAGCGCTAATTTTGGGGTAGCTCTGCCTGTGGCTTCTTTTGGCACACAGAGACCGCCCCCAAAGTCTCGGTCCATTCCCAGTCCGGCCCGGACAAACTTAAGCCACGCCCCCCACCAGGCCATGACACCAGTTTTGGCCATTTGGAGGTTTTGGCATCCCGACCTTCGGGCGTGACTGTGCCCGTGGCCTATTTTGGCACGGAGGCCGCCCGCAAAGTCTCGGGCCATTCGAATCAGCGGACGAACTTCACCACGCCCCCACCAGGCTATAGCCCACCCGATTTTAGCCATTTTCCGCTGGGGTTTGCACCCGACCTTCGGGCGCTAATTTTTGGGTGTGGCTATGCCCGTGCCTATTTTGTACACAGAGGCCGCCCGCAAATTCTCGGGCCATTCCGAGGTCAGATAAACCGCCACGCCCCCACCAAGTCATAAGCCCCACCATTTTTGGCCATTTGAGAGTTTGGCACCCGACATGGCAGCCTTGGTACACCCTGTTAGCGACTGCTTTTGGCCTGGCCACACGGCTCATCCAGGCGCGCGATCTGAGCGCCTTGGGCATTCCGAGGTCGAGCGAGACGAACCTTACGCTCCCCCACCAAGGCTATAAGCCCACCCGATTTTGGCCATTTTCCGCTGGGGTTTTGGCACCTGACCTTCGGGCGCTAATTTTTGGGCGCGGCTATGCCGTGGCCTATTTTTGGCTTTTGAGACCGCCCCCAGTCTGGGTCATTTAGGTCATGGACAAACCTTACTTCCCACCAAAGAGGCTGTAAGCCCGCCCGTTTTTAGCCATTTGGGGGTTTTGGCATCCCGACCTTGGTGGCTGTGCCCGTGGCCTATTTTGGCACCACGGGCCGCGCAAAATTTCAGGCCATTCCGAGTCGTGGACGAACTTCACCGCCCCACGAGGCTATAGCCACCCGATTTTGGCCATTTTCGCTGGGGGTTTTTGCCCGACGCCGAAGTAATTTACCCCGATTGCGACTCGCTCGTGTCCACTCTTGCAGCTGGGCATATAGGTCGGGCCATTATGCGGAGTCCAGTAGGACGAACCATCGCCCCCACAGCTGCCATTGTGGCAGTTTTAATGTTAGGTTTGGCACTAAACCGGGCGCTAATTTTGGGTGCGGCTTTGCCGTGGCCTGGCCCACGGCACGGAGACCTTGGCGCAAAATCTCGGGCCATTCCGAGGTCGGCGGGCCGAACCGCCACGCCTCCCACCAGGCTATAGCCCACCCGTTTTTATTGTTTGGGAGGTTTGGCACCCCCGACCTTCGAGCGCTAATTTTTGAGCACGGCTGTTTACTCAGCCTCTTTGGCATGTGATGCATCCCACCAGTCTAAACCATTCCGAGTCCAGGCAGATAGAACTTATTGCACTTTACAGAGCTATAGCCACCATTTTTGGCTACATTTGGAGGTTTGGCATGACCTCCGGGCGCTAATTTTTGACAGCGGCTGTGCCCGTGGCCTATTTTTGGCCTGCGGTGGCGGCCGCAGTAATCTCGTGCCATTCAAAGTCAGATGACGAACTTCACCGCCCCCACCAAGGCTATAGCCCACCCGATTTTAGCCATTTTCCGCTGGGGGTTTTGCACCCGATAGCCGGGGGCTAATTTTGGAGTGCTGACTATGCCCAGTGGCCTATTCAGCTGGAGGCCGCCATAAGTCTCGGGCCATTCCGAGTCCGAGGCGGACGAACTTCGCCCGCCCCCACCAAGGCTATAGCCCACCAGTTTTTGGCCATTTGGGGTTTTAACCGTCCTTCGGGTGCTAATTTTTATGGCTTATTGTGACTCTGCCACAGTAGCCTATTTTTAACCGTGGCGCATGATGTCTCGTGCCATTCCAAGTCCGGCGACCGAACTTGTCGCCCCCGCGAGCTATAGCCCACCGATTTTATTTTCCTTGGGGTTTTTGGCACCTAACCGGGCGCCTAATTTTGGCGCGGCCGTGCCGTGGCCTATTCCACGGCACCGCGGGCGCCACCGTCTGACCTGACTGAGTCAGCGGACGAACTTAGCCACGCCCGCTTGGCTATAGCCCACCCGATTTTTAGCCATTTTTCACTTGGGAGGTTTTGCTTACCCGACCTTCGGGCGCTAATTTTTAGTGGCTGTGCTTATGGCCTATTTTGGCTGGGCGGCCCGAGAGTATCGGGCCATTCAGTCAGCGAGACAGGCTCGCCACGCCCCCACAAGGCTATAGCCCTGTTTTTGGCCATTTTAGGGGTTTTGGCACCCGACCTTGGGCGCTAATTTTGGTAGCGGCTGTGCCACTCCAGCTATTCTTGAACAATACATGT
>JASUUJ010000306.1:1202500-1510451 GCA_030449895.1 Citrus mangshanensis | reverse complement strand
TGCCACGTATTGCTAAAATTAATCTGTTTTTGTTTGTTTTGTTAATCCTTAATTAACTATATTGTTTTAATTTATATTTCAAATATTTCTTTTATCACTAGGTTAATTCTCTTATCAATTTATTAATCCCAGCCAGTGTTTATCACTTTTATCTTTTAATTTAATAAATTTAAAAAAAATTATGAAAACAAAAGTTAGTGCATTTGGGAGTAAGGTAAAATTGATTAGGTGCATTTGGTGGTAGCTCATTACATTAAACAATATTGTTGTATAAATTAGTGTTTGGCTGCAATTTTAGAACAGCACTACACCCTCCGTATTAACGAGGCCATTAAAATTAGAAGGTAATAACATAATCTAACCCAAATGTTTGCGCTAAATTGGGATGTAAAAATCTAAGATTCCAACCCGACCTGACAGATCGCAGAACACCCACGACGCACAAACCATGATGCATAATAACTTTTCTATCCAAACTCTTATTTTTATATTCACACATAAATATTATAAAGCAATAATAGGAGTGGCCTTTTATAAATTATTTATAATTATTCTTGAGGTAGATAACTTTCTTTGTTCCTAAATAGCTCTTTGTAAAAGCCTTCTACGGGCGCCTTTTCCATACTCCATACACAAATAGGCCTACATCTAAATACAATTAAAGGAGAAAATAACTTCTATGAGATTATGGTTTAGGCTGTGTTGCATTAAGACTTAGTGCATATTTTAAATTTAATGATTTTAAATTTATTATATAAAATTTTTATTTAAAATTCTAATTTAAATAATAATATAAAATAAAATATCAATAAATCCTAAAATTTAATTAATAAAATATCAATATCCACTAAGATATTAGAGTAATTAATAAAAACGGTAGACAGAACTATCGTATTATGTTTTCATCCAACTATATTAATTTAATCAAATATAAAATAAGTTAATTTTTAAATATTAAAAATAAAGCATTATTTATAAATAAAAATTAATAATAAGTATAAAACTATCTACGACTTCAAATCATCTTCACTAATTGAATTCATCATTCAAATTCCTACCCATTCCACTTCACCACATCACTCACTTGGATGAAATTCAAAATCGTCAATCCAAGCCATATTCAAATTCTTATCTATCTCCCATAAATTTAAAATCATAAAATCTCACCCAATATAGACAACTCCGAATTCAATAACAGCCACCATTGAGCGTTCCAAAACCCTAATACAATGATTTGACTGACTACATCGGTTTGATTGTTATCGAAAAAGGGAATACATTAACGATGGCGGCAATTCCATGTAAGTATGGCAAATCGACGGGGCTAAAAAGTGGTTTGAAATATGACGGTAAAGCTTGAAGTTGTGGAAAGAAATGAATTTAATGATATGCGTGATAAAATAATTCTCATGGTGAATTGATGTAAGAAGGCGAAGAACAAAGAAGAAAGAGTACATATAGAATTGATTTTATATTGTTTTCTTTCCTTAAAATCAATAAATTAATTTTTTTCGTTTGTTTTGTTAAATTTTATTTAAGTATATTGGCGTTTTTAACGCAGGTTTCAAATATTGTTTTTCTTTATCACTGGGTTTATCAATTTGTTTGATCCAACTGTTGGTGGTTTATCACTTTTATCTTTAAATTTAGTATTAAATAAGAAGACAATTATGAAAACAAAATAGATAATTATGAAAACAAAAATTAGTGGTTCTGTGTAAGGTAAAATTAATAAAATATCTGGGTGAATGTTAAATTATTGAAACAATTGGGAGGGTTTGAAAATAATGTAGTAAAACAGAGTGCTGAGATATTTTCAATTTTTCACCTCACAAATTTTTATAAACCAGCCCTACTCTAGGTCGGGCTTTAACGATTTATCTTTTTAAAATAATCGCTTGTGACATTTTTTATTTTCAAGATCGTAGTTTTAAAAAGAGTTATACAAGCCAGAACTATCAAGTATAAAACATACTTACTCAAAATACATATAATTTGGTGACAAAATTTTATTTATACATATAAATACTTATATAATATTTTCAACGTGCCTTATAACAATTTTTACTAAAACTAAAATTTATAACATATTGATTTTATTTTTATATCTTAAAACAATTAATAATTAAATTTATAATATATATGAAACAAATTTAATAATAATCGATCAGAAATCGATATTAATAAATTTATATTACGAATTATAACAAAATTTATTAAAATATCGATTTTGTTTCTTATTTCCACAAGAATAATTTCGCAGCCATGCAATAATTTTGGCTGATATTTAATAATTGCATTAGCCGATAAAAATATTTTCAAAATTATAATTTAAAAGATATTCCTTCCTCTTTACTTTCTTTTCAAAATAATTATTGACGCAATACGATTGATAAAAGTTACTTTATTTTTTTTACTAAATACTAAAATTAATTCTTACATTTTCAAAATCACTTTTAAATCTCCCAAAAGAATCTCAAAGACTAAGAAATAATTATGTTAAGCTTGATGTTATTTCTAAAATTGTCTAAATAAACTATTAGAGAGTAAGAGCTATAAAGCTTCTTCAATAATTTCAATCATTTATATTATATATAAAATAATTTAAATAAAATCATTTTAAGTGCATCTTTAATGGTCAAAAATATCTAAATAAAATAGAAAACAGCGTAAAACGATATTATATAATTTCCCAACGTTGGTCGAAGTGGACAGTGCAGGCTTCAACGCTCGAAAAGCACAAAATCCCCCCAACGCTTAAAAAAAAAGACATCACAATTCCCATTCATACTGTAGCTATTTACATCAGATTACGTATTATACATTTACAAAGATATGACATGTAATAATTCATCGGCCATTGTCCATTTATTTTCATATTATTAATAAAATTACTTAATATAACTTCATTACTCAATTTTTCCATTTAGTTTTTGTCAAATTTTCTTCAAACTAAATAAATTTTAATCCATTGCCGTCAAGAATAAAAATGAAACAATGATTGTTAATATAATAAAATAAAATTCTCCATATGTCAATTTATTGAATATGTTATTTAAAGTACAATTATTTGATTTGTAATTATTGTTGTAAACTAATTTTTTTTTATTTTGTTGATTATATAAGTTTAAATGGAGAATTTTTATTGAGAATTGTTATTTTTATTATATTAGTAATCAATTTAATTTATTTTTATTCTTGGAGCAATGGATTAAATTTATTTAGCTAAGAGAAAATTTGAAATAAAAATTAAATGGGAAAAATTGATAATGGTAGTTATATTTGTAAATTTTATTAATATATAGGAATAAATTGGACAATGAACAATTATTTTTTAATATGCTATATGGGTATAATTGGTAATTGTATTTTAAAATTATAATTTCGTTAACAAACGGTAAAACCTGTTGGGTTTTTCAAACATTAGGAGCACATCACTTTGGCCCTTATTCAAACGGCTGTGTTTTTGCCCTTTTCCTAAAATAAAAAGCTTTAGGTGAAAAGATAGAGAATTGACTTTTTCTATTGATGACTATTATATGGTTGTATAAATACGATTTTACCCTTTTAATTGTTAAATTTCACTAAGAAATAATAGCATTTGGGAGGTAAATTGATATTTATGTAGTTTTAGAGGATAGATTGAAGATAGTCAGAAATGAGGGTACTTGAAAATTACCCTTCCATGTAAGCAGGAGATATTTCCACTTCATTATCTTTATAAATCCACCCAATCTTTAGAAAAAAATTATAATAAGTTCTCCTTATTTTTAGAATATACAAATTAACAAAATATTTTGATAATTAATCAATTAAATGCTTTTTATAACTTCTTTCTTTAGATATATTTGACCATCAACGTTACTTTAAGATAAGTTTTACTATTTTATTTGACTATTTTACCATAATAATAGAAAATGATCAAATTACTTTAAAAAAATTAGTCTAAGTATTTAATTTTATTTGAATAAATTTAAAAAAAATTTCTTTCATTGTGTTTTTAAAAATAATGTGAATTTATTATAATTATGTATTAGAATTAAATAATTTATAAAAATTATAGGGTGAAAATATTACTACTTTATATTAAACGAAGTCCATATCGCTCGTCTAAAAAATCAACTTAGGATTTTCATGAACATGCACAAGTGTACATATCACCTACAAAATTAGAATTTAGTTATTTTAAAACTCGTTTCTTTGCTGTTTTCTCTCAGGGAGGTGTTTGTTATTTTGTCAACTTAGGCTTATTATTAGAATTGCATTTGATTTTGTTATTTTAGACAACTTAGTATCTTGTCTATGCACTTAAAAAGTTTAGTGGTGCATACCACCTAAAGATAATCAAGAGTTGCCAAAATAGTAAGTTTGATGTTTCCTCCCTGACCTACAAAAACTAAATGTTTTAGGATTCTCATAATTTAATACGGAGTTCCCATAATGGATAGAAATAAGAGAGAATAGAAGACATGTATACTTACTTTGAACACTTTCTTTTTCTTTTTTAAATTCTTTTATTTACCCTATATATTTTAGACTTCTCCTATTAATCTTTGAATTTCTTGAATTTGGATTCAATAATTGAGATTCCTCTATGCATTACTTCTCTATTTATCTTTAAGATAATCAAATATTTTTACTAACTCACACCTACTAAGCCGAGAACAACATAATGTAAATAACTTTAGAGACGAGCTGTTTATAAGATTATAGTTTATTTTATATTAATCATTACGGATTGGTGTTTCCTAATCCTATATTATATCCCCGGTTAAAGGCTACTTCTATTTTCCTATTAGTAATAATTACAAGTTTAATATTGGCTATATGACTTTCTATTACAACAGCTGGTTTCTTAAATTATTCACTTATTTGATATACTCACCAAATACTTCAATAGAATAACACTAAAGTAAAATAAGTATAATTATCTAAAGGCATGCAAATAACTTTTGATTAAAAAATTTATAAACATTTGTTCTTCTCTTCTAGATACTTTTACTCTTTGGCAACTCCTATAAATCTTGATTGAAAAATCAAGTGTTTTTGTCACAAATACTAAAAATCGGTATCCTTTTTAAAATAAATGATCAAATTACTCTAAAAGAATAAGTTTTTGTATCCATAGTTTAAGTACTTAATTTTATTTGAACAAATTTTTACAATTTTTATTTTTTCCTATTTTTTAAATTAATGTGAATTTATTGCAGTTATGTATTAGAATGGGGCAAGTTATAAAAATTATATCGTGAAAATATTACCACCTTACATATTACATGAAGTTCTATATCGCCTTCTAGAAAAATCAACTAGATTTTTCATGAACATGCACAAGTCCATATCGCCTACAAAATTAGAATTTAGTTATTTTAGAAAATGTTTCTTTTGCTGTTTTTTCAAGGAAGTGTTTGTTATTTTGTCAACTTAGGTTTAATATTATCTTAGACTTTTCCTATTAACTCTTTAATTAATTGAATTTGGATTCAAGTAATTGGGATTCCTCTATGCATTACACTATTTATTTTTAAGATAATCTGATACTTTTACCAATTGACATCTACTAAGTTGAGAATAGCATAATGTAAATAATGCTAGAGATGGATTGTTTATAATATTTCTAATTATAATTTCTTCTACATTAGTCGTGATGAGCATATAATATATATGTTGGGAAAATATGCCTTTTAAAAGCATATGTGTTTATTTATTTGTAATAAATTTTTTTGATTAATAAAATAAATGAGGTATTTTATTCAAATATCTTAATTGCATTAATATTTTTATTAAAGTCCATTTAATCATACTATATGTATTTATGTGATCACTAGATTCATAAAGATATAAATACAAGTTATCTTATGATTAAATAAATTTAGTTCTAGCTGATAAATAAAGTTGACACTTTATTTGTATAGACTGTAATAAATTCATGAACGATTTGTCTTAATCACATTGAATTTATTGATTTACTACATCGAACAAAGATCACATGCATTTAATTAACTTTGTAATAACTGTCAGACTTATTAAATCTCATAGGCATTGATTTTACTGTAATCTTAATCTTGAGTTAATTATGATTTCATGATTGTAATTGTTATTCCATTTGAGCTACTATTGGGCACGACACATACTTGTGGTCAAGATTGAGTAATTATAGTATTAGTTATTAACAATATGTAATTTGTACAACACATCTTCACGTTTTTTGACTTGATCATGTAATTCCTCCTGATAGAGTGTCAACATATTTAGTATGTTTGAAAATGATCATTAGAGAAAATCAGTAAGTATCAAGGAACAATATGTAATTAAATTGATTTGAGTATATCAATTTAATTAATGATGTGTACAAAGGATCGCAAAGAAAGAAATCAATGCTGCGACGTAATTATTATTCGAGCATAGAGTTATGGAGGTCAATTCCAATCTTTTTAGATTTGGAATTAAATAATTAGATTATTTTAATTACGCACTCCAATTATTATAGCCACTATCAGTATGTTCCCAAACGATCCTGTTAAATTTCATTTAATCGATCACATAGATTAATAAAGATAACTACTATTTTGGTCAAAAACCTAAATATATCATTTATGCTCAATTTAATTACCACAGAAGGAGCCTTATGTTATTTTGAAGGTGGGTCCCCTATAGAAAAAGTAAGTAACATGAGTTTTGATTTGATTATTCGTTCTGTGATTTCTCACTCAAAAAGCAGATATATGTTTATTTTTCTAAAGAAAGAGATAAGAGCCATTTTATACAAATCTGTAAAAGATTTTTTTCTCTATTTGAGAGAAAATTTTCTGCTACCACGCCGTGCAGATCAAACCTAAGCTCATAACCCTGGAAGATCATCGCGCTACCGTGTTCTAACAAGCGTGGACGGATCGCGATCTAACAGGAGCGGTGACAAATCGCGATCCTGAGCCTAAATCATTTCAAATAAAAGCCAAATCGGATTTTCAAGGTACGATTTCTAGATTACAAATTCTTATATATTATATGAGAGCGATCTTAAAAAGATTTTATAAAACCAGAAAAAATTGATTTTTTCCCAACAATATATACATATTTTACCCTTAATTATATAATTGCTAGTTATTTTTAGTTGTTCTTTTTAATTAATTAAATTATTTTATTGAATAGGAAATTACTTGGAGATTATGGACAAAAAGGGCATGAAGAAACTCAATTTAGGAAGCGATAGAGATTAAATTAGAAATCAATTAGGAAGCGATAGAGATTAAATTAGAAATCAATTGAAGGATTAAGAATTAAATGAATTAATTGATTAAGATTTAATTCAAGAAGAGAAGGGATGCATCACGTGAGAAGCAATCGCCATTATTATTAGCATGTGCATGGCATTAAAATGGAATGAAAAACATAATGTGACTAAATTACGTGGAAGGCTTTAATTTCCTTGATTTGCTTTTGAAGTCAGTGGATTGGCCACTATAAAAGCCGAACTTTGGCTTTTAAGAGGGGTGGCCGCCAGAAGAAGCAAGAGAGACGCAACTGCGAGGCAGAGAAGAAAATAACGGCAGCAGCACTTTAATAATTTTCATAGCTGGTTTTATTTATTTTGTTGCTCCTAATTCAAGTATGCTCTAGTTAATTTTCTTATACTGAAGTTAAAGATGAAACCCTATTCAATGAAATAATTATCTTTTATTTAATTAATTCCCTACATGTGTGTGCTTTAATGTTTATGGCTCTTATTTCACATAATTAGTTGGATGTTATTAAATCTTTTACTAATTCTATCATGCATTATTGTTCGTTAAAAATTAATATTCAATTAAATTTATGCTTGGATCTATAAAGCTTATATATGATTATCTTTGATTCTATGTCTTTCATTAAATTGTTTACACGATTACTTTAAAAATTGACTTTCGTCATATTCAATATGTTAATTGTTATATCCATGAGATGACATAGTATTGATTTCGCCACTCTAAAATTGAGGATTAATTAACAATTAGATAATTACTAGTTGAATAGTGGTGGGCTCAAACCTTGGTAATTTTTGTCTTATTGAATTCTCCTTTGCTTTAATTGTTTTCTTAGTTTAATTCTCTTAAAACTCAATTTGCTCAACTAGGTTATGATTAATATTAATTTTAGATTTAAATTAGACTTTTTAATTTATAACAATCCTCGTGGGTTCAACCTCGTTACCACTTTTCTATTTCTGTATTCGTGTGCTTGCATGTATACTAAAATTTTCAGCAAAGAAGTTTTTGTTGGGATTGTGCCAAAAAGTCACTTTAATCTAGGTTGATTTGATTTTTCCACTAGTTATAACTTAGGTTGTCTTTATTTTGAAAACACAAAAATTAATTAGACTTTAAATTCATTGTTTAGTTGTTTAATTTCTTTTATTTTAAATTTCATTTATTTTCATTATTGTTGGTTTATTTTTCTTTCTATGTCTATTTAGTTTATGAGTGTTTGGGAATACGATTCAACAAATCGTTTCAAAAAAAAGAGTATAAAATGAGAGTAGCTTCTTCTCAAGTGATGACCCAAATAATATTGCTAGTACTACCAGGTAAGCAAGAGAAAACCCTTAGAGAATATTTTTCACCACTTGCAACCAACCAATGATCTTGTATTGTGTTGCCACAAACTACAAGAACATACTTTGAACTCAAACCTCCGTCATTTAACTTTACCATCTTTCCATGGGTTAGAGAGAGAGGATCCATATTTGCACATTAAGGAATTTCTTGACATATGCTCTACATTCGTTTTCAAAATTTTAGTGATGAAATAATTAGGCTTCATATGTTCCCTTTCTCATTAAATACAAAGCAAAAGATTGGTTGAATTCACTTCCACTGGTCTATTACTACGTGGATGAATTGAGAATAAGTTCCTCACCAAGTTTTTCCCTATGTCTAAAACAAATGCCCTTAGGAGAGAGATAAGTGATTTTTATCAAAGAGAGGGTGAACAATTTTATAAGTGTTGAAAGATTCAATGATTTACTCCTCAAGTTTCCCCACCATGGTTTTGAGAAATGGAGACTTATACAATACTTTTATAATGGTTTAACTTTGTCAAATTGTCATATGGTAGAGTTTATGAATGGTGAGAGATTTTGAACCTACATAAGGTGCTACATGGGATTTCTTTAATTTACTTTCTGAAAATTCTCAACAAAGGATTTTTCAAATCAAAGGAAAAAATCATCTTAAGTTTCTAGAAAGGGGTTATATGAAGTTAATGATGATTTTGATGTGAAAGCCACACTAACTACTCTTTCTAGGAAAGTAGATGCCTTAGCTCTGAACCAGTGAATGAATCATCATCCAAGTGTAGCGAATGAGGTTTGTGCGCTTTGTTCTAACATATCTCATACAACACAAAATTGTCCTTCATTACCAGCCTATCAAGAGGCTTATTATGAGCAGGTACATGCCTTACAATCATATGAAAAATCCTCCAATAGCTCATATTCATCCACATATAATCCTAATTGGAGGAATCACCCTAAACTTTCCTAAAAACAAAATCAACCTTTATCAAAGCAAGGAAGACAACAATTTAGCATGCCCTATCAACAATTTGTCCCTCCTAACCAAGTATATCCCCCTGCCCAACAATCTATGTATCATTTTATTGCACCTCAACAAAGAAAACCTTCTTTAGAGGATACACTTCAAAATTTCATTCAGTCTACCCAACAATGCTTTTCAGGTTAAACACTCAAGCTATTCTAAAGTTTGAACATCAATTGGGTCAATTAGCAACTCATCAGTTGAGAGAAAAAAGAAAATTTCCAAGTCAACCAATTCCTAATCCTAAAGGAGTGCATAGAGTTGGATCAAGTTCAAGCCATCAACATGAAGAAGCAAAATCTATTATGACCTTGAGAAGAGGAAAATTATTTGACAATAAGGTGGAGGTTCGAACAAGAAAGACATTTGAACCTCGCTTCCTTAGATCGAGTTCCATCACAAGACTCATCACCAAATGATCCGTAAGAAAGTGTCCCACCACTTACATTCCTAAGGCTCATTTTCCTCAAAGGTTAGCAAAGGTAAAGAAAGAGACTTTACAGTGTGAGATTATGGAAATCTTCAAGTGTAAGTATAAACATCCCTTTACTCGATGCTATTAAGTAAGTTCCATCATATGCCAAGTTTTGAAGGATTTATACACTAAAAAGGAAACTTGCATGTCACCAAAGGACATTTTTAACTAAAAACTAGCAATTTACTTCAATGTAAAATGCGACCAAAATTTTAGGATCTAGGTTCCCCTACTATCTCATGTGTTATAGGGAACCAATTTTTTGATAAAGCATTATTGGATTTAGACACTAGTGTTAATATCTTACCTTATTCCGCATTTACACGCACTGACTAGGTGAATTAAAGAAAACTTCTATATTTTGCAACTTTGATAGATCAAATGAAAATATCTCGTGGTATTATAGAGGATGTGTTGATACAAATTGAAAAATTTTAGTATCCCCGTTGATTTTATTATTTTTGATACTTAGCATGTACAGGATCTGAAGAAACACAACCCAGTTATTCTAGGTCGTCCTTGCTTAGCTAAAGCTGATGCTCATATTAGTTGCAGAATTGGAAACATGCAATTGTCTTTTGGTAACATGACCATGGAATTAAATATTTTTAATGTTCCCAAGCAGCACATGAGGATGATGAAGTCGCTGAAGTAGATATGATAAAGCATCAATTGATGACTCATTTATTACTAACCACAATCCATTAACATCATGCACAATCGACTCTGATTTATCTTTTGACGTTGATAGTGGTATTGAAGAAGTTAATGCTTTACTTGATTCAACTCTTATAGTAGATCTAATTAAGTGGAAAGAAAAGTGACACAACTTAAAAGTAATTTTTCCCAAGTATAAAAGTGTCTGTATTATAACCAAAGTGAGGTCGATCCACAAGAGAAAAGATTTAATTTGTTTATTTTATTTTATCTAAAATTGAAATTAAAACTTGAATATAAACAACTTAATTTAAATTAAACTATGAAGTTGAACTAGTTAGGTTGTGGATCCACTCTTAGTAGTAAATAAAACTTAATAAATTCTTTTGCCATTTTTTTAGATTTATTGCCCAAAAGATTAATTATATAAATTATTATTATTTTCCCTTTAATTTTATGATGGATTAAGTATTTATTGTGACAAAATTTAATTTGTCTACAATAAGTCAAAATACTATTTTACCATACCTTATACTAAGATATTAAGAATTTATTGTGCCAAATTCATTTGTTTGTCTACAATAAATCAAAATTTCAAAATATAAAATATGTATAAAATTAAATAGAAAATAATTTAATTTATAAAATTAAAAATAGAATTTGATTAAATCATATTTATTTCATAAGAGTTTCACATTCCCTTAACTAATATTATTTAGTTAAGCATAATTGAAATAAAAAGAAATATTAAAATTAAATTACTTATAATTAAAAGTAATAAAAACAACTAAAATCGATAATAAAACTAATTTTATTTATAAAAATAATTATACAAAATATTAAAAACACACCTGAAAATCAATATTACAGGGAGATTGAAAGAATTTGAGAAGAATAGAGTTGTAGAGAGATGATTAAAAACATAAAAATGAGGCACTATTTATAGAAAAATAAATTCATAATCCAGTGTTTTGTGGTCCATCATAAGCTTCATGTATGTGCTCCTCACAACCATTAGATCAAGATCTAACGGCTGGTCAAACTTCAAGTCAACATCACACGTGGCATCATTTGACTCGTCCGATTTGGCCAAAGAACGGTTGAGATTTGGCGGGTTAATGGGTGGATCGGGCTGACCCAAATACAAAGATTCGGATTCTACAACTTGCTCCACCAACTATTGCCAAGTGGCACAATTATGGCCATTGAATCATGAACAGTTGAGAATTAGTCAAAATTTCCAGCTATCCCATGTGCTCATATCTATTTTAAGCTTATTTCATCATTCAATCTGGCCAAAAAAGTCAATTATTTTTACATGCCCAATTTTAAGCCGATCTTGATTGATTTTAAGGTTTTGACCTTAATCCAAATTTGTCCCCTGCTTATCCTGCTCGAGCCTCAATGCGTGAAATTAATATTTTACCTAATAAACATATAAAAATACACAAAATTAAATATATTTAAAATATAATTAAACACAAATATAAATTATAACATAAGTTTAAAATAATATTATTATCGCTTGATAATTAAAAATTTTAATACTAATTAAAAAGATTGAGCCACTCCTCCTCCCGAAGAGAAAATTGAACCATTCAAGTTGGAGCCACTTCTAAAGAAGTCCAACATAGGTCGCATTCGACACAAGAAAGGTGGTAAGATCTAAAGTGCTTAAATTGTTAGATTTTATACTACTTCGTATAACTCTCGTAAGTTTGGAATAAGAGGTTAAAGCAATGCGATATTGAGGAGTTTCGTTACCTATAATTCTTTTATAGATAAAATGCTCTAGTGCTTAGTCAATTATGTTTTCGTATTTTCGTATAATTGCTTTGATTTTCACTAAATTCTTATTGATCCGGTTGATTGTTGTTTACATTAATTAGTTAGTTTAGTAGGATTTTATTTATTTTGCTTTTATTATTATTTATATTTCTTCTAATGTTTTCTTTTAAGCTTCCCCAACTCATTTAAAGTGACCTCTCCAACTTTTTCTTTTATTATTTATGTTTTTATTTTTTTATCTTTTGCATGCTTATCTTTTATTTATGAAACATTGAAGACAATGTTCCAAATAAGTTTGAGGGTGGGAATAGTGTGTGCTTTGTTTGTTTAAAAAAAACCAAAAAAGTTAAAAAATTTCAAAAAATAAAAAAATTTGTGCTTTTTTTTTGTTTTTATGTGAAAGGCCAATGATAAGAACTTGATTGACAATGAATGTGGTTCTTAGAAAGGGTTGAATATTGTCTTAGTTTATATTTGGTTCTTGTGTTAATTCCTCTTCATTGAGATTCTTTAAACTATGAGTACTAATATCAATTCTTTTGTAATTTTGACTTGAAATCTGAGATTGACGTAACTTGAGTTGAGAATTTAAGATAGAGTAAATGACTGTTTGTCTCGATTCTTATCTTCACAATAAAAAAATGTGTAGACATATGTTAAAGTCAGAAATAGCTACCTATAACTCTTAAGAGTGAAGCTATCCTTGAGTAATTTGGGCCTATGTACCACCAGTATGTAGAGGATAATCTACTATGAGAAGAAGGCTACCTTAAGAGGTAGAGTGAAAGCTTCTAACTATGGTTTTTTTTTTAAAAAAAAGAGAGAGAAAAAAGAAAAGAGAAAAAATCAAGTGCATGTGTTGAAATGAAAAAAAATCAAAAGACAATGCACATAAAAGCTTGTGAAAAAAAAATTTTGAGATCAAGATTATAAGATTACTTTGACCTATTTTTTTCTTTATTCGAGGTGAAGGCTGTTGATATTGAAGATTTTGAGAATGAATTTGATTGAATTGATTCACACACACACACTACATGATTCAAAAGGGAGATGGGATTGACTATTGAATTAAAGTTAGAACTTTGTCAATATTTAAAATTTTCTTTGAGATGTATAATTTATACAATCTCTGAAGCTATTTTAATGTTTTATTTAAAGTTTGTTGTTCTTTTTATTTTATTTTATTTTTATTTTTTTTAAAAAAAAGATGTTTGTGGGTATCATCACTGAAGTTTAACTAGTTCACTAGGGCCGCCTAGGGGTTTAAAGGCTTATTGCATACGCTAAATGCAATCGCGATTGCCTATGAAAGTGGCTTAGTTAGGATTTACTTTTTGTTTCATTGTTTTTATTTTTGTTTTTAGTTTTAGTTTTGCTCGAGGACTAGCAAAATCTAAGTTTGAGGTTATTTGATGAGCATATAATATATATACATATTTTACCCTTAATTACATAATTGGTAGTTATTTTTAATTAATTAAATTATTTTATTGAATAGGAAATTAATTAGAGATTATGGACAAAAAGGGCATGAAGAAACTCAATTTGGAAAGTGATAGATATTAAATTAGAAATCAATTGAAAGACTAAGAATTAAAATAATTAATTTACTAAGATTTAATTCAAGAAGAGAAGGGATGCATCACGTGAGAAGCAATCACCATTATTGTTAGCATGTGCATGGCATTAAAATGGAATGAAAATCTTAATGTAACTAAATTACGTGGAAGGCTTTAATTTCCTTGATTTGCTTTCTGAAGTCAGTGGATTGGCCACTATAAAAGCCGAACTTTGGCTTTTGAGAGGGGTGGCCGCCAGAGGAAGCAAGAGAGACGCAGCTGTGAGTCAGAGAAGAAAATAACCGCCGTAGCACTTCAATAATTTCCACGGCTTGTTTTATTTATTTTGTTGCTCCTAATTCAAGTATGTTTATCTAATTTTCTTATACTGAGGTTAAAGATGAAACATTATTTAATGAAATAATTATCTTTTTATTTAATTTAATCCTTACATGTGTGCTTTATTGTTAATGGTTCTTATTTCACATAATTAGTTGGATTTTATTAAATCTTTTTACCAATTCTGTCATGTATTATTGTTCGTTAAGATTAATATTTGATTAAATTTATGCTTGGATCTATAAAGTTTATATATGATTATCTTTGATTCTATATCTTTCAATAAATTGTTTATACAAAGTATTTTGGAAAACTTTGATTCTTTGTTATTCAATATGTTTACATGGGATGCTTAGATATCATACTATTAAGCAGAAAAAATAGCTACACATGATTAATTTTAATTGGGGTTAATTATATCCATGAGATGACATAGATTGATTTCGAGTTGTCATTCTAAAATTGTGGATTAATTAACAATTAGATAATTGACACAACTTAAAAGTAATTTTTAACTCCCAAGTATAAGAGTGTCTTGTCAGATATAAATTTCGATGCAGAAAGATTTAATTTGTTTATTTTATTTTAACTAAAAATTAAAATTTAAACTTGAATATAAACAACTTAATTTAAATGAAACTATGAAATTAAACTAGTTAGGTTGTGGATCCACTCTTAGTAGTAAATAAAACTTAATAAATTCTTTTTGCCTTTTTTTAGATTTATTGCCCAAAAGATTAATTATATAAATTATTATTATTTCCCTTTAATTTTATGATGGATTAAGTATTTATTGGGCCAAAATTTAATTTGTCTACAATAAGTCAAAATACCATTTCACCATACCTTCTATTAAGATCTTAAGAATTTATTGTGCCAAATTCATTTGTTTGTCTACAATAAATCAAAATTTTAAAATATAAAATTTGTATAAAATTAAATAGAAAATAATTTAATTTATAAAATTAAAAATAGAATTTTCTTAAATCATATTTATTTCTTAAGAGTTTCACCTTCCCCTAACTAATATTATTTAGTTAAGCATAATTGAAATAAAAAGAAGTAGTAAAATTGAATTACGTATAATTAAAAGTAATAAAAACAACTAAAATTGGAAATAAAACTAATTTTATTCATAAAAATTATTATACAAAATATTAAAAACACACTTGAAAATTAAGATTACAGGGAGATGAAGAGAATTTTAGAAGAAGAGAGTTGTAGAGAGATGATTAAAAACATAAAATGAGGTTCTATTTATAGAAAAATAAATTCATAATCGAGTGTGTTGCGGTCCATCATAAGCTTCATGCATGTGCTCTTCACAACCTTTAGATCAAGATCCAATGGCTGGTCAAACTTCAAAAGTCAATATCACACATGGCATCGTTTGACTCGTCCGATTTGCCCAAAGAACGGTTGAGATTTGGCGGGTTAATGGGTGGATCAGGTCGACCCGAATACAAAGATTCGGATCCTACAACTTGCTTCACCAACCATTGCCACGTGGCAATATCACGGCCATTGAATCATGAACGGTTGATATTTAGTCAAAATTGCCAGCTATCCCATGCACTCATATATATTGTAAGCTCATTTCATCAGTCAATCAGTGCTCGGTCAACAGAAAAAGTTAACTCTTTTTACACAAGCACAATTTTAAGCCGATCTTGACTAATCTTAAGGTTTTCGGACCTCCGGAATCCAAATTTAACCTCCGTTTATCTGTTTGGAGCCTCGAATTATGTGAAATTAATATTTTACCTAATAAACACACAAAAATACACAAAATTAGATATATTTAAAACATAATTAATAATTCCTAATATATTGCATAAACACAAATATAAATTATAACATAAGCACAAAATAATATTATTATCGCTTGATAATTAGACAATTTTTAATACTAATCGCACCCCCCAACCAGCTTATTGCTAGCCCTCTAGCAATTAAAGTGTTATATTAAATTAAGATTTATAAAATTCACATGCAAGTTAATAGTTGTTCATCTATCCCCTAAACTACCAAATAAATGAACTCTCCCAAATTTCTTTACCACATTGATGTTCACTTATTATCCAGAATATCATCAAACCTTCTTTTGTGCTCAAGTAATTAACACAATACTTATAGGGCTTCATTAAAAGAAAATCAACATTTTCGTTCCAAAATTCATTAGAAATTATATCTTTAGGCAGTAGATTATTCACACATATTTTTAAAATATTACATTTCTAACCCGTGTAGCGAGCTTTAGGCCAGTGACTCTGCACTGACCTTAGGGCACTAGGTGTTGAAATACCCGCATTTGACTTAATTACTCGGGTTTCTAATAAACAAACAATATATCTATTACCCATGTAGCGAGCTTTGCTGACTTTCTTGACCAGGCACTAGGTGTTGAAACACCCCTACTTAATTACCTGTTCTAGATATAGCAAAATTAAAAACATTTTTTTCTTTTTTGTTTTTTTTTTTACAATATACACTTTCTACTACCTTAGATACTATTCCTAATAAATCAAAAGAACTAAATGTCAGAAAATTTTAACTTACAAACCCACTAGTATGTGTCAGTGTGTGTGAAGAATGATTCAATAATGCCTGTTAAATGAGTAAACAATTAAATAACTTAATAACCAAGTGGAGAGTTCACAAATTCGAGTAATTCAAAGAAAAGGGAACAAAAACAATTTACTATGAATCTCAAAATCAAAATATAATACAACAAGACTATTAGGATGCGTCTCAAAAGTCGTGACTCTTTACACGGCCATCCTAGACAAAAACAAAAATATTTTTTTTTAACAAAGAAAATAAAAGAGAAAAGAGACAAATAAACACACATATTTAAAAACATACGACAATTATCCCCACCCCCAACCTAATCTAAACATTATCTTAACATTTTATAATTTTACAAATATGAAAAAAAAAATAATAATAAAAGAGAATAATAAAAGAAGAAGAGGAGGAGATCTCACCTGAACTTGATGCAGAAGCTTAAAAGCGGATAACAAAGAACAAGAAAAAGTCAATTTTTTTTTTAAACAACACTCTTAAGATTAAGAAGATCGCACTCTCCATATCTAGCCATCTTCGACTTAAATTTAGTTCAAAGTTAGTTTTTACAGAATTGTTTTTTTTGTAAACGCATCACCAGGACTAAGACATTCCACAATTATCAACTATTCCCTCCCCCCAACCTGAAAAAGACATTGTCCTCAATGTTTTAAAAGGAAAGAGAAAGCGCTAAGACAAAGACATAAACACTGCAACATAAAATATTTACAAACGAAGAGTTAAATTTAATTCGCACTTCTTATTATTGTGGATCGCTACCATCATCACCAACCAATTCAAGGCAAAAGTCTTTGATCTGCTCGTGTATAAGCTTGTAAAAGATCAAGTAACTCATTAGCAATAAGCATATATAAAAAGTTTTTTTATAGAATATGGAACAAAATGATTCTTTATTGCATGGTTAATAAAAGTTAGCAAGCCACCATAAAAATTATTAACATTTAACAAACCAATGGATTTTTTATGAATGTTCAAGTGGGCCCAAGATGCAAATGTAATCAGTGCCTTAAAAGTTACAAGATCTCCTGGCAAGAAAATAAAAGCATCAACATGATTCATCATTTCAGATATTCTCTCTTGCATACTTGATACCACTAATTCTTCTCAAATTGGTGGGCCAAACATGCACACTAGTGGTATCATGGCTTTTGGGATAATGCCTAGTACTTGGTTTCCTATAGTAAAAGCAGCTTCTGAGACAAGTTTTGATAACCCTCGTTCACCTCCTCCATATACAAGATGCAGTTTTCTCTCTGCTATGACACGACCAAGATCTACTGCTGCCTGAACAAACTCTTTGTACTTTCCATAGTGAAATCCAGAAAGCACACAAATATTTTTAAATTGTTTACTCGAAGATGCTGCCATTGGACTAATCTTTCAAAAACAAGTTGTGAGTTTTTTTTAAAAAACGAGCTCATATTTAAAGATCTTGGTGACAAAAATAATGAGAAACAATTGTAAATGGGTTGGCATATTTGTCAAATGACGAGTAAAGCTCGTGGCTCAATAATTCAAAAGCAAACAATAAAAAGAAAATAATGATTAGAAAAAGCAAACAGTAAAAGAAAAAAAATAATTATTAAATACAAAATCACACAGCTAAATGTACTAATGCAAATGATAAAATAACAGTGAAGTAAAAGGATATTTATTGGTAGTTGTGATGGCTCACATCTTCCTCTCGGTTTTACGCTTGAACGCCCTCTATGGGTCGAGGATTGGCTTCCCATCCAGCTTTCTTATAAACCGGCAAACAGGTCTTTTGAGTCGATTCCCAAGACTAAATGCACTTTCTTTTGGAATAGTATCCACAAATTATAAATCTTACGTTGCACAAATCCGCTTCGATCCGTCTTAAGAGATCTTAAGATATCATCCAACGATTCTTTACTCATGCCATCTTTAATGAATTTAATTTTATCTTCACAAGTATCAGAAACCATTCCTAAAGATTTACAATCCGGTCGTTTGCAACCAAGTCTTACACAGTTATTACAGTTTGAGCCAAGTCGGTTAGCTCTCATTTTCTTAGCAAACGATTTTTACCAAAACCATGTAAGCAAATGGATCAAAACTCACCTGCTAATCGGACCTTTGCTTTAATTAACCACTGAATGTCAGAAGGAATGCCATTGATCATTAACAAAAGCAGTCGTTCACAACGAGCTTTGTAACTTTTCCTGAGGGCATTCTGAGGGAGAGAGGGAAAATACTTATGCAGTTTATGTTGTATTTCTTCCATGTTTGATTTTGGGGTTTCGGGAAACTAAAGATACAGACTTAAGAAGTCACGGAGTATCGTTATCCGCCATTTATACGGAAAATAAATCAAAACACACCAAAATCAAATCGCAAAATCAAATCAAACGTGAAAGCGAGCAAAAAGAAACACACAATATAAAAGGAAAATGAACTTACATTCGTCCTCTCAAGTTAACCTCAAGCTCCATTTGAAATTCATATATACCACGCCTATTTCTCTCGAGTTGTATTTCTAGATCCTCAACATAGACACAAATTCCGTGGTTGCAGATCCCAAAGTGGATGTGATTTACTTTGTATCGTGAAATTTCACACGCAGTAAATCTTTTAAGATGTGTGAACAGGAATTTTCTCATTGAGGTGCTCATGATGTAAATTGAAAATTGATGAGAGAATGTACAACTGTCAAACAAACACGTTTACACAAGAAAAATAATGTTAAAAAAATATGTACAGTGCATTAATTAAGAGAGAAAAGAAAGAAAAAATAATAATAAACAATGAAACGGCAAAATAAAAGTAAAAAAATCAATCATTAAAGACTTAATAAAAACTAAGTGGGTCACCCAAACTAATTTCATGTCCTCGCCACGTAGTGATATTCCAGATATGGTTTTAATCTTTGACCATTAACTTTAAATGTGACATCGTATTTGGATTCTCAATTTCTATAGTCCCATATGGATATACATTTTTTACAACAAATGGGCCACTCCATTTTGACTTTAACTTCCCTAGAAATAAATGAAGACGAGAATTATAAAGCAACACTTTTTGACCAATCTCAAATATTTTTTGAAAAATTCTTTTATCATGAAATGCTTTTGTTCTTGCCTTAATAATTCTTGAATTTTCATATGCATCATTCCTCAAGTTCATTTAATTACAATTTTCGTACATTACTAGCATCATCTAAATTTGAATTAAAAGCTTTAATAGCCCAAAGTGTTTATGTTCAAGTTCAACAGGTAAATGACAAGGTTTACCATAAACTAACCGATAGGGTGACATTCCTAATGACGTTTTAAATGCAGTACGGTAAGCCCAAAGTGCATCATTAAGTCTAAGAGACCAATCTTTTCGGTTTGGGTTAACCGTTTTTTCCAAAATTTATTTTATCTCCCTATTTGCTAATTCAACTTGACCATTTGTTTGAGGATGATAAGGGGTAGCAACTTTATGTGTAATTCCATATTTCTTCATTAAAGAGTCAAATGACTTATTACAAAAATGCTTGCCTCCATCACTGATAATGGCTCGAGGGATTCCAAATCGACTTAAAATGTTTTCTCTTAAAAATTTAACCACAGTTTTACTATCATTATTTCGACAAGAAATTGCTTCAATCCATTTTGAGACATAATCAACTGCAACTAATAGATACACAAATCCAAAAGATGATGGAAACGAACCCATGAAATCAATTCCCCAACAGTCAAATATTTCAATTTCAAGTATGAGATTTAAGGGCATCATGTTTCTTTTTGTAATTGATCCCAATTTTTGACATTTTTCACAAGTTTTACAAAATTCATATGTGTCTTTGAACATGGTAGGCCAATAAAATCCACATTGTAAAATTTTAGCAGTAGTTTTTCTTAACGAAAAGTGTCTACCACATGCTTCAGAATGAAAAAAAATTAATGACACTACTTACCTCATTATCAGGAACACATCACCGAAAAATTTGATCTGAGCAATATTTGAACAAGTAAGGGTCATCCCAATAAAATTTCTTTACTTCAACAAAAAAATTCTTCTTCTCTTGAGCATTCCATTGCAAAGACATTTTACCTGTAACAAGAAAATTAACAATGTTAGCATACCATGGCATTGAAGTAACAGAAAATAAAAATTCATCAAGGAAAGAATCATTGATGGGTGTTATATCATTGCAGAATTCAGATGTGAGTCTTGATAGATGACCAGCAACGACATTTTCAACACCCTTTTTATCTTTGATGGTAAGGTCAAATTCTTGAAGTAATAAAATCCAACGAATTAGTCTTTGGCATCTTGTTTACTCATCAAATATCTCATAGCAGCGTGGTCAGTAAACACAACAGATTTAGAGCCAAGCAAATATGAACGGAATTTGTTTAATGCAAATACCACAGCAAGTAATTCTTTTTCAGTTGTAGAATAATTCATTTGAGCACTATCCAAAGTCTTACTTACATAATATATCACAAAAGGCTTACCATCCCTTCTTTGTCCTAAAACAGCACCAACAACAAAATCACTTGCATCACACATTAATTCAAAGGGCAAAGACCAATAAGGAGATTGCATAATAGGTGCAAATGTTAAAAGACAAATTATTTTCTCAAAAAATTTTTGGCAATCATCATTCTATTCAGACGGTGCATCTTTTAATAAGAGGTTACAAAGTGGTTTAAATATGGCACTAAAGTTTTTTATAAACCTCCTATAAAATCCTGCATGTCCTAAAAGGATCGCACATCTCTAACTGTTTTTGGTTGTGGCAATTTAGATATGACTTCAATTTTTGCTTTGTCAACTTCAATTCCTTTAACAGAAACAACATGACCTAAAACAATTCCAGAAATAACCATGTAGTGACATTTTTCCCAATTCAACACTAGTTCTTTTTCAACACATCTTTTTAAAACTTTCTCCAAATTATTAAGGTAATCATCAAAAGAATTCCCAAACACAGTCAAATCATCCATAAAGAGCTCTAAACAATGTTCAACCATATCACAAAAAATGCTTAACATACATCTTTGAAATGTTGTAGGAGCATTACAAAGCCCAAATGACATTCTTTTAAATGCAAATGTTCCAAAGGGACATGTAAATGTGGTCTTTTCTTAGTCCTCAAGTGCTATAGGAATTTGATAATAACCTAAATATCCATCTAAAAACAAGAAGTAGGATGTCCCGCTACTCTTTCTAAGATTTGGTCAAGGAATGGTAATGGAAAATGATATTTTCTAGTGGCTTCATTTAACTTTCTATAATTAATGCACATGCGCCAACTAGATGTAATTCGTGTTGGAATTAATTCACCTTTTTCATTTTTAACAACAATGATTCCAGATTTTTTAGGCATTACTTGTGTAGGACTTACCCACTTACTATCAGAAATAGGATAGATAATTCCCACATCAAGAAATTTAAGGACTTTTGTTTTGACTACCTCTTTCATGTGTGGATTTAATCTTCTTTGAGGTTGTTGACATGTTTTAGCGTTTTCTTCCAAATTAATTCTATGTGTGCATATTAAGGGATTAATGCCTTTAATATCATTTAAAGTCCATCCAATTGCATTTTTATGCTTTTTAAGAATAGTTAGTAACTTATCTTCTTGGTCGCTTGTTAAAGTTGAAGAAATCACAACAGAATAAGTTTGTTCTTCTCCAAGAAAACCATACTTCAATCCTTCAGGAAAATGTTTCAATTCTAGTTTAGGTGTTTCTTGTTGTTCTGTCTTTTCAATACTTCCAAGCTCCTCAAATTTTGGCTCGTCATCATAATTTTGTGAAGTCTGCACAGAATCAAGTAACAAATTTATATTAGAAATATCAAGTTCAAGTTGCTTATTTGACTTAATTGAATTAACTAAACAAACATTATAAAGTTCAGAAAATTCCCGTTTTTGAATATTTTCCTCAATACAAGATTCAAACAATTCATTTTGTTCATCTGTATCATCTTCATTCTCATTTTCTTCATTAGGTTGCCTGTACATGTTGAAAACATTCAATTCCAAAGTCATATTCCCAAAGGATAAATTCATTAAACCATTCCTACAATTAATCAAAGCATTAGCAGTTGCTAAAAATGGTCGACCTAAAATTACAGGAATTGGTTTGTAATTATTCACAACAGGTTCAGTTTTCAAGACAATAAAATCCACAGGGTATATGAATTTATCAACTTGTACTAAAACATCTTCCACTATTCCTTTTGGTACTTTAACTGATCTATCGGCAAGCAAAAGTGTAGTTGAAGTTGATTTTAACTCACCAAGATTAAGTTGAAGATAAACTAAATATGGAAGCAAATTAACACTAGCACCAAGATCTAGTAAAGCATGTTCAATTATGTGATTGCCAATAATACAAGAAAGGGTAGGACAACCAAGATCTTTATATTTCAACTTATTATTAGTAGACAGAATTGTACTTACCTGTTCAGCCATGAAAGCACTCTTTATTACCTTCAATTTCCTTTTAACAGTGCACAAGTCCTTTAAAAGTTTGGCATATGAAGGTACTTGCTTGATTGCATCTAATAGAGGAATGTTAACTTTCACTTGCTTAAAGATTTCATAAATTTCAGAAGAGTGGTTTGATTTCCTTGGTTTATTCAATGCATGCGGAAATAGTGGTTCAGGTGGAACACTAGTTATTTCTTCACTAGGTGTAAGTTCATTTAGTCCTTCCTTATCCTTTGAATTTTCATCATTTTCACAAGGTTCAGGTATAGGTCTATCAACAACCTTACCATTACGAAGAGTTATAACTGACTTGACTTGGTCTGTGGGTGGATTTTGTTGAATCTTAGGATTTGGTTGTGGTTGGGCTGGAAATTTTCCTTTTTCTTGAATTGTGAGTGCAGAAGCAATTTTAGCAAGAGTATCTTTCAAATCAGAAAAAGTTTGTACATTTTGATTGTTAATAACATCTTACTTTCTGATGAATGAATGCATTGTGTCTTCTAGATTTTTTCATGGTGGTGGAACATATGGTGCATAAGGCTGAGCATTTTGGAAATTTTGTGGAGGTGGTGCTTGTGAAGATTGTGCATTATTATTATTCCTCCAACTGAAATTTAGATGATTTCTCCAACCAGGATTATAAGTCTGTGAATATGGGTTTGGTTTATTAAAGGTGTTAATGGCATTAGCTTGATCATTCATACATTCTTTGAGTGCAGGCAGAGTGGGACAATCTTGAGTGAAATGATCATTCGAACTACATATGTTACATGCAATTTCTTGAACATATTTTACTTGATCACTTTTTTTTATGCTCCAAAGCTTCAACCTTCCTAACTAGGGATGCAAATTTTTCTTGTAAATCATGATCTTCCCTAAGGTTATGGATTCCTCCACTAGATGTAGATGGTTGTTGCTTATTTGTCAATTTAAAAGTTCCAACAGTATCCCAATGTTGTGCATTTTCAGCTAATTGGTCAAGGTAATCTAGTGCATCCTCAGGATTTTTATCCCTAAATTCACCATTACACATCATTTCAACAACCTGTCTACTTTGGGGTATTAAGCCCTCGTAGAAGTAGGTGACCAATCGCCAAGTTTCAAAACCATGATGTGGACATATGTTAAGCAACTCTATAAATCTATTCCAACATTGGTATAATGTTTCTCCATTTTTTTGAGTGAAAGAAGTTATTTACCTTTTAAAAGAATTTGTTCTATAAGGTGGAAAGAATTTTTTCAAAAACTGTTCTTGCATGTTATTCCAAGTTCTTACTGATCCAGATCTAAGGTTTTGTAGCCAAGTTTTAGCTTTATCTTTTAATGAAAAAGGAAAAAGCTTTAATCTAATTATGTTCATGCTACAATTTTGGTATGTGTATGTATTACAAACTTCCTCAAAATCTCTTAAATGCAAGCACAGATTCTCAAATTCTAAACCATGAAATGTTGGTAAAAGTTGAATAATATCGGGTTTAAAGTTGAATCGAGATGCTTCTGAAGGGAATACTATACACGACGGTGCTCCGATTCTGGTTGGATTCATGTAGTCTCCTAGAGTTCTTGGTTGATTCTGATCATGCCCATGTTGAGAATTATTGTCTCCCTGATCAATCTGAGGATTAGGTTCGTGCACAAAGTTTTCATCTTGGTTCTCATCCATGATTGATGGTGGAGATTGAGATCTATGAATTAACCTGCCACTTGAAGATTAAAACCAACGTCTCATGCAATGGTTATGTTATAAAGATAATATTCACACAAATTAATAACAAAATAAAAAAATTAAATATGCAAATAATATAAGTGTACAAAAGAAAATTAAAATTAAAATTAAATAACAATTTTGGTGGTTGAACCCACCAATTAACAATAAAATTAAGTATAAAATAAATGCAAAAGAAAGAAAAAAGAAAAAAAAATGGTGGTTGAACCCACCAATAAAGCAAAATAAATAAATAAATGCAAAATAATGAAATAACTTAAAAAAATGGTGGTTGAACCCACCAATAAAAAAAATAAAGCAAAAAAAATACAAAATAAAATAAATACTGAAAATTAAATAACTGAAAATAAAAATTACGAGTTAGTAGTTAGTTTGGTGGTTGAACCCACCAATAAAGCAAAAATAAATAAATAAATACGAAATAAAATAAATATAAAAAATTAAATAACTGAAAAAAAATTAGTAGTTAGCAGTTAGTAAGTTAAGAGTTAGTAGTTAGAGTTAGTTTGGTCCAAATTAAGTCCAAAATATGTCCAAAGTATGTCCAAGATGTAAGTCCAAGTCTTGATTATTTTGAGGAATTTTGTCTAGGGATCCTATTGTAAATTATTTTTAATTTTATGGCCACACCGTAATTTTTAGAAGTTTAGAATTGAGCCTTTTGGGATGAAAGTGAAACGGTTGAAAGACGTTGGGGTCAGAACGTAATTACGAGAAGAATGAGCTAGAAACGAGAATTGTTGGGGTGAAACTAGAATTATGAAAGATGTGGCGATAAAAGAGAATTTAAGAAAAGGAAAATGGGGCAAACAAAAATTTACATATAAGAGAAAAATAAAAAACGGAAAAACAAACCAAATAAAAAACTTTTCCCCGGTAACGACGCTAAAAACTTGACACAACTTAAAAGTAATTTTTAACTCCCAAGTATAAGAGTGTCTTGTTGTATTATAACTCGGTGAGTCCGAGGTTGATCCTCAGAGAAAATATTTAATTTGTTTATTTTATTTTAACTAAAAATTAAAATTTAAACTTGAATATAAACAACTTAATTTAAATGAAACTATGAAATTGAACTAGTTAGGGTTGTGGATCCACTCTTAGTAGTAAGTAAAACTTAATAAATTCTTTTTGCCTTTTTTTAGATTTATTGCCCAAAAGATTAATTATATAAATTATTATTATTTTCCCTTTAATTTTATGATGGATTAAGTATTTATTGTGCCAAAATTTAATTTGTCTACAATAAGTCAAAATACTATTTCACCATACCTTATATTAAGATCTTAAGAATTTATTGTGCCAAATTCATTTGTTTGTCTACAATAAATCAAAATTTTAAAATATAAAATATGTATAAAATTAAATAGAAAATAATTTAATTTATAAAATTAAAAATAGAATTTGCTTAAATCATATTTATTTCTTAAGAGTTTCACCTTCCCCTAACTAATATTATTTAGTTAAGCATAATTGAAATAAAAAGTAGTAAAATTGAATTACTTATAATTAAAAGTAATAAAAACAACTAAAATTGGAAATAAAACTAATTTTATTTATAAAAATAATTATACAAAATATTAAAAACACACCTGAAAATCAAGATTAAAGGGAGATTGAGAGAATTTGAGAAGAAGAGAGTTGTAAAGAGATGATTAAAAACATAAAATGAGGCTCTATTTATAGAAAAATAAATTCATAATCCAAAGGTGTGTCCATCATAAGCTTCATGCATGTGCTCCTCACAATCTTTAGATCAAGATCCAATGGCTGGTCAAACTTCAAAAGTCAACATCACACGTGGCATCGCTTGACCGATTTGCCCAAAGAACGGTTGAGATTTGGCGGGTTAATGGGTGGATCGGGTCGACCCGAATACAAAGATTCGGATCCTACAACTTGCTTCACCAACCATTGCCACGTGGCAATATCATGGCCATTGAATCATGAACGGTTGAGATTTAGTTAAAATTGCCAGCTATCCCATGCACTCATATCTATTGTAAGCTCATTTCATCATCTAATCGGTGGAAAATTGTCTAATAATCAATTCTAAGAAAGACATGATATGTCAAGAAACTTTGTAGAAAATGATAATATCCCATTATCTAAAGACATGCAAGTAATTTTTTATTAAAGAAATTCTTATAAACATGTGTTCTTCTCTTCTAGACGCTTCTCTACTCTTTCACGAGCTCCTGTAAAACCTGATTGAAGAATCAAGTGTTTTGTTGCTGATACTAACCCCAATTAGCATTCTTTTTGAAAATTTCTAAAAATTGCTCCCCAAAAGTTCAGAATATGAAATCAAACTTTTCAATTAAAACCAAAGGTTTTCAAAAGCCTTCTTCTTCTTAGGGGCATGGAATCTAGCACAAAGCCTCCTTTTTTTCCTCGAGAACTAGTGAAATGTGAAATACAATATTTTTCAAATCATTTAAGACATATGTTTGTTATCATCAAAATTACATTATATGTAGCCCTTTAGCTAACAATCTCCCCCTTTTTTATGATGACAAACATCTCATGTATTTTGACATTTATACTCCCCCTTAATATATGACATACATGACTCAACATATAAATCAACTATGAACTCCCCCTGAATACATGATTTAAAAGAAATGTAAGATCCCCCAATATATCTCAAAATCATGCATCAATACTTCATGATTAAAATACATGTTACCTGTCTCCTGGAATTCAAAATACATGACTTCTCCCCCTTCATCATCAAAACTCTATAAATCCATGCTTAAATAAAAAATAACCACTGAATGATTAATCAAGAAACATATAAAAATTAAGCATGCAATTAACCAAAGAATTATAACATCCCAAGAATCCATAAAATACCATCCAAATATAAAACATCCAAATATCACACAACAATCATTCTTAATCCACAATTAAAACAATAATACATATGAAAATGTAGTGTAAAATAGAACGGGGAGTCAAAAGAAAATATATAAGGAGAGCACACTATGGAGGTAGCGGATATGATGAGGAGGATGGTGGTGAAAACGCAAAAATGCCCAAACACAGAAATTCATATTTTCAAAATTTTGAGTGAAATGGATGTGTTTGAACCAATAAAATTGATCCTAGAGATGATTTTAGACAATGTATGGTATTTGTTAGCCTAAAGGGCTACACATAATGTAATTTTGATGATAACAAACATGTGTCTTAAGTAATTTAATAAATATTGTATTTCACATTTCATTAGTTTTTTAAGGGTAATATTTATACAAGCGAATCAAGTGAAATCAAATTCAAGACACTCAGCGGACAACGGCGAAATCAAGAATAGAGTTTAGAGCTCAACGAATAAATTCTTTTATAGCCGGTATGATTTAATTGATTCATGATTTGGCATTTGAGAAACTCAAGATTTCATTTAAATAATTACTTTCCATGAACGAAAAGGTTTTGTATTATAACCGCCTGAGGCTAGCGGCTAGCGGCTTGAGGAAAATCTCATATTTTCAAAATTTTGGACTAAAGTGAAAGTTTTTCAGAACTTTGAAAAAATATGGGTATTATGCTAAATTTTGAAAAGGACCTCTTTGAAAAATACTATTATATTTGGGTCATATCATAATTTCAAAAAGTCTTGGGAATGACAAGCATTATTTAGAAATTCTGAAATTGGACTTGTTTGCAAAGTTTGTTTACGTCTTGGGCCATATTGTAATTACAAAAAGATTTGGGAAAAAATATAATTTTGTGAACAATATTACTGTAGCAAAATTCAAATTTAACGGTAACATCATTGTTCTGGGCAGATAGCCAGATAAATCAAGCGGCTAATCGCTTGGTTGCGGGAATTTTCCTATAACAGCTAGTTTTCAAACTTTAACTATAAAACCTAACTCCGATTTCATTTTAGAGACTCTTGCAAGCACAACAAGTTTAAAAAAACATACTTTGAGCTTCCAATTCGCAAATCATCATAAATAAAATCTTCGTTGAGCTATTATTTGTATATCCACTCTTTAATAGAGTTTCATTGTTGTAATCTTTATTTCTCATCAAATTTGTGAGTGTATAAGTGTGAGAAACACTTGAGTGAAGAGATTGAGAGATAATCTCTTGGTTGTAAAGGTTTATTGACACCTTAGAAGTCAATTGTAAAGAACTTGAAGTCTTGGGAGGCTTGGATAGTGAAATCCTCAAGCCGGGTGAGCTTGGAGGCGTAGACGTAGGCGGGGTTTGCCGAACCACGAAAAAATCCTTTTGTTTATTTTCTCTTCTCTTACTCTCTTATTATTGTGATTTATTGAATTTATTGTTTTGGATTCCATTAAGGCATTAGATTAAATTGTTGTGCGAATTGTTTAGTGTAAGTTTTAAAATCTCAATTCACCCCCCTCTTGGGTTGCCTAGTTAGTATTTTAGTATTAATTTGATCAAAGATGAGCTAGAAATGGCTTAAGATGGAGGAGAAAGGAATGAGCAAACATAGATTTTTTATTTTGAGATTTGGAGAGAAAAGTGATGAAATGATGATTGGGACGTGCATAATGAAGGTTAAATGCATGGGTAATAGTTTGAATGATTGATTTTGGCAGGAAAAAAAGTGAGAAATGAAGAAATTTTGAATGAAAATGGAGGAGAGAGGGTCGGCCTAGAGAGAGAACGAAGAGAGGTTGAAGAAACAAAGAACAAAAGAGCAAGAAAAGCACAAACTCGTGCCTAGGCGGCTAGCCAGCTATCTTCTGTGTTTCTGCACTATTTTGTTGTCCGGCTAAATTTTGATCAATTCTGAGACCATTTTGTGATCTCGAAAAGTTTCAAAAGTCATTTTAATGCATGAGATATGATAATTAACATTCAAAAGATCATAAAAATCAAATTTATAACATATTCATCATGCATATGTAATCACAATTATGAAAAATGATAAACACTTGAAGATTGAAAATTCAAACATATTACTCATTTATCATGCATAGGCATTATATAGTCATCAATAATCATCAATCAATCAATTTTAATAGCATCAACAACATGACTAGAGATGTTAATGCGAAAATTTTATCATCTCAAATTCATACTAAATTTTTGAAAATTATTTTTCACAAAGAAGTTTTGTAAAAATATCGGCAAGTTGTTTTTCCGTAAAAATAAATTCTAATGCAATATCTCCCTTTTGAGCATGATCTCTTAGGAAATTTGTTCAAGATTAATGCCATAGTCTCTAAAAGTGTTTGTTTTATCCAAAGTGCTTGTGCACAACAACTACCTGTGGCAATATATTCTGCCTCGGTGGTTGAGAGTGCAATCGAGTTTTGTTTCCTACTAAACCATGAAACAAGTGAATGACGTAGGAAATGACAAGTTCCACTAATGCTCTTCCTATTAATTTTATAATCGGTAAAATCGGCATCCGAATAACAAGTTGAATTTATATGGGTTCCTCTATGATACCAAATGCCAAGATCTATGGTTCCACTCAAGTAACAAAAAATTCTTTTGACAGCAAGCAAATGAGATTCCTTGGGACATGATTGAAATCTTGCACACAAACATACACTAAACATGATATCAGGTCTACTTGTGGTTAAGTAAAGTAAAGAGCCAATCATACTTTGATACATTTTGATATTAACTTCTTTACCTTTTTCATCTTTGTCAAGCTTGATTGTTTTGTTCATTGGAGTACTCTTGGTCTTTGAGTCATTAATGCCAAATCTCTTGAGTAAATCTTTGACATATTTAGCTTGGCTGATGAAGATTTCCTCATTGTTTTATTTGATTTGAAGTCCAAGGAAATACTTCGATTCTCCCATCATGCGCATTTCAAATTCCTTACTTATACAAGATGAAAACTCCTTGCATATAGATTCATTAGTAGAACCAAAGATAATATCATCAACATAAATTTGAACAACTAGTATATCTTGGTTCTTATACTTAACAAAGAGAGTAGTATCCGCTTTTCCCATTGAAAAACCGTTATCCAACAATAAATTTTTATGTCTTTCATACCATGCTCTAGTATTTGTTTTAAGCCATGCAATGCTTTAGACAACTTATACAATGGTTTGGAAACTTTTTATTTTCAAAACCAGGGTGTTGTTTTACATAAACATCTTCCATAATATAACCATTTAAGAAAGCACTTTTGACATCCATTTGAAATAAAATGAAATCTTTATGACATGTAAATGCTAACAACATCCTAATGGATTCTAATCTAGCTACAAGTGCAAATGTTTCATCAAAATTAATTTATTCTTCTTGGTTGTATCATTGAGCCACTAATCTAGCTTTATTCCTTACAACCACACCAGATTCATCTATTTTATTTCTAAATTCCTATTTAGTGCCTAAAATAGATTGATGTTCTAGTTTAGGAACTAATTCCCACATATTGTTTTTCTCAAATTGATTCAACTCCTCTTGCATTGCAATAATCCAAGATTCATAATTTTTCACATCCGAAAAGGATTTTGGTTTAATTTGAGATATGAATGCAACATGCTCACAAGTATTTCTAAATGATGATCTAGTAGTAACACCTCTTGAAAGATCACCTAAAATTAAGTCCTTAGGATGTGAGGAAACATACCTCCACTCCTTGGGGAGTGTTTGAGAAGTACCTTCTTGTTGCTCCATATTTGTTTGTTCTTCTTGTTTATTCTCTTGATTTTCTTGTGGTGCATCCTCTTGTTTATCTTTTAATAATTCTTCTTGAGACTCTTCATATGTATCATCATTCACAACAACTTTCTCCGTAGAGGAAATGTTAGACTCATCAAATGTAACATGCATAGATTCTTCCACAACCAAAATTCTTTTATTATACACTCTATAAGCTTTGCTTGTATTTGAATAACCAAGAAAAATACCAACATCAGATTTTGGATCAAATTTACCAAGATTATCTTTTATTTTCAAAATGAAACATTTGTATCCAAAGACTTTGAAATAACCAATGTTGGGTTTTCTATCTTTCCAAAGCTCACAGGGAGTCTTATTGAGATAAGGTCTAATCAACACATGATTTAAAACATAACAAGTGGTGTTGATGGCTTCGGCCCAAAAGTACTTAGATCTATTCTTTCTCTCAACAACTCTATTTTGTTGTGGAGTCCTAGGTGATGAAAATTGATGCTCAATGTAAAAATCATTACAAAAATTCTCAAATGCACGATTTTCAAATTCTCCACCATGATCACTTCTAATACAAGAAATAACTTATCCCTTTTCATTTTAAACCTTTTTATAGAAAACTCTAAATGCATCATAGGCATCATCCTTATTAGCTAAGAACAATACCCATGTGTATATAGAATAATATCTACAATCACAAATGCATATTATTTGCCACTTAAACTAGCATATCTAGAAGGTCTAAATATATCCATGTAAAGAAGTTGAAGTGGTTTGGAAGTAGAAATATGATCTTTACTTTTGAAAGAAGTTTTGATTTGTTTTCCAAATTGGTAAGCTTAAAAATTTTTATCTTTTTGAAAACCGATTTTTGGAAAACCTTTAACTAAATCATTTTTCAAAATTTTTGAAATCAAATCCATGCTTGCATGACATTTTTCTATAAACATTTATCATTAATAGATGCACAAGCTATATCAATGGTATAAACATTAACACATCTACTTCCTATAAACAAAATTTTGCCATCATATGCATTCTCAATAACACATCTAGTTTTATCAAAAACATCTTTATAACCCTTATCACTTAATTAACTAATGCTAAGCAAATTGTGTTTCAAGTTTTCAACCAAACACCCATTTTCAATAAGAGTAGAGGATACATTACTGAAATTGCTAATACCAATGATATTTCCCTTTGAATTATCTCTAAAGGAAACATTTCTACCGTTCTCGATCTTGGTAAAACTTGAAAATCAAGAGTAATTCCCTCTCATCTGTCTTGAACATCCACTGTTCAAGAACCACTTATTTTTCCTTTTCTTTGATCCCTGCAGAAAAAGTTTCTAAGTTTTAGGTACCCAAAACTTCTTAGGTCCTTGAGTGTTAGTAATGGTTCCTTTTGGAACCCAAATACATTTGATTAGTATACATTTCTTTTAACATGGCATCTATAACTCATGTGATCATTTCTATTGCAATAATAATAAATAATCTTATGATCACTTGTGGAGGTAACTTTAACAAAATAATTTTTATAATAGTTTGTTTCAAATTAGGCTTATACCCAAGTCCTCATTTATCAAACACACATTTTTGAGTACTCAAAATTTTTCTAAGTTCTCAAAATTTTTCTAAGTTCTTTTGACTACTTGTGAATTTTAACACAATTTCATTAAGATCATTACTCTTTTTCTTAAGTACTTCATATTCTTTCATCAATTCATCAACATATGATTTATCATGCTTATATGAAATACTTTGTTTACCTTTCAAAGATGCAATTCTATTATGTAACATTTTATTATATAACTCTAGTCCTTTAATCTTTTCTTTTAATGAATCATTGCATTTTTGTAAAGCATCCTTTTTAAAAAAATTATTCCAATGATTCAAGTGATACACGTCAATGATTCCAAAAAAACAAATTATTGATCAGCCATAGAAACTATAATAGTACTTAAAATTGTAGTGCTTAATGATCATTAAAAAAAATAAAAACAAAAAGCACTTAAAATCTCATAACTATTATACAAAACTCTTACTTACGATTAAAGGTGGCCAACGGGCCGTTCAAACTATCAAACCAAGGCCCACTAGGGCACATGGGTTGCACAGCACAACCCAGCAAGTGAACGAGTCGTGCCATGCCATGCCCAAAAAGGCCTGCCAAACTTTTTTTCTTTTCTTCAAGTCCATATGTCTGGCGTGCTTTTTCAAGCCATGCAACTCATGCACTTATAATAACAACAACAACAATAACAATAATAATTTTTATTGAGGGAACACTTAACATTTCATTATCAATTTAGCATAATTTCACAACTATATATTTAATTTCACAATAACCAACTATAATACAATAATACATAAATTTAATTCCATAGATCATAGTAATGATTAATACAAATCTATAAACTCAAGCGGCCAAAATATAAAAATATTCACTACAAGAAAACTGGCAATAAATGACAACCACATTATGACAAAAATCATTTTATCATGTAAGTATGATGAAATGATGATAGAATTTTAGTCTATCAAATGATTAATGATGTACTTGTGATAGAATATTTATCTATCAAGATTATATGATATGCATATGGTAGAAATTAAGTCAGTCACAAATATTATGATAGAAATTAGATATTGACCATGTTTGACCAAAATTAAAGTATTATTTTATTTTTTGAAAATCTAAAACACAGTGCTTAGCATGTGAAATGATTTTTGAAATAAAAAGATATATAGTACAAAACATTGTGTTTAGCCTAAATCTAAACAAATCAAAAAAATTTCTTAAGTCATAAACACTACACAACTCACCATCGCCATCGTCATTCTCACTCTCACAAACGCCACTCAAACCCGAGGCACGCTCATTGTCACCCTCACGCCACAATTAGCACTGTAATCCTAACCACACTCATCGTTACACTCTCAATCAATTAGCCTACACTCATCATAGTCATTATCACTCTCACAAACAAAGACTGAAACCCTAGATACACTTATCGTCATTCTCACTCTCACAATCAGCACTCAAAACCTAGCCAAATCGATTCCTTACATATAGTTTTCCATACACAATAAGCAACTACCACCACCAAGCGAACAGCAAAGCAACACCCAAATCACAGACCCATGATGAAATTCGAGCTGGCCACCACAACCACAAATGGCAATGGCGTGACGTAGCGTAACCTCCACTCCCTAACTTTGTCATGCAAACTAGAGGATTGTAGCTCTAAACCTTCAATTCCAGATTTTGTTATACTTTTTCATCTAATTTTGTTTAAAGCCCTAAGTGGTTGAGTGAAATTTTATATTTTTGGAGAGTTTTTGAGCAGGTGACTGACGGAATGACTAAACGAAATGATAGGTTTGGTTATGAAGTTGCATTAGATGATAGAGATAAAGAGAGTGAAGGTTTTTTTATTTTTTATTTAATAGCTTGAAGTTTTGGATTGGAGAAAAACCAATGATATAGAACTTGAAACTTTACGGGAGGAATACCGTCAAAGAGTTGCAACTCTGGAAAGAGGTATGCTTTTATTCCAGACCTCTTTTTTTTCTATGGTGTGTGTCCATGCCTATCTTTACATAGGTTCCACTCTGCGATAGGTTAGGAATGTGACTTAAAACCGAGAAACTGTTTTTGGATGTGAGTCCTAAATTGCGAGTTGTTGGATTAAGTTCTCTTCATTTATTTTCAGTTACAATTTTAAACTAATAGTCGAGTAGTTATTGGAAGAAGAATCATGTTCATATACCCTCTGATAGTTTTGTCTTTAATATGTCAAAGATTTGACTAATACGTTAGTTAATGTGCAATTTCTAGCTTAGTTTATGATATGTTTAAAATGAGCTGAAAAATGGTGATCAATGTAGTTGATAATGTTAGTTGACATAGATAATGTTAATACATTTAAATCTATCTAAAAGAATGTAATTTGTTTGTCAGAGATAGCCTTTACAGGATAATATATTGTTTTCGCTTAACTCATTTTCTAGTCTATGTCATTGCAACTATTAATTTCTAATTGCCTTTTGGATAGAATGATCGCAGGCATATGTTGTTCATCAAAGATATAATATATACATATTTTAGTCTTAATTATTTAATTGCTAGTTATTATTATTTATTATTTTTAATTAATTGAATTATTTTATTGAATAGGGAATTAATTGAAGATTATGGATAAAAAAAGCATGAAGAAATTCAATTTGAGAAAGAATAAAGATTAAATTAGAAGACAAAAATACCATAAAAAATTAATAGAAGTCAAGAACACCAAAATCGGAAGTCAATTTCTTCAAATAATGAACGGTGTGCATGCATTTAGAAAACAAAGACTTGGTGATGGCAATTGCATGTGCATGGCATTCTATATTATGGAAAGCAATTTAAAGGGACCCGTGACTTGGCTTTCAAAAGCGGAAAGAAATTGATGGATTATGGGGTTGACAAATAATGGTGGCATTAATTAGGCAAATTGACTTTATAATTGGAAATAGAATCCGGATTGAATTGGGCCAATTAATGCATATGGAATCCTTTTCATAATTGGTGGTCATGGACATGTAAAGAGAAGCCGAAGAGAATTAAAAAGAAGGAGAAGAAGCGGCATTCGACAAAGAGAGGAGCGGCAGCAGCACAGTTTGGTTTCCCCATGGCTGATTTTATTTTCTTCGTTGCTCCCAATTCAAACATGTCTAGCTAATTTTCTTATACCGATGTTAAGGATGAAACCTTATTTGATGAAATAATTATCTTTTTATAAAATTTATTCCCTACATATGTGCTTTAATGTTATGGTTCTTGTTTCACATAATTAGTTAGATGTTATTAAATCTTTTCACCAATTTTGTCATGTATTATTGATTGTTAGGGTTTATATTTGACTAAATCTATTCTTGGATCTATAAAGTCTAAATATGATTAGCTTTAATTCTGTGTCTTTCGTTAAATTGTTTACACAAAGTGCTTAGGAAAACTTTGACTCTTTCTTATTCAATATGTTTACATGGGATGCTTAGATATCATACTATTAAGTAGAAGAAAAACCTACATAAAATTAATTTTAATTGAGCTTAATCGTCAAATCTATGAAATAACTTAGATTGATTTTGAGTTGTCACTCTAAAATTGGGAATTAACTAATAATTAGATAATTACTAGTTAAATAGTGGTAGATTCTGAAACTTTTGGTAATTTTTTTTCTTAATTTTAATTTTAGATTTAAATTAGACTTTTCAATTTATAGCAATCCCTATGGGTTCCTTGTTACTACTATTCTATTTCTAAATTCGTGCACTTGCGAGTATATTAAAATTTGTACAGTAGCTATAACAAAGTAAAGGAATACACTTAGTAGAAAGAAAAACAAAAAAATTGATGCTCTTTTAAAGGAAAAGGATGAAATAATTAATCAAGTTATTGCTAAAGGTGGCACTTTATAAACTCTACATGCATATTTGATGCTTTGTCCTGTGCAGCCTATTTATTATTTGAGAAATTTTCAATGATTTATCATGGATATGCTTTTGTGCTGTGTACTAAAATTTCATTTTTACACCAGTATTCCAAACACTATTAAAAAATCTTTTGGTTGTTATTATGGTGTCATTTTAAGACTAATGAGTAAATATGTTATTTCAACACCGATGACTAAAGTGAGGGGAATTGGATAAGCCTAGAAACTAAAAATCTTTGAGCTCTCAAATATTGCTTTGAATTTAAATTCAAAAGAAAAGGGTGGCCATTTTAACCATTGGAATTCGGAGAAAACTTCGGTTTTTTCGCAAGTTGTGGAAAATCAGAATTTTAAAACTTCAGAAAGTGATCAAACCATTCATTTCCCTATTTTTAGCTTTTTCTTTGGCAAATGCACTGTATTTGGATTTTACATATTTGATCGGCATCACAATAAATATGAGATCAAGCCCTTGTTTAACATTCATCTGTCATTTCAGGTGAAGAGCTTTCAAAAAGTAAACCGCCCAAGAGGCTCAAATCTGGAAATTAAGGTCTCGTACACATGCAGCTTTTACAGATGGCTTGGTTTTCCAAAGACTTTATCTCACCTGCCCTTTCCAATTAAAAGATTTTTTTCTTTTATTCTCGTTATCATAAGAACTAGATTAGAGAGCTTGAAGAGGAGAAGCAAGGTTTGGTTACTAAACTTCGTAGTTGGATTCTCAAAGTATTCTTTTTAAATGTAGAGTTATGGTATATTAGACCGAGTTGCTATTTTCTTCAATCGTCATATCAATGTAGATAATATGGGCGTTGTGCAAAATAATTGCAAAATCTTGTTTACTTGTGATCTCCACAGCTTTTATGTCTTGTGAAGTTTTTCGAGTTTGATTAAACTGTGTCTATTTGTACTTGGGAATTAGTTTTTATGTAAGTGGGGTTTCTAAAGTTAGATTAGTTTTAATTAGTTGAAAATTAATTATGTAGCACTTGGGAGGAAATGAGATTTCTCAAGTATTGGGATGGAGAGAATTTTTTTATTACGCATAAATGAACTTAGTAGATGCGTCTGTTGAATAAAGTACACTTCGAACTTTGCTTTGATGAACTGCAATAGTTGTTAAAGGAGAGAGCATCAAGAGGCACAAAATAGCCACCGAGAAGATACTCCAAGAAACAATTGAGAAACACCGAGTAGAACATGCGAACAAAAAGACTATCGCACAAATGCTTTTGCCAAGGTTGAAGAATTAGCCGAGGCACGTGCCAATAACATGAAATAATTAGAATATTTTTTTAAACTAAGACTTAAGTTAATTTTTAAAATTCTGTGCTAATAAAATATATTAAAATTTTTAATTAAAGATATTTGTAAAATCATAACATTTTATGTTTACTTTTCATTTAAAAATTTTATTTTAATATACTTTGGCCCACAGACTATTGATGGTCCACGGGCTGCGTGCTAACCCACCAATGAAGCGTGCTTGTTACACGCCTTTTTCGTGTGTCATGCTTTAACCCATCCCTAATCGTGCCGTCTTTTAAGGCTTATGTGCCTAAAATTCTAAGCCCGACCCAGCCCACGTGCGTGCGGTGTCGTGTCACTTGCCCTACCAAAATGTTCTCGTGTTGTACGGCCACATGTCGTGCCCTGTCATGTGACGTGCCTCCTGGCCCATTGGCCATCTTTACTTAAAATTGTCTCTCTTGAGTTCAAATCAACAGGCTGGCCATTTTTTGTGTGAGTAACTCTAAACATAGTTATATGTCTGGTTCTTTTCCTTTTAGGTCATTTGATTGCTGTAAATGTACAAATGCATCAATATTAATGTAGTTACAAAGAAAATCTATAATAATACGTAAGATAAAACGAACAATTAACTAATTCACCTAGAATTCTAACACTACAAGAAAAATGTCATTTAGCCATAAAACGTATTGTGGCAAAACACTCAAATTTTGTTGCTTACTATCTTTTGCCATGAAAAAAAATTGTCCCAATTTCATCACCCTATAGTTGTGGCATTAGATATTTAGCCATGAAATAGAGATTTCATGGCTCGTGGATATTAGCAATGGTAAATTTTCGTGGTAAAAAATCATCTTGAAAGTCACATACCTCATTATTTAACACAAAATATTTGTCTCTATTTTCGTGGTAAACGTTGGTTTGTGACTAAAAGTAAAACATTTAGCCACGAAACTTGTTGTGATTGAATGTGACAACACCAACTATTGTGGCTAAATAAATATTTGTGGTTGAATGTAAGACCATGCCACGAAGTGTTTGTGGTGAATTTTCCAATCTTTGGCCACGAAGTGGTTTTGTCACCAATTACTCTATTTGGCAACACTAATTATTGTGGTAAATAATGGGTTTGTGGTTAAATGTGTGTTCATTAGCCACAATCTGTTTGTGGCAAATTTAACAATAATTTGCTATGAAAATTTATTTGTGACTAATTAGCTTTGTTGGGTTTTAATTTGCCAAAGAATGTTTCAGCCACAAACATATGTATATATTTACTATTTAATTATTAAGCTAATTTAATATTAATATCTAACATAAAATTTTAATAGTATATTATTTTACTTGCCACATCTTTTATATATCAAATTCTTTTTTTTTTAATTGAGAATCTATAAAGCTATTAAAATTAGAAATTAAACATTCTATTATACATATTAAAATCAAAGCCTAATATTTGTTGCACATAAACCAAAATACATATAAGTCTGATACACATAATAGACAAAATACATCTAAGTCTAATAGAAATAATATACATGGCTATCACCAACAACTTCTTCTTCAATTGACCAACAAAAAATAATAAGCCTAGTACAAAAATTAATTAAGTTTCCAAGACAAACACACTAACAAGTTTTAAGTCCAATGCATGCAAGAGTGTACTAGAAAATCATGGTCTAGAGGGATGAACTGATGTCAACCTTAAGCATTAGGATGACCAGTTATATAAGAGCTCATGAGAGTCTCAAATTGTCTAAGCTTACTAGACAAATCATCTATGGAAGTCTTAGTTGATTGAAGCTCACTCTTTGTTTCTCAAGCTCATTTTAGTTGCTTGAAGTTCTGTCTTTGTAGACTATAACTCATTTCGCAATGCTGAATCATTTTCATTAGATGTTAAAGCTTGTAAATAACATGGTAGCTTATGAACTCCAAGTCCAGAAATATTACCAGATTGCTTACCACACACTGCTTTATATAGCTGTTCATTGCTAAATGGCTCATATCCTTCATTAACAGCTTGCTCTTGAAGTTGGATCATTTTCTCCTTTAAATAAAAATAATAAAAAACATAAGCAATTTAAATAATGTAAAAAATTTGAGTTTAAAAATAAATAAAGAGCTTATGTATCTTGATTGTGCCTCAAAATTCACCCATCCTTTATCGAGTGTAAAGAAATAAATCAGGAAGCTTTGCTTTTACTACTCTCGTTGTGCTATTAAAAAAATACATACTATATCATATTTTTTAAACATATATACTACTTTATAAAAATATTTATAGTGGAAGATTATTACCTTAGAGTTCTTATCATGATGAACAATAAATGATTTAGATCCCCATAGTTTTTTTCTATTCTCAGCATTTTTCTTACATCTAGTTTAAAAAAATAAAACAAAAGCCGAAAAGTAAGGAACAACTAATGGAAGAGTCAATATAACAAGATAATAAATTGAGAGAATCCAGAAAATAGCTAAACATTCAATGTTTATGTACTATATCTTTAGCCTTGCAATTTATACTTTCTACATCTTTTGGCCAAATAAGTAAGTTAAATAGTAATAGCATACTATTGTAAAGAGAATTCACATGGCTAGCAATTTTAAAGCAGATTCATGTATGCTAGTTGTAAAAATCAAATTCAATCTCTTTTGATTCAAATAACTTGCTAATTTCCAAAAAATAAAATAAAAAACATTTGCTACAGGTTTGCTACCACCATCAGCACAACATTTTTTTTTATTAATTAAAGAAATCATACATGCATTCTTTCTAATTCTTTTTTATTAATAAAAGAAACGATACATACATTCTTTATATGTAAAAAAAATAGCAATACCACCATAGAATTTAGCAACCACAAATACAATTAGGCTTATTGTTACCTATTGAAAGAAAATATAGCACAAAGACAAAGAGATAACCACAAAACAAACATTATAGTCAAATTTAACCCAAATTCACAATTTAAACCTAAGAAGCAACCTAGTATATAAATAACACATCCATATCGATCTTATCAAAATCTCAACTACCATACTTAACACAAGCTATATCTTGCACAAACTGTACTTATTTTGTTCTGATTACCTCCAAAAACCGACTTCTCAAATGATATTTCTCAAGAAACAATATATGATAAATATATATTAAACTTTGTACATGATAGTCTTCTTTGCACCAAATATCACATAAGCACTCCTAAACATCAAGAGAAATATTCTTTGGGGGATGTTTGCGTCCTTCCTCATCCAATCTAAACTCATTATACTTTAGTTTTAGCTTGCAACGATGACTACGATGACGATCAACCATGATATCATTGACACAAAACACCACACGCTCTTACTTCAAGTCCAAGTGAATTCAATTATGAATTAGTGAAATAAAAATAATAAATCTTGCAAATAACAAAAGATGCAAATCACTAAGTTAAAGATGATAAATAAAAAAAGCTAAATTTACCAAAAGTAGCTTAAACAGCCCCATCTTGTCATCCCAAGGGATATGCTTCTACGACTCAACCTTCAGTGGAGTATGGGTACGAACAATGACACCACACTCGCTAGATAGTTTAGATGCAAGTGGTCCTGTGGCTTTTTTATGTTGAATTGAGATTGTCAAAGCCACTTGACCTGAGACTCGAACAACGTAATCTAGACCAACATCTCGTGAGGACCATGACCCTTTTTCTTAAGTGCATTTGAGTCTGCATACATTTGAGGAAAAAAAATTAGAAGTACAAACAAAAGAAAAAAAATGAATAATTTGTTACCTGTGCTACTATGACGATCCAAATAAGATTTGTAACACTAGTATGACTCTCATGAAGATAAAGGCAATGATCGCGTCATTTGTTTCTCCTGAGCCATCTGAAATAGAGATATAATACTGTTGGTTAAATATTACTTTAAGTATAATAAAACAATAAGCTAACTACCTGTAAAATATATTATCAGTAAACTAAATATTAAAATTATTACATTTCTTATTCAACATTAGTATTATCTTCTAATTCGAATGAACTCTCATAATCATCCATAATCATTCGCTTTATTACTTGCCATTTGTAGAACTTCCATATTAACCTCAGTTGGAGCAGCATCATTTCTACTAAATAAATTTACATCCAGTTCATCCAGTTGGACCTTCAAAACTGCATTTCCAATTGAATCACTTTATTGATACTCTTCATGTTCCTGCGTGTCTTCAACTACTTCATCTTTTTCTTGAATATTCTATACACCTCTATGTTGTTATTTCTCCACTACCTTCCACCCTTTACCAAGTTTAGGATCATCAATATACATTACTTGTCGTGCTTGAGATGCTAGAACAAAAGGATCTTCAATATACCATGTTCAAGTCACATTAATAGATGTAAGATGGTAATCTTGCCTTGCTCTTTTCCTTTTATGGTCAGTATCAAACCATTTACATCTAAATAAAACAACCCGATTATTATGCATATATTGAATCGCAATGACTTCTGTTAAAACTCCATAGAAATCAATTTCCTCATCATCATGTTCACCAGGAACAACTATTCTATTATTTTGAGTTGCAAGTCTTGAATCTTACTCCTCCACAAAGTATCAGACCCCATTAACATTACACCCAAAGTAAGAAAAGACTCTAACATCAGGCGCATATGTTAATGAATACAACTGGTTACTAACTACAACAATCCCTTGGTTTCGCAACTGCTTTATCTACACACATGTATAAAGTAATTATTAGTAATTTCAAATAATTAACATATTTTATTTAGAGTTTTATGTACAATACTATTTACATATGAAGCAAACCATTTTGGAAAACGTTGTTGTCTTTCACTTAAAGTTGCAATACCTTCTACTTGTGACAAAACCATATATTCATTAAGAAATCACAATAATTATGAGAGACAACTTATTCTACTACAATAATGATAAGTTTTAAATTCACTTACTCTAAGTATGGTTGCACTTCCTCACAATTATTTAAGATATACCAATGAGCTCTATCAATCTCTTGGCATGATAATTCTTTCGGTACAAATTTGCCAAAAGATCAAGCATTTTGAAAGAAAATGGATATCCCCTCTGCTCGTTGTCCGCCATCATCATTTCTCTCATTTCGATTAAACTTTGTTTCAGTCCGTCAAAGATACATTGAAAAAAAAGCTAATGACTCATTAACAACATATTTGTGCTTTTGTAATTGAACCTCCAGGACGAGCCTTGTTGTTTACGTAAGTTTTATATTCTCTTAAATTCTATTAAATAAAAATTATTACAGTTAAATGTCATATTCCAAAAGATTTTAATAAAATAAAGTAATTAATTAGTGTAAAATGTTACCTTTCAATTGGATACAACCATCTAAATGAGACAGGGCTACCATACTTTGCCTCTCAAGATAAATGGATAGCCAAATGCACCATTACATCAAAGAATGCAGTAGGAAATATACTTTCAAGCTTGTTAATGTTAACATTTATGTATCCATAATGTTGATTTTGATGATAACAAATGAAATTAAGAATGATTAAATTTTTAAAAGCTCAAATTATTTTTTATACATTTTAAATAAATCATTATTTTCACATTATAAAGGTTTTATATTTAATGGAAAAATGATTTTATGAAATCAGTTGTTTTTCAAGTTTATGGCTTAAGTGAAAGAGTTTTGAAAACTTTGAAATCAACAAGTATTGCTTGATATTTTAGAGAAGAACTTATTTGAAAAGTTTCATAGCATTTTGGGCTATATCAAAATTTCAAAAAGTTTTGGGAATAGTAAGCATTATTTAGAGATTCTGAAATTGGACATATTTATAAAATTTATAACGTGTTGGACCATAGTACAGTTACGGAAAGTTTTAGGGTAAAATTATAATTTTAGAAAATAGTTCATTGTAGCAATTACTGTAGCAAGCTGCTAACCGGATATGACAAGCGGTAGACTGGATTTTGGGCAGTAAGCTTCTGGAGCATAAACGGCTAACCGGATTTCGAAAGCGGCTATCCAAATTTCAAAAGTGGTTATCTGGATATGAAAAGCAGCATGCCAGATATTCTGAAATTCAAATTTTTGCTGTAACGATAACATAAAAGCGGTTAATCGGATTCCATAAACGGTAAGCCGGTCATCAACAAAAAGTGAATAACGGCTAGTTTTTAAGCTCAAACTATATAAACTTAAATCCAATTCATTTTTGGTAATCTAAGCAAGCATAAACAAGTGCACACAACATATATTGAGCTTCAATTTCGAAAATCATCATAGATTAAATCTTCATTGAGCTATCATTTGTATATCCACTCTAAAAGAGAGTTGTTTGCTGTAATTTTCATTTCTTATCAAATTATGAGTATACAAGTGTGAGAAACACTTGGGGTAAAGAGATTGGGGAGATAATCTCTTGTTGTAAATGTTCATTGACATCTTGAAAGTTAATTGTAAGCATTTGAAGCCTTGAGAGGCTTGGATAGTAAAATTCTCAAGCTCGGTGTGCTTGGAGGCGTGGACGTAGGCGGGATTGCCGAACCATGCAAAAATCCTTGTATTTATTTTCTCTTCCCTTACTCTTTTATTATTGAGCTTTATTGAATTTATTGTTTTTGATTTGATTAAGGCAATAGATTAAATTGTTGTGCAATTTGTTTATCATAAGTTTTAAAAACCCAATTCACCTCCCTCTTGGGTTGCCTAGTGTTGAGTGTTAGAAAATGTATATTTATAAAGGAGAAAATCATCATTTTACATTTCAAGTCTTACTAACAACCTTTACTTTTATGTATTTAAGTTTCTTGCAATTTAATTATGTGTGTTTGATTTTAATTAAGTATTTTATGTATTTTAGGGGTATTATAGTCATTTAATAAAGGAGAGATCATAAAAACGGACATCACTTTTGAACTCGGTAAAACCTTGAGGAGCATAAAAGGAAAATGGCATCGCTCACATATACTATTCACATGTACGGCATCGTTTACGCATCGCTTCACGATCTGCTCACATAGACGGATCGATGACGTGGCATTGACCGATGACGGGCATTGACCGATGAGGTGTCACGATCCCGTTGGACTAAAATTCTTATGTATCGCTTATGGTGACGCGGCAGATATCGAAAAAATCTCGCAGATACATGCATCACACAGATTATTGTCAACCAAACCGCTATCGCTTCAAAGTCGGGTCAAACCGCATCGTTCAAAGTCGGGTCAAACCGTTATCGTTTCACCCGCGTGGTCAAACCGATCGCTGATCGATGACGTGGCGCCTCGAGCGCCCAAATCGCTTTTAATCCGATGGCTATGATTTACTCCATGTATCTATAAAAGGGGCCTCCCCTAATTTGAGATCTCAATCCATTTTTGGGATCCATTTTCTGTAATTCCTTCTCCATCTTGTATTTTCTTTGTATTTTAATAAATTCCCATTTGCCCTAGTTCAATTATGAGTAGCTAATTTCCTTTCAAGGTGAAGTCTCAACATGTGTCATGGGCTTTATTTGGTAAATTTATTTTCTCTTCCCCTCTAGTTTTTGTGGATGTTTTGACAAATAATACTAATCTTGTCTAAGTCGCCTTGGTTTCACCCCTCTAGTACAAGTTATTATTATTTGGCACGATGCCCTTAGCACCATATTGATTAGAGCGTGGTTCATGAGGTGTGGATTCCCCCTCATGATTTAATTGGTATTAATACGGATTATTTAGCCCATGATGCATGTTGATACGGATCCGATACCCAAGTACGCTCATTTCAATATAATTCACAATTTATTCTCGCAATTTCAATACCAATTTTAGAATTTATTCTCGCCATTTTAATTTAAGTTTTAGCATTTCCACCATAAATCCAATCACCCATTTACAAAATTAATTCTACACAATTAAAATCCACCTCCTCGTGGGATCGACACTCACCAGATCTATACTACAATGTATTCATGAGTACATTAAAATTTGCACAACAAGTTTTTGGCGCCGCTGCCGGGGAGGTAAGTAATTTTAATTCATAGAATTAATTTTTGTGCATAATTTCTTTTAAATTGCTTTCTTGTATTTTTTTTTTTTTTTATTAAAAAAAAAAATTGAAAAAAAGTGGATCTGCATTTAGAGGTTAGTATTTCTTTCTCTATTCTTTACAATTCTGCAATTTAATTTTCGATTTATTTTTCTTTGTAATTTTTGTTTATCTTAATTTAATTTTCTTTATTAAGTTTTAATTTAATTTTTAAGTTAATTTCACGTATTTATTTTTGTGTATTTTTATAGAAAGATTGTAATTGCACAATAAGGTTAGTATCGTAATTTCTCCTTCTTCTTTATTTTTATTTGTTTTGTTCTCATCTTTATTTTTATTTGTTTTGTTTCCATCATTATTTTTATTTTATTTATTTTGCATGCATGGTCGTAGGTCATTATTACCTAATCTTGAACCTATAGACCTTGAACTTGAGAAAACACTTCGCACACACAAACAAATTAAAAATAAAATGGATTTGCAACCACAGGAGAGGCCATTTAAGGATTATTTCAGTCCTTTAGCTAATTTGAGCACATCATGCATAAGATACCCAAATGTAGAGCTTTGAACTAAAACCTAGTGTGCTAAATTGTCTCCCCACATTTTATGGCTTAGAAAATGAGGACCCATATAATCATTTGAATGATTTTCATGCAATTTGTCAAACATTTAAATATGAGAATTTTTCAGATGATGATGTCAAGCTCAGATTATTCCCATTTTCTTTAAAAGATAGAGCTCTGCTCATGGCTTAATACATTGCCACAATAGCATTTCATCATGGGAACAAATGGTAACTAAATTTTTAAATAAATATTTCCAAGCATAAAACAAATGCTATTCGCAGGAAATCTTGAGTTTACCCGCAGAGAGGACGAGCAATTTTTCGAAACATGAGAGCGATTCAATGGGCTACTCTTGAAGTGTCCACATCATGGGTACGAGAAATGGCACCAATGCCAATACTTTCGGGAGGGATTATTGCCGAATGTGCAATAATGGCTCATGGCAACAAGTGGAGGAGAGCTAATGTCAAAAAGTGCATCGAGATTTGGGAATTCTTCCAAATGACAAGATAATTCCCAACAACGAGTCGATCACTCAGAATACTAGAAGAATTAAGGAGTGAATGAGGTTCACATTGGCGAATCTAGTTCGAAATTAAAGAAGTCAAAGCAATAATCAAGGTCTCTCGACAAATAGCATCGTTATCGACTGCTAAATCAACTGAACCACATTACCATGACTCATACTCAGATCATGCCAATGCCATAGGTGTAATGAGAAAGCCATCAAATTACATCCCATACTCCAATACATATAACCCTGGATGGAGAGACCACCCCAATTTTTCATGGTCTCAAGGATTCCAACAGAACGGCAGCTCCACCCACCAATGCAACAAATTCCTCAAAATCCTCAAGCCTCTCACCCACCATTTACCATACAATCGTAATTACTCTCAACCTGCACATGGGAGGATTCATTCCGTATCTCAAGAATGTTACTCATTCTACCATTGAGCAATGTAACCGCACCATTGATGGACTACGAAATGAGTTGAGAGCTTTAACTCACAAGCCCAATCAGCCAAGCCTTGAGAAAATGGTAGGACAACTTGCTTCTTCGCCTGCACTTGGCAATGACCGTTGAGAAAGGTAAATTTCCAAGTCAACCAAAGGCCTAATCCTAAAGGAGTGCATGAAGCAAGTACCACCACAGCATGGAGAAGTTAAAGCAACATGACCTTGCGAAAAGGAAAGAAGTCGACAACAAAGTGGAGATGGTGACAAAAGAAAATCAAATTGTGAATGTTGAGGACTCATCACCGAGGAGAAAGAAGAAACCAACCCACGAGAATACGCTCCAAAGCTCCATTTCCTCGATTAGCTAAAGGCAAAAAGGAAAATCCACAGTGAGATTCTCAAATCTTCAAACAGTAAGTGTTAACATCCCTTTACTTGATGCTATTAAACAAGTTCCATCTTATGCCAAGTTTCTTAAAGACCTTTGCACTAAAAAGAGAAATACGCATGTTCAAAAGAAGGCATTTTTAACAAAACGTTAGTTCTATACTCCAACATAAAATTCCTTTAAAATGCAAAGACCTGTGCTCCCCACTATCTCATGTAGTATGGGAACCACACAATTGAGAATGCTTTGTTGGATTTAGAGCTAGTGTAAATCATTACCTTATTCAGTGTTTGTGAAACTTGGACTGGGAGAATTACATCCAACTCCAGTGGTGTTACAACTCGCAGATCGGTCCACGAAAATACCTCGTGGTATTGTGGAGGACGTGCTTATCCAGGTAGACAAGTTTTATTTTCCCGTTGATTTTCATTGTAATTGACACTCAACCAATACAGATTAGGAAGCACATCCCCATTATCCTAGGCCGACCTTTCTTGGCAACTGCGGATGCTCACATTCAATGCAGGACTGGAAATATGCAGTTGTCCTTTGGCAATATGACTATGGAGCTGAACATCTTCAACATTGCCAAACAACCTCATAATGCAGATGATGGAATTGTTGATGTGGATTTAATTGAAGCATTAGTTGATGACACTTTTATTTCAAACCTTAGTGATGATCCTTTACAGACATGCTTAACTCACTTTGGTTTTGATTTTGATATTGACAGATCAGGTCAACGCCCTGCTTGACTCAGCACCATCCATGGACACTAATAAATGGAAGTCAAGAGTTGAACAACTAGCACCATCAGAAAAGAAACTCACCTCATCATCAGAATCACCACCAAAACTCGAGCTCAAACCATTGCCCACCACATTGGAATATGCATTTTTGGGGGAAGAAAGTACTTTACCGGTAATCATTTCATCATCCCTCAATGACGAACAAAAAGGTAAGTTGTTGGATGTTTTAAAAGAACATAAAGGAGCATTAGGATGGACCATAGCGGACATAAAAGGTATAAACCCTGCAGATTGCATGCATTACATTCACCTCGATGAAAATGCTAAATCTACTAGGAAATGCAACGTCGGTTAAATCCTAATATGAAAGAAGTTGTTGTAAGTCCTTAAGCTATTAGATGGTATCATTTACCCAATTTCGATAGTTCATGGGTCACCCTGCATGTTGTCCCTAAAAGTCGAGTCAGAGTTACCAATGCTAATAATGAATTGATACCCACTAGAGTGACTACAGGATGGCGTGTATGCATTGATTATAGAAAATTGAATTCTGTCACACGTAAAGACCATTTTCCTTTACCATTTATCGATCAAATGCTTGATAGATTAGCAGGCCATGAATTTTATTGCTTTCTAGATGGCTACTCAGGATACAATCAGATCCCCATAGCACCAAAAGATCAAGAGAAAACTACATTCACTTGCCCTTTTGGCACTTTTGCATATAGGAGAATGCCATTTGGATTATGTAATGCACCTGCTACATTTCAACGATGCATGTTGAGCATTTTTTCTGATATGGTTGAACGATTCCTCAAGTCTTTATGGATGATTTTTCTGTCTTTGGTGACTCGTTTGATCAATGTTTACATCATCTAACACTAGTTATGCAGAGATGTATCGAGAAGAACTTGGTCTTAAATTGGGAGAAGTGCCATTTTATGGTAAAACAAGGTATTGTTCTCGGTCACATCATTTCGAGCAAAGGTATTGAGGTTGACAGAGCCAAGGTGGATCTCATTTCTAATCTTCCTCCACCTAAAACAAATGAGAAGTAAGATCTTTCCTTGGGCATGGTTTTTATAGACGTTTCATTAAAGATTTTAGCAAAGTTTCTGCACCTTATGCAATCTACTTGCAAGGATGTACCTTTGTCTTTGATGATTCATGTCTTGTTGCGTTTGAAAAATTAAAACATTGTTGACATCATCACCATAATTCAGCCCCAAACCTGAGCTTACCATTTGAGCTAATGTGATGCATCCGATTATGCAAGAGAGCAGATTAGGACAAAGAGTTGATCAATTCCCCATGTTATTTACTATGCTAGTATGACATTGAATGATGCATTGAACTATTCAACTAAAAGAAATGCTTGCAGTAGTGTTTGCATTAGAGAAATTTCGATCTTATCTCATTGGGTGTAAAATAATTATATTCACATCACGCCGCTTCTTAAATATCTTCTCACAAAGAAAGATGCAAAAGCCGACTAATTCGTTGGGTGTTACTTTTGGAGTTTGACTGGGAATTCAAGGATAAGAACGGCACAGAGAATGTTGTGGCGGACCACCTCTCGCCTCCATTTTGACACACGTAATCATTACCATTGAATGAGTCATTTCAGATGAACAATTAATGAATGTGGAAGTATTACCTTGGTATCTTGATATAGTTAATTATCTTGTTGTAAACTTCCAACATTGGACCAAGCAAGACAAGGCTAAATTCTTTGCGAAATAAAGAATTTCTTTTGGGATGACCCGTATTTGTTCAAGTACCAAATTGTTAGACGATGTGTCCCAGAAAGTGAAATTCAGAATATCCTTTCATTCTGCCATGAACAAGCTTGTGGAGGCCATTTCAGTGCTAAGAAAACAGCGACTAAAGTTTTACAATGTGGTTTCTATTGGCCAACTTTATTTCGAGATGCTTACACTTTCTGTTCTTCATGTGATAGGTGTCAACGAATGGGGAGCATTACACGAAGGAATATGATGCCACTAAATCCAATTTTAGTGGTTGAGATTTTTGACGATGGGTATCGACTTCAGGACCCTTTCCCCCTTCTTTTGCCCATCAATACATATTGGTTGCTGTTGACTACGTATCCAAATGGGTAGAAGCAATTCCATGCAGAACTAATGATCACAAGGTGGTGATAGGATTTTTGAAAAGCAACATTGTCTCGCGCTTTGGATTCCCTCGAGCAATAATCAGTGATGGTGGTGCCCACTTTTGTAACAAAGCATTCAAAGCTCTTTTGACAAAGTATTCAATCACACACAAAGTGGCGACCCGTATCATCCGCAAACCAAGGCTGTTGAGATCTCCAATCGAGAAATAAAGCACATATTAGAAAAGACGGTGAGGCGGACAGAAAAGATTGGTCATTAAGACTTGATGATGCATTATGGGCATATAGAACGGCTTTCAAGACCCCGATTGGGATGTCACCCTGCTAGTGTATGGAAAAGCTTGCCACCTGGAACTTGAGCATCGTATTGGGCCATCAAGAAATTCAACTTTGACATGCAGCAAGCCAGCTCAGAAAGAAGATTACAACTGGCAGAACTTGAAGAAATTCGCAATGATGCATACGAAAATGCCAAGATTTACAAGCAACGAATGAAAGTCTTCCATGACAAGCACGTTATGAGAAAATCGTTCACTCCAGGTCAGAAAGTGCTTTTATTCAACTCGCTGCACCTATTCCCGTAAGTTACGCCTCGATGGTCCGGTCCCTTTATTGTTCATACTGCTTTTTCCACACGGGCAATTGAAATTAAGGACCCAAAGAACGGTGTCACGTTTAAAGTTAATGGTCAAAGATTAAAGCCTTATCTAGAATACCAACCACATGGAGAAGACACCGAAATAAATTTGAGTGACCCACCAGATTTGAATTGATTTTTTTTCGTTGATTTGATTTTTCTCTTTCTTTATATTATTCTTCTGCTAATTGAAATTATTTTTGCATAAGTGTGTTTGTTTAACTATTAAGTTTTCTCTTATCATTGTTAATCATGAGTCTCATACTTAGACCGTTCCTCCTGAACATTCTTAAACCACTTCAACGTGTCAAAACTCATCTCAAAAGACAGATTCAATTTTGTAAAACACATCGTATTTGGGCTCTACAACCACCAGAGTTAGTAGCCTATGTTGAGGATTTAGAAAGCCAACTCAGAGACATTGAGAGAAGTGTTTACGACATCCAGTTGGAGCTTGAGGTAAATTCAATAAGAGGACGATTTTAATTTTCTTTGTTTGTTTTAATTTGTTTTTCTGTTTGTGTGCTTTAGTTTGTTACCCTAAAGTGGCGGATAACGGTACTCCGTGACAATCAAGTCGGTTACTTCCCATAATAACCGACATTCCGAGGCGAAAGTATGGACAAACGAGATTCTAAGCTTCACAAGCGATTCCCTTCACTTCCTCGAATGCCCTCCTTACGATCTATAAAGCTCGGTCCGAACGCATGCGATTGCTCATGAGGAATAACATACCCGCGATATCCGTTGGTTAATCGAGGCGAAAGTACGATTGGTGAGTTACCTCCAAAATTTATTGCATTCATGCCTCGGTTGTGGTAAAGGAAATTATGCAAGAAAACGACGAGCTCAAGAATTTTTGCTTGTCATAAGTGTGCGATAGAAACCCATGTTCTTTAGGAATGGTGTCGATAACAGGAAGATAAGATTCAATTCATTAGGGATGGCTTGAATAAGGAGTCATTGGATGATATTCTTCTCTCTTGAAACGCATCCCAGTGGATATGTGCAAGGAGCGATTCTCCGCTTATGGCCATTATTCCGAAAGAGCATGCACGATATAGTCTCGGGAATCGACTATAAACGACCTTGCCGCTTTATAAGAAAACCGGATAGAAGCCTATCCTCGACCCATAGAGAGCGTTCAAGCCGTTTCTGGACGTAAAACCAGAGGAAGATGTGAGCCACAGTCGCAACTACGTGTAAATATCCTTTTACTTTATTTTTATTTTATTTCACTATTGTCTTATTGTTTGCATTATTGTGTTTAATAATTTTATTATGTTTGCTTTTTCCTTTTTTGTTTTCTTTTGACTTGCGAGCCACGTGCTTTACGCGTTCTTTGACACCGACATATTACCTCATACACAATCATGACCCACTATCACCAAGACTCTTAAATGTGATATCTTTGTCAAGCACTCACAAATTGTTTTTGAGAAGTATCGCAATGGCTTACTCCAAATAGACAATTCAAGAACATTTGTGTGCTTTCGGATTTACCTATGGCAAACATAAAGAGTTCGTTGACCATCGATCTTGGCCAAGCGAGAAAATTACACTTGGTGTATGGAGGAGGTAACCGAGGGTTATCAAAAATGGTCTAGCTTTTATCGGGGAAGTCAAGTGTTAGGCATCATCCCAAGAGTTCTAAAACCATTTCGACTCATCAAGGAGAAGAGTTAGTCGCCTGTATGCAAGAAAGAATAAAAATGCTTAATCATGCTGATGCTTTTATTTTCCTTCCAGGAGATCTTGCAACACTAGAGGCACTTATCACACTAGCATCTTGGGCCCATCTGCACATCCACCAGAAACCCATCGGTTTGTTAAATGTCAATAACTTTTATGATGGCTTTATCGCATTTCTTAACCATGCAATAAAAAACTACTTTATTCCTTCCCATGCGAAAAAACTTTTTATTTGTGCTCACACTGCTAATGAGCTACTTGATATGTTACAAGCTTATAGACCGGAGCCAAACCCCTGGACCTTTGTGTTGGAGCGACCAAATAATGATGGTAACAGTAGCAGCAGTAAGAAGTACAAATTAGATTTAACTCTCCGTCTGTAAATATTTTCTTCTGTGTTGCACCACCCAGGTGATGTCTTCTAAACTCTACTTCTTTCCTTTTACACATTGAGGACAATGTTTCGTTCTGGTTGGGGGGAGGGAATAGTCGACAAAATGTGAAATCTTGGTTAAGTTTTTACTAATTTTTTGTTGTAGAAACTAACATAACTTTTGTGTTGAAGATGGTGAATATGGAGTGTAGTTACTCTAGAAACGCATCTTCATTTGAAAAAAAAACCAAAAAAATAAAAAAAAAAATTTTCTTTTTCTTTATTAAGTTTTGATGTTCATTTTTCTTCTTCTTTTTATTTTCTCCTCTATAAATATACATTTTCCAACTTTTGAGTCGAAGATGGCTGAATATGGAGTGTAGTGCCTCTAGAAACGCATCTTCTTAAAAAAAAAAATCATTTTCTTTTTCTATCATTTTAAGTGTAACTTTTCTAATTAGTTTTTCTACATCATTTTCACATTTCTGCATGCATATTTTCCTTTCATGTTTAGAATAGGTTGGGGGGTAGAATGTTGTTTAAAAAAAAAAAAAAAAAAATTTGTGTGATTTGTTTTAACATTGGATGACATGATTAATTTCAAATTTTAGTATTTGTATTATCTTTGGTCTTAAGTGATGTTACATTATGTTTGCTACTCTACATGTCGGAGACAAATATGAATTGCTTGAAGGAATGAACATATCATAAATAAGTGAAGTGAGTTGTTGAGCCTATCATTTTCTTGGAGAGTAACCCTTTTGCCCATTCTCTATACAGCTTAGCAGTTTATTATTTTATACATGATCTCTAGATTTCTTTTGAGTTAACCCTTTAAAAAAATTGTAAAAAAAAAAAAAAAAAATGTGTGTTGTTACATTGGGAGGCCCATCTAACTAGTAGATATGGATGATTATTTAAAAGACGATGGAAAGGCCATCTTTGATCCGTTTGAGCCTTTCTAGCCATCCCTTTTATTAAATATCCATAGTTAACCATTTTGAGCCTTTAAAAAAAAAAAAAAAAAAAAAAAAACTTTTTCTTTGTCAACTTATCATCTTGACCCACTCTGATTTGGAGTATTACCCGATATCTTATAAGTTCCATCACCTATTTATGTTTGAGAAAAATGTAAATAATTATTTTGTTCAGTGAAGTTATGCCAAAAAAAAAAAAAAAAAAAAAAAGAGTAGTTGTTTAAAAAGAAAAAAAAAAAAAAAAAATAAAAGGTGAAATTCCAAAAAAAAAAAAAAAAAAAATCTCTGCATTTTTCTCAAACATACACTTTGTTTTCCTTATTTCCCTTCTTTGTTAGCCATGTCCCTAGCCTACGTTACGTCCTAATAAAAGTCCTTCTTGATTTTAGGGAACTATAGTTTGAAGTAGTTATAAAAAAAGATGTAGTGATGCATAATAAAAAAATAATTAAAAAAAAAAAAGATAAATAAATTGGGTTGACTAGCATTTTTGTTTGACTTGAGATCATATTATTTCTAAGCTGAGGGCATATTTATTTCATCTTGGTGAGAGCATGTAATATCACTTCTGTATTATTTTCTCTCTTAATTATCATTCATTGGAGTGACTATTTTTATTGGGTTTAATTTCTTTGTGAGAGTGTCACTACTTCCAGTGAGATTTTGGGGTTTGACATGTCATTCTTGAAAGTAGCTATAACAAAGTCTACTGGGCTGATTCATGTGAATGGTTGATGTGGGTGTGATGTTTCTTTAAGACTGGAGATAATGCTTATACTTTTATTTGATTACTATCATTAATCTGATTGAATAAACACGAGTGCTTCTAAATAAAATAAAATAAAAAAACATTTTGAATTTGAATTTGAATTTTATTTTCGCTTCATTTACTAGGGACTAGCAATAAGCTGGTTGGGGGGTGTGTTGAGTGTTAGAAAATGTATATTTATAAAGGAGAAAATCATCATTTTACATTTCAAGTCTTACTAACAACCTTTACTTTTATGTATTTAAGTTTCTTGCAATTTAATTATGTGTGTTTGATTTTAATTAAGTATTTTATGTATTTTAGGGGTATTATAGTCATTTCAGAATAAAGGAGAGATCATACGGAAAAACGGACATCACTTTTGAACTCAGGACGGTCGAAAACCTGGGAGGAGCATAAAAGGAAAAAATGCATTCACATATACTTATTCACATGTACGGTATCGCATTCACGCATCGCTCACATAGACGGATCGATGACGTGGCATTGACCGATGACGTGGCATTGACTGATGAGGTGTCACGATCCGTTGGACTAAAATTTTATTTATGGTGACGTGGCAAAGATATCGCGAAAAATCTCGCGGTACATGCATCACAGATTATTGTCAACCAAACCGCTTCTTGTTCAAAGTCGGGTCAAAAGCTTGTTTCACCCGCGTGGTCAAACCATTGATGACGTGGCGCAATCCTGAGCGTCCAAACTGTTTTTAATCCGATGGCTATGATTTACTCCATGTATCTATAAAAAGGGGGCCTCCCCCCCCTAATTTGAGATCTCTGAATCCATTTTTGGGATCCATTTTCTGTAATTCCTTCTCCATCTTGTATTTTCTTTGTATTTTAATAAATTCCCATTTTGCCCCTAGTTCAATTATGAGTAGCTAATTTCCTTTCAAGCTTGGGTTGAAGGTGAAGTCTCAACATGTGTCATGGGCTTTATTTGGTAAATTTATTTTCTCTTCCCCTCTAGTTTTTGTGGATGTTTTGACTTCTCGTCGACAAATAATACTAATCTTGTCTAGTACCGCCTTGGTTTCACCGGCCCTCTAGTACAAGGTTATTATTATTTGGCACGATAAGCCCTTAGCACCATATTGATTAGAGCGTGGTTCATGAGGTGTGGATTCCCCCCTCATGATTTAATTGGTATTAATACGGATTATTTAGCCCATGATGCATGTTGATACGGATCCAGATACCCAAGTACGTCATTTCAATATAATTCTCGTCAATTTATTCTCGCAATTTCAATACCAATTTTAGAATTTATTCTCGCCATTTTAATTTAAGTTTTAGCATTTCCACCATAAATCCAATCACCCATTTACAAAATTAATTCTACACAATTAAAATCCACCTCCTCGTGGGATCGACACTCGTCACCATAGATCTATACTACAACAGATTCGTGCGCTTGCGAGTACATTAAAATTTGCACAACACCTAGTTAATATTTCAGTTAAGTATTATGATAATTCATTTTTCAAGAACATCCAAATCAGCTACAGTAATTGTCTTGGCACACAATTGCCGAAAAAAATTACAAAATTCTACGACTATTTTGCAGACCTCTTTTGGTAAATAAGGTCGTATTCTTATTGGAAGCAGTCGTTCCAATAATACACGGCAATCATGACTCTTTAATCTTGATAATTTACCATCATTAACACTCACACACTTGGCAATATTAGATGCATATCCATATGGAAATTTAACAAACTTCAAGAATTGACAGAACTTAATCCTTTCATCTGAAGTTAAAGTGTAACATGCGTGAGACTTCAAGAGTTTATTGTCTTGATGTCGAAAATGGATAACTTTAATATTTATAATTTTACTCACAAAATTTAGCTACGATACGGTATTTTCGTGGCAAAATGTCATTATAGGCCATAAAATTTGCTTCATGGCAAAAGGATTATTTTCTTGTAGTGTAATGAAGCTTTTTGTTCCAGTTGTGTGATTGGTCCGCAATTTTGAATGATTAACTTTGCTTGTTGCAGAACGTTGTTGTAATAAAAAAGGAAATGTTAACTTCCACGTACACAAGATTTTTGTGAAAAACTATTAAGCTAAACAAATAGCTAAATAATATACATTCTTCGTCTTCTCAGATATCCAAAATTTAAAATCCACCTTTCCCAACAGCTTCCCCATTAGGATTAAGATCTACCTGAATAGGAAACTTTTGTTTATGTATAGACTGTAATTTTGTTGGTCCATGCTTCTGTTTTGATGTAATAGAAGTGCCTTTTAAAACAAATAAAAATTAATAATCCCTCACACATATATTCCGAAAATCTAAATGACAACCCAAGAAAATATTTAAATAAGAGATGTTTGCTAAATGATTACTTCAGTAAAATGCATAGTAATTTGCCATTTAAAAATGGAAAATGATAAAGGAACAAGACCATCAAAAAAATTTGTCTTCTAGTGAATTTTAAAATTTTTTCTTTATAATTTTACATTTTTCTATTTTTCATAAATCCTCACTACTGACTAAAAGAAAACAATTTATGTCATTGTTTTGTCATGCTTTTGTTCATTTAGCATTGATCTTAAAAAATGAAGGAAATTTTAAAATATACCTACGATATTGAGCAGCTCTGTTACCACTTGTTTGGATACTATGATGAACTTGAGTATCTAAACATAACAAAGGAAAATTGAAATTGGACTCGCCTTATGGTAATATTCGAATTTTTCTTGTTTTTACAAGTAATCTCAATAGTATTATTAACAGTTTAAACGTAAATTGTAAAAGTTTTCCATTTGCCCTTTGTTATGGTTGTTCCCAAAAAAACAAATAAAGGATATGTCTAAGGGTGGCAAAACGAACAGTCGAATTGAATTTGAATTAAATCTCAAACGAATTACGTCAAAATTTTGTAGATTCAGATTCGATTCATTTATTAAACAAATTGAAATTTGAAGATCCGGATTCGATTTATTTGTTAAACAAATATTCGTTTCGATTTGTTTAATAGAATTAATAAACGAATCAAATAGAATCCAAAGTCGTTTATTATTCATTTATCCTAATAATAAACTAATTCATAACAAATCGAATTGAATATGAATTCATTTACAAAAATTAAATAAATAATTCAAACCATAAAATTTTTCATCTCATTTATATATTGTCTTATTATTATTTATAATTACTAATTAACCTTCAAATTTAAAAATTTTTCGTAAATATTTAAGAATAAATAAGTAATTTAATTAAACAAATAATAAATGAATTTTAAATGAATATATTGTATTCGGTTCGTTTATAACTCATTTATTTAACGAATAAACGAATCAATGTCTTCAAACCCGGATTCGATTCATTTAATTAAAGAATCAAATAGAATTCACCTATTTATTAAACAAATCAAAAGTTTCAAACCCAGGCCCATTTAATTTGCTTCGAATCAAATCGAATAAATGTATCTTGACCCAAATTGCCACCCCTAGAAAAGTTTGCTAAAAGATTAGTTGCTAAAAGTTTGCTAAATAACCATCTAAAAAATAAAGAAAATTTTTGAAAATGTCATTTAATAAAATACACCTGAAAGATCTTAAGAAGTACTTCCGTGACCACCTGTTTGGCCACTTTGATAAACTTCAGTATCTAAAAGTAACATGTACAAATGGTAACTAAAATGTTTTTTTTCCTCTAATAGTATCCAATTTTCTACTTTCGTAAGTAATCTGAATAATGTTACTAACAACTTAAATGATCTTAAGCAACTAAAAATAAAAGTAACAAATTGTATTTATTAAGATCTAAAAGATAACTAACAAATAACTAAGATATTTAGAAACATGTACGAGCTTGATTTTCACTTAAAGTTCTATTATGAATTTGCTCAATCTCCTTATTTTTGTTTCTGCTCCTTTGCTTGGAGATAAGACTTCTTTCAACCATAAGCAATGTGTGATAATTTGGTCTCTTATACTTAACCATTCTCTGCTGCATATTGTTTAACCAAATAATAAAAACATAGGTGTCATATATATCAAAATCAAACAATATGAAGACTGTTATGGAAAGATTAATAAATAAAAGTAATTATTTATTAATTAAACAAGTTATTAAACAACAATACTTGTGTTAACTAAAAAAAAATATTAAATCTAATTCAACTCCTAACTTACTAATCAAAACCACAATTAATAAATACAATCATCATCACTATCAAAATCCTCACTAGAAGCATTTGATTTTTCTTCTACTACATCTAAAGGAGTATCAATTACAGTCCCAGGCACATTATCTCTAAACTAAAGTAGCATTGTCAAAGTTGTCAAGAAGTTCCTCCAATCTTTGACTACTGTGTGATTTATTAGCTACAAATAATTCTCCATCATCTCCAATCACATTATCTTCCATATTAAATAAATCTCTAGGTTTTGTTATCACCGCAACATGCAAATCCTTTTCTACAGGTTCTGCCACATGGAATACTTGTATCACTTAGGCTGCAAGAACAAATAGTTCGTCGGTATTACGTGAAGAATTAAAATTCACAAGTGTAAAGCCCAACTCATCTTTTTATCCCTCTATTAGAATTTATATCAACCTAATGACACTTGAAAATAGTAACTTTCCTCTCTCCATAATAGTCTAGCTCAATAACATCCGTTAAACTGCCAAATATGAAACATCTATAGAAACTAGATTTTTGTCTATAGCGCTCAATAGTAGAAAAATGGCTTTCTCTGATACTATGTCGGTATCAGTAACGATTTTTAGTGACACTGAGTTTAGTGTCACTGATCACGGTGTAAGAAATTTTCTGAGACATATTTTTTGTATCAACGATTCGATGACACCTTAGTATCAAAGAAATGCTTATAGTTAAAACATCATCTACACTTTGATGTTACAGTGTTAAATAATTTTTGATTCAATAATATCAAAATAATTGTGATTCTATGCAGTCACGCAGATAGTGATTCTATGGTATGAAGCATGTTTTGATACGTTAGTATCATTTGTGTTGTGATGCTAAATTGGTGTCAATAGATTTTTGAAAATTTTAAAAAATAATAAAATTTTCATTATTACAATTACCAATAGCCTAAAATTAAAGCCATTAAACAACAATTTTCAACAATAGTTATGGAACAAATGTTGGATTCAAAACCCAATAATCTTCATTCAATAATGCCATCAAGCTCCATTCTACATTCAACAATCAACATACAATTCACGAAATTGGTTCAACAACTGAATTCATGAAATATAGCTTTAATGGAATAATATTAGCAAAGACCACAGTTAATTTCCAAACACAGAAAACAACTTGTTTTGGCAACAACAACTTTAGTAGCAGTTAATAAGGCAAATAGACTAGAATAAAAAGCAGCAGCAGCAATATTGCTCTATCCCTGAGCATGAGTAGCAGTAAAACATTGGAGGCAAACGCAGCAAAAGAAAAGGCAGCAGCAGTATTGCTATCTTCAATTGCCTGAGTAACAGTAGCAATAAGAGGCAATCAGACTTATGATTAATTCCAACAAAATCAAACCGACACAGACACATTGTAGCACACTAATCATGAAACTTTAATTATAAAACACAAGCAAACAAGTGATATTTACCTATTTTCTTAAACTAGTGATGAAGTTAGCCACATATCACTTATCATGAACCGTTAAAATATCCTCATCTGTGTACTCTGTTATCCCCTTGAACTTCAATTACAGAAAGATGAGAAATGAAATTATGATATAAACAAAATGTTCATAATTAAAATAACTAACAAAGCAGAGGTTTGAAACTTACATTTTGCTTTAATATGTTCGGATTATGCACGATGTCTTGCATGTACTTCATAACAAAATACCCACATTCAAAATCGCGTAATTTTTTAGGGCACTATAAATAAATGAAATTAGTTTTAGTATTAATTATATTATACCAAAAGATACTTAGTAAAAAAGAACATATCACTTATATCGTTACTTGGACTAACATCCATTTCAAATTCAGCTTTGTTGCATGATACATGCTAACTCTTCTGAATATGAAAGCATACAGTGAATATAACACTCAATATACTAAAATTTAACCATATAAAACATTAAAATATAAGTATGGAAACTTAACTGCTCTATTATTCACTTCAAATGATAGTTCACTTTATGGGTAAATACTGAATCCAAATAATACACAGTGGAGGCCAGCATATAGATTTCAACCAGCACCTAATGATTGCTACAATAGCAAGAATAAAACCATTAAATAGTGATATCGATATGTGAAATAACTATATATTCTATAATTTCTGAATTGTGGATCTTAATATATTGAACATATGAAGAAAGAATTCCTTAACCCTGGGTTGTATGGGATTAATACCAATTGTCTAATTAGAGTCGCTTTCAACAGTTCAAATACACAATGAGACTTTGTTGTTATAGCCCCCTTTGTTGGATTGAGTGAATTGATCATAACTTGGCTAAATCCCACTGGAAATGACTCCCCATCATTTTCCATAACCTCATGTAAATGCCTATGTGACAATACATCCAAGATCAATAAAATTATTATTAGTGTTCTTAGTATAATGGCTTACTTAAAAAAGTTAAATAAAATATTAATAACTTAAAAATAATGACTTACTTTGCCCATAGCTCGATTAGCTCATTTCTCAGACAACTAAAATCAATGATCACTTGACAAACAATCTTGTTCAACAGTGTTTTCGATGCATAACCAAAAACTGATTCATCATTTTCGATCAATAACTCTTCGTCAAGAAAACTGTCAACTATTAATGAAAACATATTAATGCTTTGACTAGTGTTCTTTCTCTGTTGTGCAGTTGACCTAGTGTTCTTCCTCAAAACCAGCTTCCTATTGGCATTTGGTTTCATCACCTCTGCCTTTATTGGAGGAGGAGGCTTAACTCCAACTTTGATAACATAAGGGTCTGCTGCTTTGCTTTATCTGGTTGTAGTCTCTTTTAGCCAGGAGACTTTCTTAGGGTCTTTATTGAAGTCTTCTTCGGAGTCCTTTTTTGAGTCTTTTTGGCTTGTTCTACCTCAGTTTCAATTAGAATTGGAGGAGTTCATGTGTTGGCACCATCATTCTCCATGTTTACCTTGTTCAATGATGTCAATTTTGGAGATGGTTCATTCACAAAATCCGTAACCTATTCAATAAGTAAACATTAAATATCAATTAGTTAAATAAATTAAATGTCAAATGAAAAAATTTACAAAGATAATAACCTTTGTCTTTAGCTTTGATTGGTATTGTTTGCAATGCAACTACCAACCTCTGTTCGACTATAAGCATTCAATTTTGCATCCATCATATCGAGCTGAGTTATCATCATCTGATACCTTTCCTCAAAAACCTTTCTTTCCCTATTCATTATGTCCATATCTGAGTTTTATGCAGTTGGCACATGAAAATACATAGTTGGGGTTATCGACTGCCCCAGACCTTGGACTCTACTAACATTTGGTTGCTTTTCAAGAGCTGTAGTTAAAATGTCATTGACCCTATGACAGTGAAAGAAGTCTTGCTCTACCTGACTCTTTAAATCCTCCTATAACAACATTGGTATAAAATTAATTTCAATAACTTACAAGGCATTGAATTAAAAAAAAAATTAAACGAAATCATTGCAAATCAAGTAACAAAAAGTAACACCTATAATCTTCCCTGCCACTTGCTGTACATCATCTTCATAACCACCACTGCTGTTCGTTTGAGCCACCAACCACAATTGACTACAGTCGATCTCTTTAGTAGACACTCCAAGCTCCGCCTTCTATTTTATGTTATCAAAAAAATATATATAACTAATGTTTTCTTAAATTTACAAAGCCAACAGGAAGTTTCTACACGTTTGAAGTGTATGGAATTCAAAGCAAAAGAGGTTGCGATAAGATACCTTTTGATATAGTAGGCCACCATATCCTGAACTACCTAAACGATGGCTGTATTTAATCTTTACATGTAATTGCTTCCCTTTTTGGCTTTTTTCCTTAGAGAAAACATTTGAAATTCATTAATCATTTCCATTTACAAAGTAAGAGTAACAAAATAATTATTCACTACTATAATATAACTTACTTGAAATTTAGTACCAAGCATCCTATCAATAAACTCTTTCCACTCTAACTTTGTAATTCTAGGATACTCTCTACGTGGCAACTTTAACTTATTACGGTGATCCTTGTTTGGTTGGATTAATTAAGTGTTTAAGGCTGATATGAAGTTCCTTAAAGAAGTTCCCATTGTCCGCAACACATATTTTTTGCTCATCATGTCCAATACAAACTTACTTTGTTCCAACATATGTGTAAAAAATAAAATAAATTTATTCCCAGAAACTAAACTATAGAATTACTGAAATAAATAAGAAATCATATATTACCAGTGTATGGTCCTAAAGTTTTTCTTTAATCTCCAAGGGAACACGTCGCCAATCATCGTACAAGATTGAAACATTATCTCTAACCACAACACCAATGTACGATCTCAATTTAGTGCCACCTTCTCCAACAGAAATTCCATAGTCATAATACTCGACTATGATTTTGTTGTCAGGTGTTAATTTCATCAAATGCTTCTTCTTTGTTTTTTTCCACCTCGTCGGTCTCTCATCACATTCGGGGATACTTATCTCTTCATTTTCTTCTTTGTCAGACATCTCACTAAATTTTAAAACCAATGCACAAATTAGTAATCAAAAGAATTGTAGAAAACACAAGTAGTAAATATAGACATATATGTAAAAATCAAAACAAAGTTAAGAAACTTGCAGAATAAACTACCTTTCATTCCTCTGCTGAGTCATTATCAATAGGGTTATCATCACAATCAGGTCTATCATAAATTCCAATATCATCTTGATCCATATCCATGTTCGGAGATGGATATTCTTTAGATAAAGGTTCATGTATGACTATGTCAACATTCCCATCATAACCTACTGATTTATTGACTCTTTGATGCACTGAACAAACAATTTATTTTTTTGGATCTACTTGAGATATTCAAGCTCCCAAATCTCAACAAGGACCCTATGATACTCCATCACACCAGTGTGTGGATTTTTATCCTTCGAACTTAAGATCTGTAATGTTGTTGCTAAAACGTTGACTCCACTATTTTATGTAACACAATTATTATCATTGTCCTTAGTTGTAAATTTGAAACCATTGATAAAATACCCTAAATATGCTATAACAGTAGAGCTAGGTGTGTTGGCCAACCACTTTACTGTTTCTGGTACATGTATACCAATTGTAATATACCTACAATTAAATAAACAATTATAAATTTTAAAAATAAATGAAATAATGTTAGTTCAAACTAGTTATATATTCAAACCTTATGTTGTAACCAATCAGTAAAGGTATGAGCATGCTTAATTTTTAACCAGTGGCCATGTTTTGATTGCTTTGGGTATTTTGTTTGCAAGTACAATTTATGCTCCCTACAATATGATTATGAAAATATTAGTTGTTTTAAATTTTTCATAAGTTAAATTAATTTTCAATAAGAATAGTCACTGATTATAATGAACTTACTTGATATAAGTTTCACATTCAATGGTGTTTTCCAAACAAAAAGATGTGCTTACTACAACAATGAAACATCAACCACCATAGCCTCTCTACCTTTAAAGGGCTTTTCAATTGTATAATCTACCATGCAACTAGATAGCAGTCCAATGAAATCATGATTGGACAAATATTCAGCACAAAATTTAAGTGCTTGCTCTGCCATATAACACTCAGCAATGCATCCCTCAGGGCGACAATGGTTACGAACATAGCCTTTTAGCAATTTCATGTTTCTCTCAAACGGATACATCCAGCAAAGGTGAACCGGTCTACATAATCGGATGTGGTCAACAAGATACACCGTTAAGTGGACCATTATGTCAAAAAAAAAGGTTGGAAGAATTGCTCAAACAAACACATAGTGACGTAATGTTGTTTTTCTAGTTTGTCAAGAGATTCTGTTTCTAGCACCTTACTACACAGTGCATTGAAGTAAAATCACATCCTAATGATAGTTTTTCTAATATTTTCTGGCAAACAACCACGGATTGCTAAGGGCAGCAAATATTGCATCAAAGTGTGGCAGTCATGAGATTTAAAACCTCGAAGCCTACAATCATCTAAGTTTACAAGACTTCTGAAGTTGAAAGAATAACCTTCTGGAACTTTTGTTTCAAACAAAGTTTGACATAACATTCTTTTCCCTTTTTTACTCAAGGTATAAGGTGTTGCCGGTATGGACTTTTTATAATTTTCACTAGGAATTAATTTGCTTTTAATTTGTAATTCAATTAGATCTCTTCTAGCCTTGACCCCATCTTTCGTCTTTCCAGGTTGATGAAGTAATGTGCCATAGGTGCTCTCACAAACATTTTTCTCAATGTGCATCACATCTAACACATGGCAAACTAATAAATGTTGCCATACTTGAATAATTTGTCAATATTATCATCACAATCATCATGCTTTCGCTTACTGCGTCTATGCTTACCACTCTTATAGTTAATACCATCTACCAGTTTCAAAATTTCTTGACCAAACAAAGTTTTTAGAGGTTCATCCCATTCTGCCTTATTATTGAAAGCCTTTTTCAGTGATCTAAATGAGTGGTCATGTGGCAAAAATCGACGGTGCCCTAAAAATACACATTTTTTACTATGTGTAAACCACTATGACTTTTTGTCTAGGCCACAGACTGGACAAGCATAGTAACCTTTAACAATACAACCTAAAAGATTCCCATATGCGGGAAAGTCACTAATAATCCACATCAAGATAGCTCGTAAATTGAAGGTTTTCTTTTTAAAAGCATCATAAGTTTCTACACCACCATTCCAAAGGGTTTTCAAATCATCAATTAAAGGTGTGAGGAAGACATCTAGATCATTCCCTAGTTGTTTAGGCCCAGATATCAATAAAGACAACAAAATGAATCTTCTCTTCATGCACATCCATAGAGGAAGATTGTAAATGACCAACATAACTGGCCAACAACTGTAGGTAGAACTAAAAGTATTGTGTGGATTTAACCCCATCAGTTGAGAGAGCTAGACAAATATTTCTAGGTTCTTGGCCAAAATCAGGCCACTTGGAGTCAACTAAATGCCATGCTGGTGAATCTACTGGATGGCGAAGTTTGCCATCTCTAGTTCGGTGAATAGCATGCGAAGTCAAGTTCTCAGCAGTTTGGGGCAATTGAAACATACGTTTGAACTTAGGAAGAGGAGGAAAATACCACAATACCTTTGCAGACATGTGGTTACTACTTGTTTGGACATTGTTTTTTGTTTTTCCACTTAGACTCTCCATAAGTAGGACACTTATTCAAATTTGCATGCTCTTTACGGAATAAAATGCAATCATTCTTGCATCCATGTATTTTCTTATAATCTAATCCTAACACTCTCATTGTTTTTTCCTTATACATTGACTTCGGAACATTATTCTTTTTTGGAACATGTCAGAAAGAACTTTTAACAAAACACTAAACCCTTGGTCAGACCACCCATACTTCCCTTTCACATTATACAATCTCATTAACCCTGACAACTTAGAATACTTTGAACCTAAATACCAAGGCTTCTCAGCATCCTCAAGTATATCCGTAAAACACTTAAGATTTTGATCACATTGTTCATATGCATCATGGATCATGTCTTCGACATTACTGTGATCTTGGAACCTAAATTCATGATTTTTAGAATACTTTGGCCAACTTGCAGAGGCTGCATTTGAATCAACCTCTCCATGTTTATCCCAAACTATGTATGTTGGCAAAAAAACCATTTTGAAATAAATTACCCTTTATTCATTCAGAGTATAGAACTCTAGGTTGCAACACTCATTAGAAGGACATATAACTGATTAGGATTTTCAAAATTAAGCGTAGAAAAATTCACAAACTCCTTTACTCCATCTTCATATTCTTTGGACATTCTTGCTGACCATATCCAAGATTTATCCATTTCAACAATGATTCATGTTAATGTAAAATTTTATTTAAATGAAACAAATAGTGAAATTAAGTTGCCATGCATCATTCCCAATATACACAAAATTATTAAATTAAGCAATCACGCATCATTCCCAACATACACGGAATTGTTAAATTAAACAGCCATGCATACCTTTTTCACAAGTAAAGCAACAGAGGATAAAACAAGACATTTAATGTCAATGAACCCATTATCATAAGTCACCAATGTATTGCTAAAGTGAAAATGTATTTATGTTAAACATGTATTCATACCTTCAACAATGAAACACTTTCTCGTAATTTTATAGAAGATTTTAGCACAACAGCAGAACAACACTTTGTAAAATTAAATTAGTCAAAGAAACAATCTGCCAATCACATGCAAACTATAACAATATTAGTAAATATATTGACCATGGTCAGAAAGGTAAATTAAACTTCTGCATCTTAGAACCAATATTAAAAACATCTTTAAAAAATCAGTGTAGATGGTATTCATATAATATCAATTTCAAATGACAGATTGATAAGTATATAACGTAAATTGGAAAGAAACAATGAAAACACCTCAACCAATAGATATAGTTTTAATAGTATATCTAGGATGACCAGGAAGATGAACTAAATTTCTGCATACTACAGTCAAATTCACAAAATCTTTAAAAATTCAATACCATGGCTATTCATATGATTCCAATTACAAATGAAAGATTGATAAGTAGATAATGTGATTTGGAAACAAAGTATGAAAAAATCACAGCCAATAGATACAATTTTAGAAGCTTATACAACATAGTGAGAAAGGTGGATTAAATTTCTACCTCTTATAAGTAATTTTAAAAAATCATTAAGAATTCAAAATGCTATACATATAATAGCAGTTGCAAAAGAAAGCTTGATTAATGTATAATTTGAAATAAAAAGAAAATAAGCAAATAGCTTATCCTTAGTATAATAATTAATGACTCATACATTTTGTCAAATACCTTATAGGCACAATTTTGTATCATCTTCTTTTCACAAATTTTGTTTTAAATTCTACTTGCACAAATACAATACCCAACAACAGAAAAACATGCAAATGTAAAAAAATAATGCCCAGCCCAAATTGGATAAAATAAAAAATAGAACTAGCTCCAAGTGTTTCAAAATTTATGTTTTCTATTATTGGGCATGGTTATTTTGACCAGAGATTAAATAAAAAAGTAGCAAATAATATGACATTTTAGAAATTAAATGTCATATTAGCCCCTAGTTGTTTCTAAAAATAGTGATTTCTACTATTGCTCTTATTAAAGTCAAAAAAGAAACTATAATGGCTTACTTCTTTTATAGGTTCGACAAGCTTGCTTTAATCGTCTTTGAAATCTTCTTCTTCAGAATCGCTAGGTGGTGCTACTTATCAATTTTTACTTGCATGTTCAAAGAAAGGCATGCTTGTTAATTAGTATGTATCTGGCGGAAGAGTGATTGAAGTGAAAAAGCTAGCAAGAGGGGTTTAAGGAAATTGAAGGGGATTTCGATTTGACCTTTTATTCAAGAGGCCTAAAATTTGAGTTAGAAGAATAAAGATTTCAGGGTCACAAGTTTCATCGATTTTGTTTTAGGGTTCCTATAGAAAGCGAGAAGGGAAATCAATTTTAGAGGGAGGGGGAAATGAGGAGCCAAAACACTTCAACTGTTCAATTGATATCGATAACTTTTTAGCAATTAGAACGATGCCATTTAGATTTAGGAAAATTGAAAAAATTAAAATTACTTCTCTAATTAGCATCAATGCTTGGTTCTAATACTATAGTATCAATGATCACTGACACTTATATGCAAAAGGCGCTAAAATCTGCTTAGGTCATCAAATGCTGATACTTTTTTATTTAGTATCAGAAACTTAGTATCAGTGTTTGTCATTTTTCTATTAGTGACTGGCGAAGTTTTAGCTATAACAACCACACCGCTATTTTGAGTTTGCTTTGCAAGTCAATTTTTTTTTATTCGAAACTGAAACCCATTTATCATTCATTTCTTAAATCTTGAAACTGTTCTATTATTTCTCGGAGCTAGTTGTTTCGAATCTTTTAATAGAGTACTATCTCCTTCTTGTTATAATCTCTTAACCTGTTTAAATAGTACAAGAAAATGATAACAAATGAAAGAAAAATGTAATATACTCATCTGTTTTGTGGATATAATACTATCAATAGTTACCTCTGCCTCAAACCATTTAGGGAATTGCTCATTATGGATATGAGAAATATCAAGTTGTTTGGCACGACAATTTGCAATTTTAATTATTTGTAAATGCTTCCTATATTGTATTAAATGTTTAAATTGTGAGTTATAGTTTTTTTTGTTAAAGTTAATTTATAATGGAATAACAAACTTACTTGACAAAGGGGGTAATGTTGAGTGTTAGAAAATGTATATTTATGAAGGAGAAAATCATCATTTTACATTTCAAGTCTTACTAACACCCTTACTTTTATGTATTTAAGTTTCTTGTGATTTAATTATGTGTGTTTTATTTTAATTAAGTATCTTATGTATTTTAGGGGCATCATGATCATTTCACAATGAACGAGAGATTAGACGGCAAAACAGACATCACTTTGCACTCAGAATAGTCGAAAACCTTAGGAAGAACATAAAAGGAAAAATGTCATTGTTCACATGTACGACACTATTCACATGTACGATATTGTCCATGTTACTGTTCACGACACTGTTCACACATAAGGGACCGATGATGTAGCATTGACCGATGAGGTGTCACAATTCTATTGGACAAAATTCTTATACACTGTTGATCGGTGACGTGGCAACATATTAGTGGACCAAAAATCGCGCGTATGGTACATGCATATACACAAGATTATTTTCAACTAAACCGTGTGGTCAAACCTTGGTGGGATAGCTTGCTTCTTCAGTTCAAACCTTGGCAATGACTGTTGAGAAAGACAAATTTCTAAGTCAAGCTGTGCCTAACCCTAAAGGAGTGCATGAAGTAAGTACCAGTTCACCACAGTAGCATGAAGAGGTCAAAGCCGTCATGACCTTGCGAAAAGGGAAAGAAGTCGACAACAAAGTGGAGATGCCGGTGACAAAAATGAATCAAATTGTACCTATAAATGTTGAGGACTCACTATCGAAGGAGAAAGAAGAAACCAACCCACGGGAATACGTTCCGAAAGCTCCATTTCCTCAGAGGCTAGCTAAGGGAAAGAGAAGAAAATTCACAGGTGAGATTCTTGAAATCTTCAAACAGGTAAGTGTTAACATCCCTTTGCTTGATGCTATAAAACAAGTGTCATCTTATACCAAGTTTCTTAAAGACCTTTGTACTAAAAAGAGAAGCATTCACGTTCAAAAGAAGGCCTTCTTAACAGAAAACATTAGTTCTATACTCTAACACAAAATTCCTCTAAAATGCAAAAACCCAGGCTCCCCCACTATCTCATGTAGTATAGGGAACCACACAATTGAGAATGCTTTGTTGGATTTAGGAGCTAGTGTAAATCTGTTGCCTTATTCAGTATTTGTGAAACTTGGACTGAGAGAATTACACCCAACTCCAGTGGTGTTACAGCTTGCAGATCGGTCCACGAAAATACCTCATGGTATTATGGAGGACGTGCTTATCCAGGTAGACAAGTTTTATTTTCCTGTTGATTTCATTGTAATTGACACTCAACCGATCCAGGACTCGAGGAAGCACATCCCTATTATCTTAGGCCGACCTTTCTTGGCAACTACCGATGCTCACATTCAATGCAGATCTGGAAATATGCAGTTGTCCTTTGGCAATATGACTATGGAGCTAAACATCTTCAATGTTGTCAAACAACCTCACAGTGCAGATGATGGAATTATTGATGTGGATTTAATAGAAGCATTAGTTGATGATGCTTTTCTTTCAAACCTTAGTGATGATCTTTTACAAACATGTTTAACTCACTTTGGTTTTGATTTTGATATTGACAGATCAGTTGATGAGGTCAGTGCCCTACTTGACTCAGCACCATCCATGGACACTAATAAATGGAAGTCAAGAGTTGAACAACTAGCACTATTAGAGAATAAACTCTTCCCATCATCAGAATCACCACCGAAACTCAAGCTCAAACCATTACCTAACGCTTTGGAATATGCATTTTTGGGAGAGGAAAACACTCTACCGGTAATCATCTCATCATCCCTAAATGACAAACAAAAAGGTAAGTTGTTGGATGTTTTAAAAGAGCACAAAAAGGTATAAATCTAGTAGACTGCATGCATTACATTCACCTTGATGAAAATGCTAAACCTACTAGGGAAATGCAATGTCGGTTGAATCCTAACATGAAAGAAGTTGTTAGAACTGAAGTCCTTAAGCTATTAGATGCAGGTATCATTTATCCCATTTCTGATAGTTCATGGGTCAATCTTGTGCAAGTTGTCCCGAAAAGTCAAGAGTCACAATAGTTACCAATGCTGATAATGAATTAATACCAACTAGAGTGACTACAGGATGGCGTGTATGCATTAATTATAGAAAGTTGAATTCTGTCACACGTGAAGACCATTTTCCTTTACCATTTATCGATCAAATGCTTGATAGATTAGCAGGCCATGAATTTTATTGCTTTCTAGATGGCTACTCAGGATATAATCAGATTCCCATAGCACCGAAAGATCAAGAGAAAATCACTTTCACTTGCCCTTTTGACACTTTTGCATATAGGAGGATGCCATTTGGATTATGTAATGCACCTGCTACATTTCAACGATGCATGTTGAGCATTTTTTCTGATATAGTTGAACGATTCGTCGAAGTCTTTATGGATGGCTTTTCTATTTTTGGTGATTCATTTGATCAATGTTTACATCATCTAACACTAGTTCTGCAGAGATGTATCGTAAAGAACTTAGTCTTAAATTGGGAGAAGTGTCATTTTATGGTAAACAAGGTATTGTTCTCGGTCACATTATTTCGAGCAAAGGTATTGAGGTTGACAAAGCCAAGGTGGATGTCATTTCCAATCTTCCTCCACTTAAAACAGTCAGAGAAGTAAGATCTTTCCTTGGGCATGATGGTTTTTATAGATGTTTCATTAAAGATTTTAGCAAAGTTTCTAGACCCTTATGTAATTTACTTGCTAAGGATGTACCATTTGTCTTTGATGATTCATGTCTTGTGGCATTTGAAAAACTAAAGCAGTTGTTGACATTATCGACAATCATTCAGCCCCCAAACTGGAGCTTACCATTTGAGCTCATATGTGATGCATCTGATTATATAGTAGGAGCAGTATTAGAAAAAAGAGTTGATCGAATTCCCCATGTTATTTACTATGCTAGTATGACATTGAATGATGCACAATTGAACTATTCAACTACTGAAAAAGAAATGCTAGCAGTAGTGTTTGCATTAGAGAAATTTCGATCTTATCTCATTGGTTGTAAAATAATTGTATTCACAGATCATGCTGCTCTTGGGTGTTACTTTTGTAGGAATTCGACTTGGAATTTAAAGATAAGAAAGGCACAGAAAATGTTGTGGCTAATCATCTCTCTCATCTCCATTTTGACATAATTACAAAACCATTAACATTGAATGAGTCATTTCCAGATGAACAATTAATGAGTGTGGAAGTATTACTATGGTATGCTGATATCGTTAATTATCTTATTACAAGTCAACTTCCAGAGCATTGGACCAAGCAAGACAAGGCCAAATTGTTTTTGAAAATAAAGAATTTCTTTTGGGATGACCCTTATTTGTTCAAGTATTGTGCAGATCTAATTGTTAGATGATGTGTCCCAGAAAATGAAATCCAAAATATCCTTTCATTCTGCCATGAACAAGCTTGTGGAGGCCATTTCAGTGCTAAGAAAACAGCAACTAAAGTTTTACAATGTGGTTTCTATTGGCCAACTATATTTCGAGATACTTACACTTTTTATTCTTCATATGATAGGTGTCAACGAATGGGTAGCATTACACGAAGAAATATCATGCCACTAAATCCAATTTTAGTGGTTGAGATTTTTTATGTGTGGGGTATCGACTTCATGAGACATTTTCCTCTTTCTTTTGGCCATCAATATATATTGGTTGCTGTTGACTATATATCGATAATGGGTAGAAGCAATTCCATGTAGAACCAATGATCACATGGTGGTGACAGGATTTTTAAAAAGCAACATTGTTTCACGCTTTGGATTCCCTCGAGTAATAATCAGTGATGGTGGTGCCCACTTTTGTAACAAATCATTCAAAGCTCTTTTGACAAAATATTGCATCACTCACAAAATGGCGACCCCATATCATCCGCAAACTAGTGGCCAAGTTGAGATCTCTAATCAAGAAATAAAGCACATATTAGAAAAGACGGTGAGGCCAGACAGAAAAGATTGGTCATTAAGACTCGATGATGCATTATGGGCATATAGAACGACTTTCAAGACCCCAATTGGGATGTCACCCTGTAGGTTAGTGTATGGAAAAGCTTGCCACCTACCTGTCGAACTCGAGCATCGTGCGTATTGGGCCATCAAGAAATTTGACTTTGACATGCAGCAAGCTAGCTCAGAAAGAAGATTACAACTGGCAGAACTTGAAGAAATTCGCAATAATGCGTACGAAAATGCCAAGATTTACAAGCAACGAATGAAAGTCTTTCATGACAAGCAAATTATGAGAAAATCTTTCACTCCAGGTCAGAAAGTGCTTTTATTCAATTCTCGCTTACACCTATTCCTAGGTAAGTTAGGCTCTGATGGTCTGGCCCCTTTATTGTTCACACTGTTTTTCCACATGGGCCAATTGAAATTAAAGACCCACTGAACGGTGTCACGTTTAAAGTTAATGGTCAAATATTAAAGCCATATCTAGAGTATCAACCACATGGAGAGGACACCGAAATAAATTTGAGTGACCCACCAGATTTGAATTGAGATTTTTTTTTTCGGTGATTTGATTATTTTCTTTTCTTTCTTTTTACTAATCTTTTGCTAATTGAAATTATTTTTACATAAGTGTGTTTGTTTAATCACTAAGTTTTCTCTTATAATTGTTAATTATGAGTGCCTCATATAAACAATTCCTCCTAGACATTCTTAATCAACTTCAACGTGTAAAATTTCATCTCAAAAGGCAGATTCGATATTGTAAAACACATCATATTTAGGCTCTACAACCACAAGAGTTAGTATCCCATGTTGAGGATTTAAAAAGCCAACTCAGAGACATTAAGGGAGGTGTCTACAACATCTAGTTGGAGCTTGAGGTAAATTCGATAAGAGGAAGATTGTAATTTTCTTTGTGTGTTTTTGTTTGTTACTTTGTTTGTGTACTTTAGTTTGTTACCCTGGTGAAGTGGCGGATAACGGTGCTCCGTGACAATCAAGTCGGTTACTTAGTTTTCCATAATAACTGATATTATGAGGCGAAGGTATGGACAGAAACGAGATTTTAGCAAAGCTTCACAATCGATTCCCTTCACTTCCTCAGAATGCCCTCCTCACAATCTATAAAGCTCGGTCCGAACGCATGCAATTGCTCATGAGGAATAACATACCTACTGACATCCGCTGGTTAATCGAGGCCAAAGTACGATTGGCAGGTGAGTTACCTCCAAAATTTATTGCATACATGCTTGGTTGTGGTAAAGGAAATTATGCAAGAAAACGAAGAGCTCGAAGAATTTATGTTGCTTGTCATAAGTGTGCGAGAATGAGATGTGATAAAAAACCATGTTCTTTAGGAATGGTGTCTGATAACAGGGAAGATAAGATTCAATTCATTAGGAATGGCTTGAATAAGGAGTCATTAGATGATATCATTTTGACTCTTGAAACGCATCCTAGTGGATATGTACAAGGAGCGATTCTCTAGTTATGGCCATTATTCCAGAAAGAGCATGCACGATGTAGTCTAGGAAATCTGACTATAAACGACCATGTTTGCCAATTTATAAGAAAACTAGATGGGAAGCCTATCCTCGACCCATAGAGGGCGTTCAAGCTGTTTCTGGACGTAAAACCGGAGGAAGATGTGAGCCACACTCGCAACTACCTGTAAATATCATTTTACTTCACTGTTATTTTATTTCAATGTTGTTTTATCATTTGCATTATTGTCTTTAATAATTTTTTTCATCATTTTTTTCCTTTTTACTGTTTTCTTTTTTACTCTTGAGCCATGTGCTTTACGCGTTAATTGACACTGACATGCTACCTCATACACAGCTGTGACCCACTTGTACCGAGATTCTTAAATATGATTTTTTGTTAAGCACTCACAAATTATTTTTGAGAAGTATCCCAATGGCAACTACTCCTAACAAACAATTCAAGAACATTTGTGTGCTTTCTGGATTTAACTATGGCAAATATAAAGACTTCGTTGAGACAGCCATAGATCTTGGTCGAAGTATAGCGGATAGAAAATTACACTTAGTGTATGGAGGAGGTAACCGAGGGTTATCCAAAATGGTCTCAGAAGCTGCTTTTGTCAGAGGAAGTCAAGTGTTAGGCATCATCCCAAGAGCTTTAAAACCTTTGGGCAATTTTTCTGACTCACCGACTGTAGAAGAGTTAGTCGCCTCAGGTATGCAAGAAAGAATAATTGAAATGCTTAATCATGCTAATGCTTTTATTTTCCTACCAGGAGATCTTGCAACTCTAGAGGCACTTATCACATTAGCATCTTGGGCCCATCTGCACATTCATCAGAAACCCATCAGTTTGTTAAATGTCAATAACTTTTATGATGGCTTCATCGTGTTTCTTAACCATGCAATAAAAACCTATTTCATTCCTTCCACAGCGAAAAAGCTTTTTATTTGTGCTCACACTGCTAATGAGCTACTTGATCTGTTACAAGCTTATAAACCAGAGCCAGACCCCTGGACCTTTGTGTTGGAGCGTCCAAATAATGATGGTAACAGTAGCCGCAGTAAGAAGTGTAAATTAGATTTAACTCTCTGCTTGTAAATATTTTCTTCTGTGTTGCACCACCCAGGTGATGTCTTTTAAACTCTACTTCTTTCCTTTAAAACATTGAGGACAATGTTTCGTTCTAGTTGGGGGGAGGAAATAGTCAATAATTGTGGAATCTTGGTTAAGTTTTTACTAATTTTTTGTTGTAGAGACTAACCGTGGCTAACTTTTCGTGTTGAAGATGGCTGAATATGGAGTGTAGTTACGCTAGAAACGCATCGTCTTAGTTAAAAAAAAATCATTTTCTTTTTCTATCATTTTAAGTGTCATTTTTTAATTAACTTTTCTGCATCATTTTCACCATTTTGCATGCATATTTTCTTTTCAAGTTTAGAATAGGTTGGGGGAATAGACTGTCGTTTAAAAAAAAAATTGTGTGATTTTTTAACATTGGATGACATGATGACTTTCATACTTTAGTATTTGTATTATCTTTGGTCTTAAGTGATGTTACGCTATGTTTGCTACTCTACATGTTGAGCCTGTTATTTTTCTTAGAGAGTAACCCTTTTCTGCCCAGTCTTCATACAGCTTAGTAGTTTATTATTTTATACATGATCTCTAGATTTTCTTTGAGTCAATCCTAAATAAAAAATAAATAAATAAATAAATGTATGTTGCTACATCTTGAGATCCATCTAACTAGTAGATATGAAATATTATTTAGAGCCCTAAAAGACGATGGAAAGGTCATCTTTGACCCGTTTGAGCCTTTCTAACCATCTCTTTTGTAAAATATCCATAGTCAACCATTTTGAGTCTTTAAAAAAAAAACTTTTCTTTGTCAACTTATCATCTTGACCCACTATGATTTGGAGTATTACCCGATATCTTACAAGTTTAATCACCTATTTATATTTGAGAAAAATGTAAATAGTTATTTTGTTCAGTGAAGTTGTGCCAAACAAAAGCAAAACAAAAAACAACAAAAATTTGTTATTTCAAAAAAAAGAAAAAAATAACAATAATAGGTGAAATCCACCTTGCAACTTCTAAAAAAAAATTCTCTACATTTTTCTTAAACATACACTTTGTTTCTCTTATTTCCCCTCATTTGTTAGCCATGTCCCTAGCTTACGTTACGTCCTAATAAAAGTCTTTTTTTATTTTAGGGAACTATAGTCTGAAGTAGAAGCTAGTTATATGGGCTAAAAAGATGAAGTGGTGCATAAAAAAAAGGAAAAAAAAAGAAAAATAATAAATAAATTGGGTTGACTAGCATTTTGTTTGACTTGAGATCATATTATTTCTAAGCTTAGGACATATTTCTTTCATCTTGGGGAGAGCGTGTGATATTACTTCTTTATTATTTTATCTCAATTACCATTCATTGGAGTGACTATTTTTTTGGTTTAATTTCTTTGTGAGAGTGTCACTACTACCAGTGAGATTTTGGGACTTGACATGTCATTCTTGAAAGCAGTTGTGACAAAGTCTACTGGGCTGATTCATATGAATGATTGATGTGGGTGCGATGTTTCTTTAGACTGGAGATAATGTTTATACTTTTATTTGATTGCTATCACTAGTCTGATTGAATAAACCCGTGTTTTAAAAAAAATCATTTTTGGTTTGAATTTTGTTTTCGCTTTATTTGCTAGGGACTAACAATAAGTTGGTTGGGGGGTGTGTTGAGTGTTAGAAAATGTATATTTATAAAAGAGAAAATTGTCATTTTACATTTCAAGTCTTACTAACACCCTTACTTTTATGTATTTAAGCTTCTTGTGATTTAATTATGTGTGTTTTATTTTAATTAAGTATCTTATGTATTTTAGGGGCATCATGGTCATTTCACAATGAACAAGAGATCAGACGAAAAAACGGACATCACTTTTGAACTCAGGACAGTCGAAAACCTTAGGAGGAGCATAAAAGGAAAAATGTCACTATTCACATGTACGACACTATTCACATGTACGATATTGTTCACGAATCTGTTCACACACAAGGGACCGATGATGTAGCATTGACCGATGAAATGTCATGATTCTATTGGACAAAATTCTTATACACTGTTGATCGGTGATGTGGCAGCATATTAGTGGACCAAAAATCGCGCATACGATACATGCATATACGTAGGATTATTTTCAACCAAACCGCGTCACTGTTCATGCCAGTTGACTGTTCAAACCGTGTGGTCAAACTACGTACTGTTTACTGATGACGTGGCGCAATCCTGAGCGTCCAAACTATTTTTAATCTGATGGTCATAATTGACTCAATGTATATATAAAAAGGGGGCCTCTCCCCTTAATTTGCCATCTTTGAATTCATTTTTGAGCTTCATTTTCTATAATTCCTTCTCCATCTTGTATTTTCTATGTATTTTAATAAATTTTCATTTTGCCCCTAGTTCAATTATGAGTAGCTAATTTTCTTTCAAGCTTGGGTTGAAGGTGAAGTCTCAATATGTGCCATGAGCTTTATTTGGTAAATTTAATTTCTCTTCCCCTTTAATTTTTGTGGATATTTTGACTTTTCGTTGACAAATAGTAATAATCTTGTCTAGATACCACCCTGGTTTCTCCGGCTCCCTAGTACAAGATTATTATTATTTGGCACGATAAGCCCTTAGCACCATATTGATTAGAGTGTGGTTCATGAGGTGTGGATTCCTCCCTCATGACTTAATTGGCATTAAAAAGGAATATTTAGCCCATGGTGCATGTTGATGCGGATCTAGATACCCAAGTACGTCATTTTAATAGATTTTCACTTCAATTCATTTCTGCCATTTTAATTCAAATTTTAGGATAATCTAAATCACTTCTACCACAAATCCAACCACCCTCATAGAAAATTAGTTCTACATATAATTAAAATCCACCTCCTCGTGGGATCGACACTCATCACCATTAATCTATTCTACAATAGATTCGTGCACTTACGAGTTTAATAAAATTTGCACAACAGGTAACTTCTTCACAATTAAATAATACGTATCTATGTGCTTGGCACAAAACTAGATGATCTAAAAAGATAATCTCTTCTTTACCTATTCGACATATATTTTTTTAGAATATTGATAACGATTCATTATTTCCTTTTATCATCACTTCTCAATGGTTGATTGAATTTTGTTTCTTTTCTCGACAAATAACAAGAGTAAAAAGTTAAACACTCTTCTGCCTGACACCCCTGCACTATAAAACCTTCCAAAAGGCATTCATTATGAACATATGACTTTAGTTTACATAAGTCCCTAATAAATAAAAGCAAATGTTTGTTAGTTTTACTTCATTAAAGAAAAAGGTTTTTCCCCCCAAAATACTAAAATCACATATAATTGCCTTTCAATTGTATACATTCATCCTTATTGTACTGGTCCAACAATCTTTGCGCCATCTGCAAAATGAATTGGCAAATGTATCATAATATCAAAGAAAGGGGGTGGAAATATGTTTTCAAGATGGCTCAAAAATAAAGTGATATTAGATTTCAGAGGAGCAAACTCTTCAACTGCTCTAACTTTAGAACAAAGGTATCTGAAGAAATTGCTCAATTCAATCAGCACCGAGCTAAATTTTTCTTACAGAAACTTTTTCACTGCCAGTAAAAGAAGTTGATGCATTAAATTTTGACAAATCATGACTTTTTAATCAATGAAGTTTTATGTTGTTTAAAGTTCACACATCGTGAGATATTTGGTGAATGGCCACCAGGAACTTTAACATTTGATAATAGTTTTTTTTATTCTGAGTCATTGAGTAGCATGCTCATCGTAATGCTGTCTTTCCTTCTTTAGATTGAGGATAGAGATATTGTTTTATTCTTAATTTTTTCATATATAAGACGTGCTTTTAAATTATCTTTGCTTTTGCCTTTAATATTCAACAACGTCCCAATATCCTATCACAAATATTTCTCTTATTAGCATAACATATAATTACGGCGAATAAGATTATGGTCCCAATATAGCAACAAAAAAAAAATACTCCTCTTTTTCCATAACACATTATCCTCATCATTGACATCATCCCATTTACGTTTTCCACTAGTATATAATTTGTGTTTTCCATATATAGTGTGCACTTGGTTAATCTATTCTAGAACATTAGTCCCCATTAGTAGAGTTAGAGCATTTCCCTTTAAAAAATGACGATGGCCCAAATAACAATACTTATGCCAATACATTAAACTTTGATAAGGTGTGGTCATGCTACAAAGAGGATTAGCAAAACGACCTTTATTGCTCCATCTTGACAGATTAACATATGTCAGAAATTCACTAATTGTCCATAATAATGATACATAAAGATTGACATTTTGATTTGGTGAGGCATCAAATGTGTTCACACTATCTTCCCACAATTCCCTCAATTCATCTATTAAAGGTTGCTAGTAAACATCAATGTTGGTTCTAGGAGCATTGGGTCCTGAAATAAGCGAAGACATAAGAATATTTGGGTCCAAGGAGGCAAATTATAAATTATCAAAACAACTGGCCTATGAAATAAACTCATTGTGCCAAATGGGTTAGCACCATCGCTTGCTAACCCCAATCTCACATTACCGGGTTCTAAAGCAAGCTCTGGATAGCGTTGATATAAGTTTTTCTAAGCTTCAGAATTAGCTGGATGTCTCAATATGCCATCTATCACACGATCGTTTTCATGCCATTGCATAAATGAAGATGTTTTCTTTAACATGAAATATCTTTGAAATCCAAGTTTTAAAGGGAGGTGGCGTAACACTTGAGCTGGAACATTATGAATTGTTGTAGATGACTAATTTGTTTTATTATCTCCTGGATCATCATATGTGGGTTTTCGTCGAGATGCACCCTATATTGAACAAAAAGAATCATGCTCCTTTTCTTTCTAGTATAACGTACGGTCATTAGAACATGCATCAATTTTTTTATACCCAAGACCTAAGCCACCAATAATTTTTTGGCATGATAAAAAGAATTGGGCAAAGTTTCTTATTCTGGTAATGCCTTTTTTATCAACTTAAGAAGCAGTGTAACTCTTTTATTACTTAATCTATTAAGGCACTTAATATGAAATAAGCAAACAATGAAGGAAAATTTAGTGACATTCTACATCCTGAATATAACTCTTACTCAGCATCTTCCAATAGTTTGTAGAATGTTTGAGCCTCATGATTAGGAACTTTATACGCTCACCCATAATGTCATCAAAACCATTATCATGATCACCATCATCATCATCATTAGGGACTCGAAATGCATTAAGTAACATGTCATGCCTTTTGGCTGTCTCATTTATTTCTTAATTATTCAGAGTCATTTGCCTATTCTTAAGCTCTCCATAGTAAATCTACTTGTCACTAAGATAATCAGTGTCTACTCTAAAACATATCATATGTCCATAAATAGTATCTGTATCATGCGAGTCTATTATTACCTTTCTTAAATGGACATTTTAATCTTCTATCATTAATTGAGATGTTGTTGCGGACCCCTCAGGGCAAGTCTATTTGGATACGCCTGATTATATTTATATTAAACTTATTAATTAGAACTTTATTGAAAAATTCGGCAGAATCTCCCCTATAAATGTAATATTCCCAACCTACAAATTTATAAAACAAACACTCCCAAGGATTCAATATTCAACCTACACCCACAACCAACTTTGTCAAATCAAAATACCAAATATCATCCAAACATCTAATGTCAAAATACAATAGATTATCCTTAACCATAAAATATAACAAAATTATACAATCTAAAGTATCCAAACAAAAACATCTACAACTCATAACACCATCACGTGGCCATAATTTTAAAATAACTATTGTTGCTTGTCCGATTGTTGAGGGAAAAATATAATAAAATGGGGTGAGTATAAAACTAAGTGAGCTCCATGAATTAATAGTAGTTTTCTAAAAGAATCTTACTTAAAAATAAATTTCGCTAAACAATTTCATCAAAATATCATAAGAACTTAAATAAACTTATTCAATTAAATCATGTACTGATATAACAATAATAAAACCATGGAAATATTAATACTTATAATATCAAATACTGAATACCGAAATTATCACTAAACAAGTACCCAGGGAAATAATCTCATTATACTCGGACCTCTACAGACTTTGCAATGATGCACTACTTGAGTACCGTCATGTTCGGAGCTACACAGATAGACAAGGATGTGTCATCTCATATCTCATCATATCTCAAACCCGAATCCCCACAGACGGTACAATGATGTAATATTTGGGTACCATTATGTCCGAAGCTATCAAATGATGTAATATTCAATTAAATCATGTACTGATATAACAATAATAAAACCATGGAAATATTAATACTTATATTATCAAATACTGAATACTGAAATTATCACTAAACAAGTACCCAGGGAAATAATCTCATCATACTTGGACCTCTACGGACTTTGCAATGATGCACTACTTGAGTACTGTCATGTTCAGAGCTACACAAATCGACAAGGATGTGTCATCTCATATCTCATCATATCTCAAACCCGGATCCCCACAGACGGTACAATGATGTAATATTTGGGTACCATTATGTCCGAAGCTATCAAATGATGTAATATTCAATTAAATCATGTACTGATATAACAATAATAAAACCATGGAAATATTAATAATTATCATATCAAATACTGAATTCCGAAATTATCACTAAACAAGTACCTAGGGAAATAATCTTATCATACTCAAACCTCTACGGACTTTGCAATGATGCACTACTTGAGTACCGTCATGTTCGGAGCTACACAGATAGACAAGGATGTGTCATCTCATATCTCATCATATCTTAAACCCGGATCCCCACAGACGGTACAATGATGTAATATTTGGGTACCATTATGTCCGAAGCTATCAAATGATGTAATATTCAATTAAATCATGTACTGATATAACAATAATAAAACCATGGAAATATTAATACTTATAATATCAAATACTGAATTCCGAAATTATCACTAAACAAGTACCTAGGGAAATAATCTTATCATACTCAAACCTCTACGGACTTTGCAATGATGCACTACTTGAGTACCGTCATGTTCGGAGCTACACAGATAGACAAGGATGTGTCATCTCATATCTCATCATATCTCAAACCCGGATCCCCACAGACGGTACAATGATGTAATATTTGGGTACCATTATGTCCGAAGCTATCAAATGATGTAATATTCAATTAAATCATGTACTGATATAACAATAATAAAACCATGGAAATATTAATACTTATATTATCAAATACTAAATACCAAAATTATCACTAAACAAGTACCTAGGGAAATAATCTCATCATACTCGGACCTCTACGGACTTTGCAATGATGCACTACTTGAGTACCGTCATGTTCGGAGCTAAACAGATAGACAAGGATGTGTCATCTCATATCTCATCATATCTCAAACCCGGATCCCCACAGACGGTACAATGATGTAATATTTGGGTACCATTATGTTCGAAGCTATGCGAGTTATCTCATGTCTCATCATATCTGTGCATGCATAATCTTGTCCCCAAAGGAAAAAATATGCCTAAGTACACAGCTTGAAGCCTCTCTATGTACTCAGACGGGCCCCATGAGCTTCATATCTCATTTGTATCTCTGTATTTGTATCATTGCTATCATTATACTGCATACATATGCCCTCAAAAGGCAAAAGCACCCAAACACATGGCCCTAAACCTCTTTGTGTGTTCAGATGGGCCCCGAAGGGCTCTCATCTCATATGTGTCACTATATCTGGAGGGGAAGGGTATTGTCCAATGATTTTATAAACAATCTTTATACTCATAATCATATCCTTTTTTAACCATACTTTAAATTATACATTTATTTTCATTAACACATTTGAATCCACTTTTCTTGTCTTTAAAATACTATCATGCTTTATTCAAAGTAGATATGGAAAACCATGAGCCATACACTTTTTAATAACATATCAATACGTGAACAAAATCTATTTTGAGAAAATCATTAAATCCGAGTATTAAAATACTTATTTCACAAATAGGCATTACTATCATAATAAACTATAAAAATAGGTTTTGTATATTCCATTCACATCGACAATCTCAAACTCGGGTATTGTCAATGTCTGTGAATTTGTTCTCGTTCGCGGTTCCTCCTAAATCAATAAAACAACATAATTATTTTTTTCTAAATGCGAAGTACAACTAACAAGCTTGAAACAACATTTATCCACAAATAAGCCATTCCTGTATCCATAAAATTACCAAAATAACCCTATGTCCATAAATTATTAAAATACCCGTGAAATCATAAATTACCGAATTACCCTTAAAATCCTAAATTGCAAACTACCCTGAATTCAAATGACTAAAATATCATAAGATCATAATTTATGAAATTATCCTCAGAGTGTGAAATTATTGAAGTGCCCTTGCAGATCAACAGTGACCAAAATTCAAGCGACGACAACCTGGAAGCTTGGGTTAGACACTTCTTGCCAAGTTGAGTTTAATGGTGCCGACAGTGAGGTTCCATACGCAGTGATAATGGCCGATCGATGGCAAATCGAATGCATTGGTGGCTGCGGATGGTCGAAAATGGAAGGTGGTGATGTGAGGAGTAAATCCCAAAATCCAATGAAAATCATGGCAAAAGGAGGCAGACTTGTCGCTGGAAAGGGGCTTCGATCGGCTGCTCTTTAGTAGTTTTTGGTAGCTATGCTGGCAAATAAGTGGTGGCAAGCTCTCAAGCTTTGGATCGGTACCTCCCTTGGCCAGTGGGGTGGCTGGAAATGGAAGATCGAGGCAAGTCGTGTCATTCAACATAACTTATTAACATTATAGGCAATATCAAAATAGGCAACATAAAAGATTCATCAATTTCAAGCCTTTTCTTAAAGATATTGTTTAGTAAATAAAGATTCAGAGCAAAAACTTAACTAGTTTGAAAACGATACATGCCCAATAAATAACATACAAAAAGATAATTGAACCTGAACAGAAATTATTAACAGAAATAAAACACTCACAAAGAAGAGATGCTTTGAATAATGCTCGATCTAAGACTAGCTTGTTCTTTATTAACACCCATTTAACTGTATAAACAATGTAATTCCCCCACCAGTGAATTAATAATAAGCATCAATTTAAATTAAGAAAAATAGGATCATCATAAAGAGTTATAATAAATTAATTACAACAAAGAATTAAATCAGTCCTAAAACCTTTTGATGCACTTCATTAATATATATATATATATATATATAATAGTTAAATTCTTTTGTTTAAGTAAATATATAACAAAGGAAAATCAAGTAATATTTCTTCTAATATGCAAACATGTCTACTTTGGATTTTATAAGAAAAAAAACTTCTAGTAAGGAATTAACAGACTTCAATAATGTAGCAAAAGGAACCGCTAAAGTCTAGAAAAATATAAGAAACCAGCATTTGGCCCCTTTAAAAGGCACTTTTTGATTCTCTTTTACACCTCCAAACCATTGTCCTATCAGACTTTTGAAAAATTATTGATTAGCTGTCCACCATGTAATTAAAAAAACAACATTTTTTTTTGCAATCACCCTTTTAGAGGCCAAATCAGCCCAACTGATTTATTTATATCATTAAATCACGTGAGAGTAGGAGAGTTTGTGACAATTAGACAATAGCACACTACATCTCTTTAAAAGTTCTCCAACCACACTTTTAAAACTAATGATGCGATTAAGATAAGAACATCATATGCTGCAATTGTCCTTTATATTACTTGTAGAGGGTACACGAGCCTAGTTCTTCTAATCAAAGCTCTCTATTCTCTTTTTCTATGAACATATACTTCTTGACCATAAAAATTTATTTTTTTATTTTTATTTTTTATATTTGAAAAGTTTAATGGAATTTAATTTTGATTATGCACTCGACGTGTGCAACTTAACTGTCAAATCATTTTTTCAATCACATAGGGGTGTCTGTTTTGCATGTTCACAATGTAGAAAAGACATGGTAGAGAAATTATACTTGGTCATAAATTACAATCATATAGTTCGACAGAAGAAAAATAAAAATCACATAAAATCCAAATTGAAACTAGAATGTATTGGGTAAGATCACAATAATCCCAAAATGGAACTAAATAATATATAAGTTATCTTTTGCTGGATATAACATGTGTTTAACCAAGGCAAAAGTATTTGGGACAATTTCATCTAGTTTTAGTGTTTAAAGTTGAAAATCAAAATACTGCAATTCCAAATACTAATAAAAAAAATCATGCTACATGAAACCAAGTAAAATTTGCATTAGCGGCTAATTGGGGACGAATAAAGGATGTATCTACTCAACACTATTATTATGTCCCAAGAACACTAGAGTAATATTCTACAAAACTACTGAAGATAACCTGGCATAGTCAAACGCTATAACAAAACCCCACATTTTCTATCATTCTCTTTTCTCAGTTTTAAAAATTTAGTCACTCATGTTTAAAATGAAAATATCATTTTATTTAATAAACTTTATGAGTACAATACAAGAAAATTGAAAACAAAGGGAAAGAAAAGAGATTTTTCCCTAAAATTCATTCTAGATTTACATCAAAATGCTCACCCCTAAAATTCACCACACCAATTCTCTCTCCTTTTCTTCTTTCTCCTAAAATCTAGCACAAGTTCTGACACACCAATATATGAGAGCTCTTGGCATTATATAGGGAAATTTTGGGTAGTGTAGGTATTTACAGGATATTTTGATGAGCTTACAATCACAACCTTTAGATAAGATTTCGTAGGACAATCCAAGCGTCTAAAATTTACAACCATTATGATCTGTTGTATTTAATATAACTAATGGCTACGATTGAAGTCAAAGCAGGATCCTGCAATTGATCATTTAGTTAAGGTAGTTGATCTACCTAATTAGGTGTGCTAAATCTACACAACATGGTGTACGTGAGTTCAATCATGTGGCACGATCTCAACTGTTCAACAATAATGTTTGACACAACTTAAAAGTAATTTTTAACTCCCAAGTATAAGAGTGTCTTGTTGTATTATAACTCGGTGAGTCCGAGGTCGATCCACAGAGAAAAGATTTAATTTGTTTATTTTATTTTATCTAAAAATTGAAATTAAAACTTGAATATAAACAACTAATTTAAATGAAACTATGGAATTGAACTAGTTAGGGTTATGGATCCACTCTTAGAAATAAATAAAACTTAAACATTCTTTTTGCCAATTTTTTTAAATTTATTACCCAAAAGATTAATTATACAACTTATTATTATTTTCCCTTTAATTTTATGATGGATTAAGTATTTATTGTGCCAAAATTTAATTTGTCTACAATAAGTCAAAATACCATTTCACCATGCCTTATATTAAGATCTTAAGAATTTATTGTGCCAAATTCATTTGTTTGTCTACAATAAATCAAAATTTCAAAATATTAAACATTTATAAAATTAAATAGAAAATAATTTAATTTATAAAATTAAAAATAGAATTTTATTAAATCATATTTATTTCCTAAGAGTTTCACCTTCCCCTAACTAATATTATTTAGTTAAGCATAATTAAAATAAAAAGAAGTAGTAAAATTGAATTACTTATAATTAAAAGAAATAAAAACAACTAAAATTGGAAATAAAACTAATTTTATTAATAAAAATAATTATACAAAATATTAAAAACACACCTGAAAATCAAGATTACAAGGAAATGGAGAGAATTTGAGAAGAAAAGAGTTGTAGAGAGATAATTAAAAACATAAAAATGAGACTCTATTTATAGAAAAATAAATTCATAATCCAGTGCTTTGCGTCCATCATAAGCTTCATGCATGTGCTCCTTACAACCTTTAGATCAAGATCCAATGGCTGGTCAAACTTCAAAAGTCAACATCACACGTGGCATCGTTTGACTCGTCCGATTTGCGCAAAGAACGGTTGAGATTTGACGGGTTAATGGGTGGATCGGGTCGACCCGAATACAAAGATTCGGATCCTCCAACTTGCTTCACCAACTATTGCCACGTGGCACAATCATGGCCATTGAATCATGAACGGTTGAGATTTAGTCAAAATTGCCAGCTATCTCATGCACTCATATCTATTGTAAGCTCATTTCATCATCCAATCAGTGCTCGGTCAACAGAAAAAGTCAATTTTTTTTACACAAGCCCAATTTTAAGCCGATCTTGACTGGTCTTAAGGTTTTCGGACCTCCGGAATCCAAATTTAACCTCCATTTATCTGTTTAGAGCCTCGAAGTACATGAAATTAATATTTTTCCTAATAAACACATAAAAATACACAAAATTAAATATATTTAAAATATAATTAATAATTCCTAATATATTACATAACCACAAATATAAATTATAACATAAGCATAAAAATAACATATTATCGCTTGATAATTAAACAATTTTTAATACTAATCACACCCCCCAACCAGCTTATTGCTAGCCCTCTAGCAATTAAAGCGTTATATTAAATTATGATTTATAAAATTCACATGCAAGTTAATAGTTGTTCATCTATCCTCTAAATTACTAAATAAATGAACTCTCTCAAATTTCTCTACCACATTGATGTTCACTCATTATCCAGAATATCATCAAACCTTCATTTGTGCTCAAGTAATTAGCACAATACTTATGGGGCTTCATTAAAGAAAAACAACATTTTCGTTCCAAAATTCATTAGAAATTATATCTTTAGGCAATAGATTATTCACACATATTTTTTTTAAATATTACATTTCTAACCCGTGTAGCGAGCTTTAGGCCAGTGACTCCCAGACCAGTTGGCCTTAGGGCACTAGGTGTTGAAGCACCCCTACGGACTTAATTACTCGGGTTTCTAGATATAACAAAATTAAAAACATTTTTTTCTTTTTTTTTCTTTTTTGTTTTTTTGTTTTTTTTGGGAAATATACACTTTCTACTACCTTAGATACTATTCCTAATAAATCAAAAGAACTAAATGCTATAAAACTTTAACTTACAACCCACTAGTATGTGTCATAATGTGTGTGTGAAGAATGATTCAATAATACCTGTTAAATGAGTAAACAATTAAATAACTTAATAACCAAGTGGAGAGTTCACAAATTTGAGTAATTCAAAGAAAAGGGAACAAAAACAACTTTTTATGAATCTCAAAATCAAAATATAATACAACAAGACTATTAGGATGCGTCTCAAAAGTCGTGACTCTTTACACAGCCATCCTAGACAAAAATCAAAAAAAAATTTTGTTCTTTTTAACAAAGAAAAGAAAAGAGAAAAGAGAAAAACAACACACATATTTAAAAACATACGTCAATTATCCCCACCCCACAACATAATCTAAACATTATCTTAAAATTTTATAATTTTACAAATATGCAAAAAAATAAAAATAAAAGAGAATAATAAAAGAAGAAGAAGAGATCTCACCTGAACTTGATGCAGAAGCTTAAAAGCGGATAACAAAGATGAAGAAAAAGTCAATTTTTTTTTTTTTACAACACCCTTAAGATTAAGAAGATGAGTTTCTAGAGGTACTACATTCTCTATATCCTGCCATCTTCGACTCAAATTTGTCCTAAGTTAGTTTTTACAGAAATTTTTTTTTAAACACATCACCAGGACTAAGACATTCCACAATTATCAACTATTCCCTCCCCCCAACCTGAAAAAGACATTGTCCTCAATGTTTTAAAAGGAAAGAGAAAGAGTTTAGAAGACAGCACATAAATACTGCAACAAAAAATATTTACAGACGGAGAGCTAAATCTAAATCGCACTTCTTATTACTGCTACTGTTACCGCTACCATCATCAGTCGACCAATTTAGTGCAAAAGTCTTTGGATCTGGCTCCGGTGTATAAGCTTGTAAAAGATCAAGTAACTCATTAGTAGTAGAAGTACAGATAAAGAGTTTTTTTTACAGAATATGGAACAAAATGATTCTTTATTGCATGGTTAATAAAAGTTAGCAAGCCGTCATAAAAATTATTAACATTTAACAAACCGATAGGTTTTTTATGAATGTTCAAGTGGGCCCAAGATGCAAATGTAATTAGTGCGTCAAAAGTTGCAAGATCTCCTGGCAAGAAAATAAAAGCATCAGCATGATTCATCATTTCAGATATTCTCTCTTGCATACTTGATACCACTAATTCTTCTCCAATTGGTGGGCCAGACATGCACACTAGCAGTTTCATGGCTTTTGGAATAATGCCTAATACTTGGCTTCCTCTAGTAAAAACAGCTCTGAGACAAGTCTTGATAACCCTCGTTCACCTCCTCCATATACAAGATGCAGTTTCCTCTCTGCTATGACACGACCAAGATCTACAGCTGCCTGAACGAACTCTTTGTACTTTCCATAGTGAAACCCAGAAAGCACACAAATGTTTTTGAATTGTTTACTCGAAGATGCTGCCATTGGACTAATTTTTCAAAAACAAGTTGTGAGTGTTTGAAAAACGAGCTCATATTTAAAGATCTTGGTGACATAAATAATGAGAAACAGCTGTAAATGGGTTGGCATATTTGTCAAATGACGAGTAAAGCTCGTGGCTCAATAATTCAAAAACAAACAGTAAAAAGAAAATAATGATTAGAAAAAGCAAACAGTAAAAGAAAACAAATATTTATTAAATACAAAATCACATCGCTAAATGTAATAATGCAAATGGTAAAATAACAGTAAAGTAAAATAGCAGTGAAGTGAAAGGATATGTACTGGTAGTTGTGATTGTGGCTCACATATTCCTCTGGTTTTACGTCCAGTAACGGCTTGAAAGCCCTCTATGGGTCGAGGATCGGCTTCCCATCCAGTTTTCTTATAAACTGGCAAACAGGATCTTTTTGAGTCAGATTCCCAAGACTTAACTGTGCACTTTGTTTTTGGAATAGTATCCATAAATTGTAAATCTCACGTTGCACAAATCCGCTTCGATGCGTCTCAAGAGATCGTAAGATATCATCCAATGATTCTTTACTCATGCCATCTTTAACGAATTTAATTTTATCTTCACGAGTATCAGAAACCATTCCTAAAGATTTACAATCCGGTCATTTGCAACCAAGTCTTACACAGTTATGACATTTTGAGCCAAGTCATTTAGCTCTCCTTTTCTTAGCAAACGTACTTTTACCAAAACCAGGCATGTAAGAAACAAATGGATCAGAAAACTCACCTGCTAATCGGACCTTTTCTTCAATTAACCAACGAATGTCAGAAGGAATGTCATTGATCATTAACAAACGCAGTCGTTCACAACAAGCTTTGTAAATTTTCCTGAGGGCATTCTGAGGGAGAGAGGTAAAATGCTTATGGAGTTTATGTTGTATTTCTTCCATGTTTGATTTTGGGGTTTCAGTTATTGTGGGAAACTGAAGATACCGACTTAAAAAGTCACGGATTACCGTTATCCGCCATTTATACGGGAAAATAAATCAAAACACACCAAAATCAAATCTGCAAAATCAAATCAAGCGTGAAAGCGAGCAAAAAGAAGCACACAATATAAAAGGAAAATGAACTTACATTCGTCCTCTCATTGAGTTAACCTCAAGCTCCATTTGAAATTCATATATGCCACTCTCTACTATTCTGAGTTGTCCCTCTAGATCCTCAACATAGGACACGAATTCTGGTGGTTGCAGATCCCAAAGTAGATGTGATTTACAGCTTTGTATCAGGCCTCTTAAGTGAAATTTTATACGCAGAAATCTTTTAAGATGTGCGAACAAGAATTTTCTCATTCAGGTGCTCATGATGTAAAATGAAAATTGATGAGAGAATGTACAACTGTCAAACAAACACGCTTACACAAGAAAAACAATGTTAAAAAAAATATGTACAGTGCATCAATCTAGAGAAAAAGAAAAAAATCAAACAATGAAACGGTAAAATAATAGTAAAACAAAAAAAAATCATTAAAGATTTAATCAAGAACTGATGGGTCACCCAAATTAATTTCGGTGTCCTCGTCACGTGGGTGATGTTCCAGATATGGTTTTAATCTTTGACCATTAACTTTAAATGTGACACCGTTCTTTGAATTCTCAATTCTATGGCCCCATATGAATATACATTTTTTACAACAAATGGGCCACTCCATTTTGATTTTAACTTCCTTGGAAATAAATGAAGACGAGAATTATAAAGCAACACTTTTTGAGCAATCTCAAATGTTTTTCGAAAAATTCTTTTATCATGAAATACTTTTGTTCTTGCCTTAATAATTCTTGAATTTTCATATGCATCATTCCTTAATTCCTCAAGTTCATTCAATTGCAATTTTCGCACATTACCAACATCATCCAAATTTGAATTAAAAGTTTTAATAGCCCAATGTGATTTATGTTCAAGTTCAACAGGTAAATGACAAGGTTTACCATAAATTAACCGATAGGGTGACATTCCTAATGACGTTTTAAATGCAGTACGGTAAGTCCAAAGTGCATCATTAAGTCTAAGAGACCAATCTTTTCGGTTTGGGATAACCGTTTTTTCCAAAATTTGTTTTATCTCCCTATTTGCTAATTCAACTTGACCATTTGTTTGAGGATGATAAGGGGTAGCAATTTTATGTGTAATTCCATATTTCTTCATTAAAGACTCAATGACTTATTACAAAAATGCTTACCTTTATCACTGATAATGGCTCGAGGGATTCCAAATCGACTTAAAATGTTTTCTCTTAAAAATTTAACCACAGTTTTACTATCATTATTTCGACAAGAAATTGCTTCAATCCATTTTGAGACATAATCAACTAATATATACAAAAATCCAAAAGATGATGGAAATGGACCCATGAAATCAATTCCCCAACAATCAAATATTTCAATTTCAAGTATGGGATTTTAAGGGCATCATGTTTCTTTTTGTAATTGATCCCAATTTTTGACATTTTTCACAACTTTTGCAAAATTCATATGTGTCTTTAAACATGGTAAGCCAATAAAATCCACACTGTAAAATTTTAGCAGTAGTTTTTCTTGAAGAAAAGTGACCACCACATGCTTCAGAATAACAAAAATTAATGACACTACTTACCTCATTATGTGGAATACATCGCCGAAAAATTTGATCTGGGCAATATTTGAACAAATAAGGGTCATCCCAATAAAATTTCTTTACTTCAACAAAAAATTTCTTCTTCTCTTGAGCATTCCATTGAAAAGTCATTTTACCTGTAACAAGAAAATTAACAATATTAGCATACCATGGCATTGAAGTAACAGAAAATAAAAATTCATCAAGGAAAGAATCATTTATGGGTGTTATATCATTGCAGAATTCAGATGTGAGTCTTGATAGATGATCAGCAACAACATTTTCAGCACCCTTTTTATCTTTGATAGTAAGGTCAAATTCTTGAAGTAGCAAAATCCAACGAATTAGTCTCGGTTTTGCATCCTGTTTACTTATCAAATATCTCACAGCAGCGTGGTCAGTAAACACAATAGATTTAGATCCAAGCAAATATGAACGGAATTTGTTTAATGCAAATACCACAGCAAGTAATTCTTTTTCAGTTGTAGAATAATTCATTTGAGCACTATCCAAAGTCTTACTCGCATAATAAATCACAAAAGGCTTACCATCCCTTCGTTGTCCTAAAACAGCACCAACACCAAAATCACTTGCATCACACATTAATTCAAATGGCAAAGACCAATCAGGAGATTGCATGATAGGTGCAGATGTTAAAAGACAAATTATTTTCTCAAAAGATTTTTGGCAATCATCATTCCATTCAAACAGTGCATCTTTTAATAAGAGGTTACAAAGTGGTTTAGATATGGCACTAAAGTTTTTTATAAACCTCCTATAAAATCCTGCATGTCCTAAAAAGGATCGAACATCTCTAACTGTTTTTGGTTGTGGCAATTTAGATATGACTTCGATTTTTGCTTTGTCAACTTCAATTCCTTTAATAGAAACAACATGACCCAAAACAATTCCAGAAGTAACCATGTAGTGACATTTTTCCCAATTCAACACGAGTTCTTTTTCAACACATCTTTTTAAAACTTTCTCCAAATTATCAAGGCAATCATCAAAAGAATTCCCAAACACAATCAAATCATCCATAAAGACCTCTAAACAATGTTCAACCATATCACAAAAAATGCTTAATATACATCTTTGAAATGTTGCAGGAGCATTACAAAGTCTGAATGGTATTCTTTTAAATGCAAATGTTCCAAATGGACATGTAAATGTGGTCTTTTCTTGGTCCTCAAGTGCTATAGGAATTTGATAATAACCTGAATATCCATCTAAAAAACAGTAGTAGGGATGTCCTGCTACTCTTTCTAAGATTTGGTCAAGGAATGGTAATGGAAAATGATCTTTTCTAGTGGCTTCATTTAATTTTCTATAATCAATGCACATGCGCCAATTAGATGTAATTCGTGTTGGAATTAATTCACCTTTTTCATTTTTAACAACAGTGATTCCAGATTTTTTAGGCACTACTTGTGTAGGACTTACCCACTTACTATCAGAAATAGGATAGATAATTCCCACATCAAGTAATTTAAGGACTTCTGTTTTGACTACCTCTTTCATGTGTGGGTTTAATCTTCTTTGAGGTTGTTGACATGTTTTAGCATTTTCTTCCAAATTAATTCTATGTGTGCAGATTAAGGGATTAATGCCTTTAATATCATTTAAAGTCCATCCAATTGCATTTTTATACTTTTTAAGAACAGTTAGTAACTTACCTTCTTGGTTGCTTGTTAAAGTAGAAGAAATCACAACAGGATAAGTTTGTTCTTCTCCAAGAAAAGCATATTTCAATCCTTCAGGCAAAGGTTTCAATTCCATTTTAGGTGCTTCTTGTTGTTCTGTCTTTTCAATACTTCCAAGCTTCTCAAATTTTGGCTCGTAATCATAATTTTGTGAAGTCTGCATAGAATCAAGCAACGAATTTATATTAGAAATATCAAGTTCAAGTTGCTTATTTGACTCAATTGAATTAACTAAACAAACATTTGAGAGTTCGGAAAAATCCCCTTTTTGAATATTTTCCTTGATACAAGATTCAAACAATTCCTTTTGTTCATCAGTATCATCTTCATTCTCATTTTCTTCATTAGGTTGCCTGCACATGTTGAAAACATTTAATTCCAAAGTCATATTCCCAAAAGATAAATTCATTAAACCATTCCTACAATTAATTAAAGCATTAGCAGTTGCTAAAAATGGTCGACCTAAAATTACAGGAATTGGTTTGTAATTATTCACAACAGGTTCAGTTTTCAAGACAACAAAATCTACAGGATAGATGAATTTATCAACTTGTACTAAAATATCTTCCACTATTCCTTTTGGTACTTTAACTGATCTATCGGCAAGCAAAAGTGTAGTTGAAGTTGATTTTAACTCACCAAGATTAAGTTGAAGATAAACTGAATATGGAAGCAAATTAACACTAGCACCAAGATCTAGTAAAGCATGCTCAATTCTGTGGTCACCAATAATACAAGAAATGGTAGGACAACCAAGATCTTTATATTTCATCTTATTATTAGTAGACAGGATTATACTTACCTGTTAGGCCATGAAAGCACTCTTTCTTACCTTCAATTTCCTCTTAACAGTGCACAAGTCCTTTAAAAATTTGGCATATGAAGGTACCTGCTTGATTGCATCTAATAGAGGAATGTTAACTTTCACTTGCTTAAAGATTTTATAAATTTCAGAAGAGTGGTTTGATTTCCTTGGTTTATTCAATGCATGCGGAAATGGTGGTTCAGGTGGAACACTAGTTATTTCTTCACTAGGTGTAAGTTCATTTAGTCCTTCCTTACCCTTTGAATTTTCATCATTTTCATAAGGTTCAGGCATAGGTCTATCAACAAAATTACCACTACGAAGAGTTATAACTGACTTGACTTGGTCTGTGGGTGGATTTTGTTGAATTTTAGGATTTGGTTGTGGTTGGGCTGGAAATTTTCCTTTTTCTTGAATGGTGAGTGCAGAAGCAATTTTAGCAAGAGTATCTTTCAAATCAGAAAAAGTTTGTGCATTTTGATTGTTAATAACATCTTGCTTTTTGATGAATGAATGCATTGTGTCTTTCAGATTTTTCTAGGGTGGTGGAACATATGGTGCATAAGGCTGAGGATTTTGAAAATTTTGTGGAGGTGGTGCTTGTGAAGATTGTGCATTATTATTATTCCTCCAACTGAAATTCGGATGATTTCTCCAACCAGGATTATAAGTCTGTGAATATGGGTTTGGTTTATTAAAGTGTTAATGACATTAGCTTGATCAGTTAGACATTCTTTAAGTGCAGGCAAAGTGGACACTCTTGAGTGAAATGATCATTCGAATTACAAATGTTACATGAAATTTCTTGAGCAGATTTTACTTGATCACTCTTTTTATGCTCCAAAGCTTCAACTTTCCTAACTAGGGATGCAAATTTTGCTTGTAAATCATGATCTTCCCTAAGGTTATGGATTCCTCCACTAGATGGAGATGATTGTTGCTTATTTGTCAATTCAAAAGTTCCAACAGTATCCCAATGTTGTGCATTTTCAGCTAATTAGTCAAGGTAATCTAGTGCATCTTTAGAATTTTTATCCCTAAATTCACCATTATACATCATTTCAACAACCTATCTACTTTGGGGTATTAAGCCCTCGTAGAAGTAAGTGACCAATCGCCAAGTTTCAAAACCATGATGTGGGCATATGTTAAGCAACTCTTTAAACCTATCCCAACATTGGTATAATGTTTCTCCATTTTTTTTAGTGAAAGAAATGATTTGCCTTTTAAAAGAATTTGTTCTATGAGGTGGAAAGAATTTTTTCAAAAACTATTCTTGCATGTTATTCCAAGTTCTTACTGATCCAGATCTAAGGTTTTGTAGCCAAGTTTTAGCTTTATCTTTTAATGAAAAAGGAAAAAGCTTTAATTTAATTATGTTCATGCTACAATTTTGATCCATGTATGTATTAAAAACTTCCTCAAAATCTCTTAGATGCAAGTACGGATTCTCAGATTCTAAACCATGAAATGTTGGTAAAAGTTGGATAATACCTGGTTTAAAGTTGAATTGAGATGCTTGAGGAAATACTATACACACTGGTTGGATTCATGTAGCCTCTCAGAGTTCTTGGTTGATTCTGATCATGCCCATGTTGAGATTGGTTGTCTCCCTGATCAATTTGAGGGTTAAGCTCGCCCAAAACATTTTCGCCTTGATTCTCATCCATGATTGGTGGTGGAGATTAAGATCTACGAATTAACCTGCCACTTGAAGATCGAGACCAACGTCTCATGCAATGGTTATGTTATAAAATTAATATTTACAAAAATTAAAAAAATTAAATATGCAAATAATATAAGTGTACAAAAGAAAATTAAATAACAATTTTGGTGGTTGAACCCACCAATTAACAAAAATTAAGTATAAAATAAATGCAAAAGAAAGAAAAAGAAAAAAAATGGTGGTTGAACCCACCAATAAAGTAAAAAAAATAAAAAATAAAAAAAAATGCAAAATAATAAAATAAAATAAAATGGTGGTTGAACCCACCAAATAACAAAATAAAACAAAAAAATTAAATAAATACTGAAAATTAAATAAATGAAAATAAAAATTAAGAGTTAGTAGTTAGTTTGGTGGTTGAACCCACCAATAAAGCAAAAATAAATACAAAATAAAATAAATGCAGAAAATTAAATAACTGAAAAAAAAATTAGGAGTTAGCAGTTAGTAAGTTAAGAGTTAGTAATTAGAGTTAGTTGTTAAAGTTAGTTTGGTCCAAATTAAGTCCAAAATAAGTCCAAATATGTCTAAAGTATGTCCAAGTCTTGATTATTTTGAGGAATTTCGTCTAGGGATTTTATTACAAATTATTTTTAATTTTATGGCCACACCGTAATTTTTAGAAGTTTAGAACTAGCAATTTGGGATGAAAGTGAAACGACTGAAAGATGTTGGGGTCAGAATGTAATTACCAGAAGATTGGGCTAGAAACGGATATTGTTGGGGTGAAACGAGAATTATGAACGATATGGGGACAAAAGAAAATTTAAGAAAAGGAAAAGGGGGCAAACGAAATTTTACATATAAGAGAAAAATAAAAAACAGAAAAACAGAAAAACAAACCAAATAAAAAAACTTTTCCTCGGCAACGGCACCAAAAACTTGACACAACTTAAAAGTAATTTTTAACTCCCAAGTATAAGAGTGTCTTGTTGTATTATAACCTCAGTCGATCCATAGAAAGATTTAATTTGTTTATTTTATTTTATCTAAAAATTAAAATTAAAACTTGAATATAAACAACTAATTTAAATAAAACTATGGAATTGAACTAGTTAGAGTTATGGATCCACTCTTAGAAATAAATAAAACTTAAACATTCTTTTTGCCAATTTTTTAAAATTTATTACCCAAAAGATTAATTATACAAATTATTATTATTTTCCCTTTAATTTTATGATGGATTAAGTATTTATTGTGCCAAAATTTAATTTGTCTACAACAAGTCAAAATACCATTTCACCATGCCTTATATTAAGATCTTAAGAATTTATTGTGCCAAATTCATTTGTTTGTCTACAATAAATCAAAATTTCAAAATATAAAACATGTATAAAATTAAATAGAAAATAATTTAATTTATAAAATTAAAAATAGAATTTTATTAAATCATATTTATTTCCTAAGAGTTTCACCTTCCCCTAACTAATATTATTTAGTTAAGCATAATTAAAATAAAAAGAAGTAGTAAAATTGAATTACTTATAATTAAAAGAAATAAAAAAAAACTAAAATTGGAAATAAAATTAATTTTATTAATAAAAAAATAATTATACAAAATATTAAAAACACACCTGGAAATCAAGATTACAAGGAGATGGAGAGAATTTGAGAAGAAGAGAGTTGTAGAGAGATGATTAAAAACATAAAAATGAGGCTCTATTTATAGAAAAATAAATTCATAATTCAGTGCTTTGCGGTCCATCATAAGCTTCATTCATGTGCTCCTTACAACCTTTAGATCAAGATCCAATGGCTGGTCAAACTTCAAAAGTCAATATCACACGTGGCATCGTTTGACTCGTCCGATTTGCCCAAAGAACGGTTGAGATTTGGCGGGTTAATGGGTGGATCGGGTCGACCTGAATACAAAGATTCGGATTCTCTAACTTGCTTCACCAACCATTGCCACACACATGGCTATTGAATCATGAACGGTTGAGATTTAGTCAAAATTGCCAGTTATCCCATGCACTCATATCTATTGTAAGCTTATTTCATCATCCAATCAGTGCTCGGTCAACAGGAAAAGTCAACTTTTTTTACACAAGCCCAATTTTAAGACGATCTTGACTGATCTTAAGGTTTTCGGACCTCTGTAATCCAAATTTGATCTCCGTTTATCTGTTTGGAGCCTCGAAGTACGTGAAATTAATATTTTTTCTAATAAACACATAAAAATACACAAAATTAAATATATTTAAAACATAATTAATAATTCATAATATATTACATAAACACAAATATAAATTATAATATAAGCATAAAATAACATATTATTGCTTGATAATTAAACAATTTTTAATGCTAATCAATATCGAATCCAAGGGCTAGCAAAGCTCTAAAGAGTTTTTGGAATTGAAATTTCAACATCCGTTTCTCCGATCCAAGAATCGTGATTTTAGATAATTACCTACAAAACATAAAGATCGTATTTTAAAAAAAAAATAAATAATTCATAAAATAGTTAGGGATTTATAAATGTAATGAAATTGTTAGTGTTATCAACAATGTAAGTGAAAAATGATAATTTTAACCTTTATTAAATCTACACTTTCTAGCGTTAATCACACCTATCAACTTGGTTATTGCTAGTCTCTAGCAATTAAAGCACTACCTACAATAATTAAAATTGGTGTGTTAGCTAATAATTGTTCTTCTCCACTTTAAACAATTAAATAAGTGAGTTCCCTAATTTTTTTATAAGGTGAAATAAAGAAATAACTCATTAGATGGTATCAATAAACATTCCTTTATCCTCAATCATAAACAAACACAAAACAAATGGAGTTTCATCAAGAAAGCATAATATTTTTGTTCTAAAAGTTTATTAAGGTTCAATCATTATACAACAAATTTTTTTACAAATAATCAAAATATATGATGATCCTATGTAGTGAGCCTTAAGAAAGTGACCTCCAAACGAACTTACCTTAGGGGCACTAGGTGTTAAAACATTCCTTTGAACTTAGTTACCTAGGCTTCTAATTAATTTATAGATAAACAAACAATACATCTTCAACCCGTGTAGCAAGCTTTAGGCTAGTGACACTCAAACTACTTGACTTTAGGGCACTGTCGTTGAAACACTCCTATGGCTTAGTTACCTGGACTTCAGATTTATCAAAATTGAACACATTACTAAGCAAACAATAAATATTCAACCCATATAGCGAGCTATGGGCATGTGACTCCCAAACCAATTGGCCCCAAAGGACTAGGTCTTGAAACACCCCTGCAGACTTAGTTACATGGGCTTTAGATATAGAGAAATTGAACACATTTGATTTATTATTATTATTATTATTGTTGTTGTTGTTGTTGTTGTTGTTGTTATTGTCGTTGTTGTTATTATTTTAACAGAACTTTACTATTTTATGCAAGCAATCACGGCTAATTAGGCAAGAGGACCAAATTACTAGGCCAAAGTTTGAGATTTTTTTTAAAACATAAATAAAACACATATTTTCTACAATCTTAGACATCACCTCCAACAAGCCAAGAGAACAAAATATTATCTTTTTCAATTTACAACCCACAAGTATGTATCATGTTGTGCGTTTGCTAGATTGGTTTAGTAACATCCGTTAGATAATCAAATGAAACAAGTAACTAAAAGCTATTAGAAAGGAAAACTCATAAATTTAATTATTTTGAAGAGAAAAGAAAAAATATAGCTTTTATTAAAATAAAAAATGATGTGTCTCAGGACTAACAAAAAGAACTGCTTATTCTGCTGTCTTTAAACAAAATTAGTTATTTTTTTTATTAGAAGTAAAACAAATAAAGAGAAGCAAAATTTATTTTATTTTTTGAAAAGGAAATAAATACCATAAATTTTTTTATAAATAAAACAGAAAACTAACAAAAGCATGCTATGTCAACCATCCCCTCCCCCCAACAAGATCGAGTCATTATCCTCAATCCCTAAAGAAAAAAAGAGGAAAATTTTAGAAGACTGTCCTTAGTAAATTTGAAAGGAAAATAAATACCTACAAAAAAATGCAACTAGTATAAAAGAAAATGATATGAACCCCACAATCAAACTTTGAAACCCACATTTAATTTGAAGTTTCAACTTCCGAAGGAAGTTCTAAACAGATTTAAGCGAAACAAAAACCTTGACGTCACACTCAAGATTTAGATCAGAAAGTGAGTCATAAGTCTATTTTGGAACACCACAAGAATGCAAATTCTTGATAAGTTCTCAAAGGAACCAAAGACAAAATAACATTCATGTCTAGTTGTCTTATATAGTAAGGTTGCTGAGTTTAAATAGGCTAATAGAAACCCAAGATCCTAAAAGTACAAATGGAAACATTAGAACAACCCTCCAAGCATAGGTTTGTCAAAGGATACCTCAAGAGTCTTCACCAACCCACCATTATTAATGCTAGTCATTGACAAACTTAATGCTAGCCCACTATAATTAATGCTAGTTATTGACAAATTTAATAATAGCCTACCATCCCACTATAATTAATGCTAGTCATTGACAAATTTAATAATAGCCCACCATCATTGATGGTAGAATTACCTAACACATTGACAAACTTGAAACAAAACAAATAAATGAAGTTGAATAAACAAAGGAGTGGTTGGAATTCCCAAGTCTAAACAAGCTATAATAAATTGGTCATAACACCTTCTAGAGAACTCCAAATCCAGCTCTGTAAGTTGCATTAGAAAGTTAACTTAATTATCTTTCCAGTGGTATATAGATTGCGCATTAATTCCAGCTCAACCAATACTAATTTTATTCCAAATGTATATTTTCTGCATTTGACCCAAATTGTGTATTTGGCTTCCCAATAACTTGAATAACGCCCACAATGCTTTGTCTTCTCTCCAAGCCTAATTCATCATGTCTTGAATCTTGAATTGCATTTTCAGTCCATATTTTTTCAACTAATCCATTTAAAGCAGCTTGCATCTTTTTGGCTTTAGCTCTTGTAATTGGCCCTCTATGAATGCTCAAAGGATTGGTTGAAGCTTTAATGGTACTCCTCTGATGGTTCTCATCATTCCCCCTTTCCTCAAAATGATTCGCTCTCGAATCTTCAGCTACATTATAAGGACAAAAATAAGAAACATTAAAAGTAGAACTCACGTTATGCTCACCAAGAAGATCCAATTTGTAGGCATTGTCATTGATCCGTGCAACCACTTGAAATGGACCATCTCCCATTGGAAGCAACTTGGAATGCCTTTCTGCTGAAAACCTCTCCTTTCTTATATGCACCCAAACCCAATCTCCAGGCTGAAAAACCATTTGCTTATGTCTTTTGTTGGCTTGAGTAGAATATTGCTCAATCCTCTTTTCTAAGTGTTATTGCATTTTCTCATGCAATTGCTTGACAAATTCAGCTTGCTTTTTACCATCTATACTAGCACACTCGTCAATAGGTAAAGGTAACAAATCCAAAGGAGTTAATGGATTAAAACTATATACGATCTCAAATGGTGAAAATTTAGTAGTTGAATGGACAGTTCTATTGTAAGCAAATTCAGTATGTGGCAAACATTCTTCCCAAGTTTTCAAGTTCTTTTGAATAATGGCATGCAACAAAGTACACAAAGTTCTATTTACAACCTCAGTTTGTCCATCAGTTTGTGGATGACAAGTAGTAGAAAACAAAAGTTTAGTACCCAACTTACCCCACAAAGTTTTTCAAAAGTGGCTCAAGAACTTAGCATCTCGATCTGAAACTATGCTCATTAGTACTCCATGCAATCTAATATTTCCTTGAAAAATAAATTAACTATGTTTGTTGCATCACCAGTTTTGTTGCATGGAATGAAATGTGTCATCTTTGAAAACCTATCAACAACAACAAAAACATAATCCTTTCCCTTTTTTTTACCTAAGTAATCCCAAAATAAAGTCTATAGAAATATCAACCCAAGGTTCACTAGCTATGGGCAAAGGGTTATACAATCCATGGGGTAAAACTCTAGACTTATGATGTTTACAAGTGATACACTTCTCACATATTCTTTTAACATCACGTTTCATATGTGGTCAAAAGAAGTGTTCTTTTAAAACATCTAATTTCTTTGCAATGCCAAAATGTCCCACTAACCTCCCCCATGAGCTTCATGCATAAGCAATTCATGCAAAAAACTATTAGGCACACACAATTTATTTTCTCTAAATAAGAACCCATCATGCCTATAGAACTTACCAAATGTAACTTTCTCACAAGCATTAAACAAATCAGCAAAATCAGGATCATTAACATATAATTCTTTAATGTACTCAAATCATAACAATTTTGCATTTAATATAGAGATAAGTGCATACTTTCTAGATAATACATTAGCCACCACATTCTCCTTACCTTGTTTGTATTTGATCATATAAGGAAATGGCTCAATAAATTCAACCCATTTGGCATGTCTCTTATGTAACTTACCTTCCCATTTCAAATGCTTTAAGGACTCGTTATCAGTGTGTATAACAAACTCTTTAGGTAGAAGATGGTGTTGCCAAGTTTCTAATGGTCTCATCAATGCATACATCTTTCTATCATAGGTAGGATAGTTTAGGGTTGCTTTACTCAATTTCTCACTAAAATGGGCAATTGGACGACCTTTTTGCATCCAAACAACTCCAATACCTATACCTGAAGCATCACACTCAATTTCAAAAGTTTTAGTAAAATCAGGTAAAGCAAGTAATGGTGCAGAAACCAATTTCTCCTTGATTAGATTAAATACCCTTTCTTGTTTACTACCCCATTTAAATCTCACATGTTTGTTGTGCAAATTTTATTGAACTCACAAGTGCACGAATCTATTGTAGAATAGATTAATGGTGACGAGTGTCGATCCCACGAGGAGGTGGATTTTAATTGTGTGTAGAATTAATTTTGTAAATGGGTGGTTGGATTTGTTGTGAAAATGATTAGGATTATCCTAAAATTGGAATTGAAATGGCGAGAATAAATTCTAAAATTGGAATTGAAATGACGAGAATAAATTGAAGAGAAATCTACTGAGATGACGTACTTGGGTATCTGGATCCGTATCAACATGCATCATGGGCTAAATAATCCTTATTAATGCCAATTAAATCATGAGGGGGAGTCCACACCTCATGAACCACGCTCTAATCAATATGGTGCTAAGGACTTATCGTGCCAAATAATAATAACCTTGTACTAGGGAGCCGGTGAAACCAGAGCGGTAACTAGACAAGCTTATTATTATTTGTCGATGAGAAGTCAAAACATCCACAAAAACTAGAGGGGAAGGGAAAATAAATTTACCAAATAAAGCCCATGACACATGTTGAGACTTCACCTTTAACCCAAGCTTGAAAGAAAATTAGCTACTCATAATTGAACTAGGGGAAAAATGGGAATTTAATAAAATACATAGAAAATACAAGATGAAGAAGGAATTATAGAAAATGGAGTACAAAAATGGATTCAGAGCTATCAAATTAGGGGGGGAGGCCTCCTTTTTATAGATACATGGAGTAAATCATGGCCATCGGATTAAAAACAGTTAGGACGCTCAGGATTGTGCCACGTCATTAGTCAACAGTATGCGGTTTGACCACACGGTTTGAACGAAGCGGTTTGGTTGAAAATAATCATGTGTAATGCATGTACCGTACACGAGATTTCTGGTCCACTGATATGCTGCCACGTCATCGATCAACAGTGCATAAGAATTTTAGTCCAACAGAATCGTGACACCTCATCAGTCAATGCCACATCATCGGTCAATACCACGTCATTGATCCATCTATATGAACAGTGTCGTGAACAGTAACGTAGACAGTACCGTACATGTGAACAATGCCATTTTTCCTTTTATGCTCCTCCTAAGGTTTTCGACCGTCCTGAGTTCAAAATTGATGTCCGTTTTACTGTCTGATCTCTCGTTCATTGTGAAATGACTATGTTGCCCCTAAAATACATAAAATACTTAATTAAAATAAAACACACGGAATTAAATCAAAAGAAGGTTAAATATATAAAAGTAAGGGTGTTAGTAAAACTTGAAGTGTAAAATGACGATTTTCTCCTTTATAAATATACATTTTCTAACACTCAACACACACCCCCAACCAGCTTATTGCTAGTCCCTAGCAAATAAAGCGAAAACAAAATTTAAATCCAAAAAATTTTTTTTTTAACACTCATGTTTATTCAATTAGACTAATGATAGTAATCAAATAAAAGTATAAGCATTATCTCCAGTCTAAAGAAACATTACACCTACATCAACCATCCACATGAATCAAACCAGTAGACTTTGTCACAGCTACTTTCAAGAATGACATGTTAAACCCCAAAATCTCACTGGATATAGTGACACTCTCACAAAGAAATTATACCCAATAAAAATAGTCACTGCAATGAATGGTAATTGAGATAAAATAATAAAGAAATGATATCACATGCTCTCACCAAGATGAAAGAAATATGCCCTCAGCTTAGAAATAATACGATCTCAAGTCAAATAAAAATGTTAATCAACCCACTTTATTTATCTTTTTTTCTCTTTTTTTTTATTATGCATCACTACATCTTTTTAGCCCATATAATTAGCTTCAACTTCAGACTATAGTTCCCTAAAATCAAGAAGGACTTTTATTAGGACGTAACGTAGGTTAGGGACATGGCTAACAAAGAAGGGAAATAAGGAAAACAAAGTGTATGTTTGAGAAAAATGCAGAGGAATTTTTTTTTTGGAAGTTGCAAGGTGGATTTCACCTATTATTGTTATTTTTTTTCTTTTTTTTTGAAACAAATTTTTTTTTCTTTTGCTTGGCACAACGTCACTGAACAAAATAATTATTTACATTTTTCTCAAACATAAATAGGTGATGGAACTTATAAGATATCGGGTAATACTTCAAATCGGAGTGGGTCAAGATGATAAGTTTGACAAATAAAAGGCTTTTTTTCTTTTTTTTTAAAGGCTCAAAATGGTTAACTATGGATTTTCACAAAAAGGATGGCTAGAAAGGCTCAAACGGATCAAAAATGGCTTTTCCATCGTCTTTTAGGGTTCTAAATAATCTTCCATATTTACTAGTTAGATGGGCCTCCAAATGTAGTAACACACATTGTTTTTTAATTTTACAATTTTTTTTTAGGGTTAACTCAAAAGAAATCTAAAGATCGTGTATAAAATAATAAACTGCTAAGGTGTATAAATAATGGGCAAAAGGGTTACTCTCCAAGAAAAATGATACGCTCAAAAACTCACTTGGCACTTATTTATGACATGTTTATTTATTCAAGCAACTCATATTTGTCTCCGACATCAACATGTAAAGTAGCAAACATAGTGTAACATCACTTAAGACCAAAGATAATACAAATGCTAAAATTTGAAATTAATCATGTCATCCAATGTTAAAACAAATCACACAATTTTTTTTTTCAAACAACATCCTACCCCCCAACCTATTCTAAACGTGAAAGGAAAATATGCATGCAGAAATGTGAAAATGATGTAGAAAAACTAATTAGAAAAGTTACACTTAAAAAGAAACGGTTTTTTTTTAACTAAGAAGATTCGTTTCTAGAGGCACTACACTCCATATTCAGCCATCTTTGACTCAAAAATTTAAAAATGTATATTTATAAAGGAGAAATTAAAAAGAGGAAGAAAACGGTTTTTTTTTTGTTTTTGTTTTTTTTTAACGATGAAGATGTGTTTCTAGAGTCACTACACTCCATATTCAGCCATCTTCAACACAAAAATTTAGCAATAGTTAGTTTCTACAACAAAAAATCAGTAAAAACTTAACTAAGATTCCACAATTGTCAACTATTCCCTCCCCCAACCAGAACGAAATATTGTCCTCAATGTTTTAAAGGAAAGAAGTAGAGTTTAGAAGACATCACCTGGGTGGTGCAACACAGAAGAAAATATTTACAAGCGGAGAGTTAAATCTAATTTGTACTTCTTACTACGGCTACTGTTACCGTCATTATTTGGACGCTCCAACACAAAGGTCCAGGGGTCTGGCTCCGGTCTATAAGCTTGTAACAGATCAAGTAACTTATTAGTAGTGTGAGCACAAATAAAAAGCTTTTTCACATTGGAATGAATGAAATAGTTTTTTATTGCATGGTTAAGAAATGCGATGAAACCATCATAAAAGTTATTGACATTTAACAAACCGATGGGTTTCTGGTGAATGTGCAGATGGGCCCAAGATGCTAGTGTGATAAGTGCCTCTAGTGTTGCAAGATCTCCTGGAAGGAAAATAAAAGCATCAGCATGATTAAGCATTTCAATTATTCTTTCTTGCATACCTGAGACGACTAACTCTTCTCCAGTCGGTGAGTCAGACAAACTGCCCAAAGGTTTTAGGACTCTTGGGATGATGCCTAACACTTGGCTTCCTCTAACAAAAGCAGCTTTTGAGACCAATTTTGATAACCCTTGGTTACCTCCTCCATACACCAAGTGTAATTTTCTCTCTGCTATGCTTCGACCAAGATCTACGGCTGCCTCAACGAACTCTTTATGTTTGCCATAGTTAAATCCAGAAAGCACACAAATGTTCTTGAATTATATATTGGGAGTAGCTGCCATTGGAATAAAGTAGTTGCGACTGTGGCTCACATCTTCCTCTGGTTTTACGTCCAGAAACGGCTTGAACGCCCTCTATGAGTCGAGGATAGGCTTCCTATCCAGTTTTCTTATAAACTGGCAAATAGGGTCGTTTATAGTCAGATTCCCGAGACTATATTGTGCATGCTCTTTCTGGAATAATGGTCATAACTGGAGAATCGCTCCTTGCACATATCCACTGGGATGCGTTTCAAGAGACAGAAGGATATCATCCAATGACTCCTTATTCAAGCCATCCCTAATGAATTGAATCTTATCTTTCCTGTTATCAGACACCATTCCTAAAGAACATGGGTTTTTATCGCAACTCATTCTGGCACACTTATGACAAGCAACAGAAATTCTTCAAGCTCGTCGTTTTCTTGCATAATTTCCTTTACCACAACCAAGCATGTATGCAATAAATTTTGGAGGTAACTCACCTGCCAATCGTACTTTAGCCTCGATTAACCAACGGATGTCAGCAGGTATGTTATTTCTCATGAGCAATCGCATGCGTTCGGACCGGACTTTATAGATTGTAAGGAGGGCATTCTGAGGAAGTGAAGGGAATGGCTTGTGAAGCTTCGCTAGAATCTCGTTTTTGTCCATACCTTCGCCTCAGAATATCAGTTATTATGGGAAACTGAAGTAACCGACTTGATTGTCACGGAGTACCGTTATCCGCCACTTCACCGGGGTAACAAACTAAAGCACACAAACAGAAAAACAAATTAAAATACACAAAGAAAATTAAAATCGTCCTCTTATTGAATTTACCTCAAGCTCCAACTAGATGTCGTAAACACTTCTCTCAATGTCTCTGAGTTGGCTTTCTAAACCCTCAACATAGGATACTAACTCTGGTGGTTGCAGAGCCCAAATACGATGTGTCTTACAAAATTGAATCTCCCTTTTGAGATGAGATTTTACACGTTGAAGTGATTTAAGAATGTTCAGAGGAACAGTTTAAGTATGGTACTCATGATTAACAATGATAAGAAAAAAAAACTTAATGGTTAGACAAACACACTTATGCAAAAATAATTTCAATTAGCAAAAGAATAATAAAAAGAAAAAAAAATCAAATCACCGAAAAGAAAAGAAAAGAAAAAAAATCAATTCAAATCTGGTGGGTCACTTAAATTTATTTCGATGTCCTCTCCATGTAGTTGGTACTCTAGATATGGCTTTAATTTTTTACCATTAACTTTAAACGTGACACCGTTCTTTGGGTCCTTAATTTCAATTACCCCATGTGGAAAAACAGTATGAACAATAAAAGGACCAGACCATCGAGAGCGTAACTTACCTGGGAATAGGTGTAAGTGAGAATTGAATAAAAGCACTTTCTGACCTGGAGTGAACGATTTTCTCATAATTTACTTGTCATGGAAGACTTTCATTCGTTGCTTGTAAATCTTGTCATTTTCGTATGCATCATTGCGAATTTCTTCAAGTTCTCCCAGCTGTAATCTTCTTTCTAAGCTGGCTTGCTACATGTCAAAGTTGAATTTCTTGATAGCCCAATATGCACGATGCTCGAGTTCCACAGGTAGGTGGCAAGCTTTTCCATACACTAGCCTGTAGGGTGACATCCCAATCGGGTCCTTGAAAGCCGTTCTATATGCCCATAATGCATCATCAAGTCTTAATGACCAATCTTTTCTGTCTGGCCTCACCATTTTTTCTAATATGTGCTTTATTTCTCGATTGGAGATCTCAACTTGGCCACTGTTTTGCGGATGATATGGGGTCGCCACTTTGTGAGTGATTAAATACTTTGTCAAAAGAGCTTTGAATGCTTTGTTACAAAAGTGGGCACCACCATCACTGATTATCGCTCGAGGGAATCCAAAGCGTGAAACAATATTGCTTTTCAAAAATCCTATCACCACCTTGTGATCATTGGTTCTACATGGAATTGCTTCTACCCATTTGATACGTAATCAACAGCAACCAATATGTATTGATGGCCAAAAGAAGGGGGAAAGGGTCCCATGAAGTCGATACCCCATACATAAAAAATCTCAACCACTAAAATTGGATTTAATGACATCATGTTCCTTCGTGTAATGCTCCCCATTCGTTGACACCTATCACATGAAGAACAGAAAGTGTAAGCGTCTCGAAATATAGTTGGCCAATAGAAACCACATTTTAAAACTTTTGTTGCTGTTTTCTTAGCACTGAAATGGCCTCCACAAAATTGTTCATGACAGAATGAAAGGGTATACTGAATTTCACTTTCTGGGACACATCGCCTAACAATTTGATCTGCATAATACTTGAACAAATACGGGTCATCCCAAAAGAAATTCTTTATTTCCGTAAAGAATTTAGCCTTGTCTTGCTTGGTCCAATGCTCTGGAAGTTGACCTGTAACAAGATAATTAACGATATCAGCATACCATGGTAATACTTCCACACTCATCAATTGTTCATCTGGGAATGACTCATTCAATGGTAATGATTCCATAATTGTGTCAAAGTGGAGACGAGAGAGATGATCAGCTATAACATTCCTTGTGCCTTTCTTATCTTTAAATTCCAAGTCGAACTCCTGTAAAAGTAACACCCAACGAATTAGTCTAGCTTTTGCATCTTTCTTTGTGAGAAGATATTTAAGAGCAGCATGATCTGTGAACACAATTATCTTACAACCAATTAGATAAGATCGAAATTTTTCCAATGCAAACACTACTGCTAGCATTTCTTTTTCAGTAGTTGAATAGTTCAACTGTGCATCATTCAATGTCATACTGGCATAATAAATAACATGGGGAATTCGATCAACTCTTTGTCCTAATACTGCTCCTACTGCATAATCAGATGTATCACACATGAGTTCAAATGGTAAGCTCCAGTTTGGGGCCTGAATGATGGGTGATGATGTCAACAACTGCTTTAATTTTTCAAACGCCACAAGACATAAATCATTAAAGATAAAATGTACATCCTTAGCAAGTAAACTGCATAAGGGTCTAGAAACTTTGCTAAAATATTTAATGAAACGTCTATAGAAACCAGAATGTCCAAGGAAAGATCTTACTTCTCTGACTGTTTTGGGTGGAGGAAGATTAGAAATGAGATCCACCTTGGCTTTGTCAACCTCAATACCTTTGCTCGAAATGATGTGACAGAGAATAATACCTTATTTTACCATAAAATGACACTTCTCTCAATTTAAGACTAAGTTCTTCTCGATACATCTCTGCAGAACTAATGTTAGATGATGTAAACATTGATCAAATGAATCACCAAAGACAGAAAAGTCATCCATAAAGACTTCAAGGAATCGTTCAACCATATTAGAAAAAAATGCTTAACATGCATCGTTGAAATGTAGCAGGTGCATTACATAATCCAAATGGCATCCTCATATATGCAAAAGTGCCAAAAGGGCAAGTGAAAGTGGTTTTTGTTTTATCTTTTGGTGCTATGGGAATCTGATTATATCCTGAGTGGCCATCTAGAAAGCAATAAAATTCATGGCCTGCTAATCTATCAAGCATTTGATCAATAAATGGTAAAGGAAAATGGTCTTTACATGTGACAGAATTCAACTTTCTATAATCAATGCATACACGTCATCCTGTAGTTACTCTAGTGGGTATCAATTCATTATCAGCATTCGTAACTACTGTGACTTCTGACTTTTTGGGGACAACTTGCACAGGACTGACCCATGAACTATCAAAAATGGGGTAAATGATACCTGCATCTAATAGCTTAAGGACTTCAGTTCTAACAACTTCTTTCATATTAGGATTTAACCGACGTTGCATTTTCCTAGTAGATTTAGCATTTTCATCGAGGTAAATGTAATTCATGCAGTCTACTGGGTTTATATCTTTGATGTCTGCTATGGTCCATCCTAATGCTCCTTTGTGCTCTTTTAAAACATCCAACAACTTACCTTTTTGTTCGACATTTAGGGATGATGAGATGATTACCGTCAAAGTACTTACTTCTCCCAAAAATGCATATTCTAGAGTGTTGGGCAATGGTTTGAGCTCGAGTTTCGATGGTGATTCTGATGATGGGATGAGTTTCTTCTCTGATGGTGCTAGTTGTTCAACTCTTGACTTCCATTTATTAGTGTCCATAGATGGTGCTGAGTTAAGTAGGGCGTTGACCTCATCGACCGATCTGTCAATATCAAAATCCAAACAAAGTGAGTTAAGCATGTTTTTAAAGGATCATCACTAAGGTTTGAAAGAAAAGTGTCATCAACTAATGCTTCAATTAAATCCACATCAACAATTTCATCATCTGCATTGTGAGGTTGTTTGGCAATGTTGAAGATGTTCAGTTCCATAGTCATGTTGCCGAAGGACAACTGCATATTTCCAGTCTTGCATTGAATGTGAGGATCCGCAGTTGCCAAGAAAGGTCGGCCTAGGATAATGGGGATTTGCTTTCTTGAATCCTGTATTGGTTGAGTGTCAATAACAATGAAATCAACAGGAAAATAAAACTTGTCTACTTGGATAAGCACGTCCTCCACAATACCACGAGGTATTTTCGTGGACCGATCTGCAAGCTGTAACACCACTGGAGTTGGATGTAATTCTCCAAGTCCAAATTGAAATATAAGTGTGCAACCCAAGAGGGGGGGTGAATTGGAAATTTAAAAATTAACCTAGCAAATCCACACAACTAGCAATCTAATGCCTTAATAAAAATTGAAAGCAATAAGTTTAATAAAGGCACAATAATTAAAGAGTAAGGGAGAAGAGAAACAAACACACAGATTTTTACGTGGTTCGGCAATCCCCGCCTACGTCCACGCCTCCAAGCAATCCAAGCTTGAGGATTTCACTATCCAAGCCTTTCCAAGGCTTCAACCGATTACAATTGCCTTCGAGGTGTCAATAAACCTTTACAACGAAGAAATTATCTCCCAATCTCTTCACTCAAGTGTCTCACACACTCAAACTCTTACAAATGAAATGAAGAAATGAAGGTTACAATCAAACTCACTCAATGAGTAGATATTCAAAGATGAAGAACAATGAATGATTCAATGATTTGTGTTTTGCAAGTTGAAGGCTCAAGATATCACGTGTGCTTTTTGTTTTTGCTTGTTGAAGAGCTTCAAAATGAGTTGGATTTGAGTTCTTATAGTTTGAGCTCGTTACTCACATTCCGTATCCGGTTTGCCGTTTATGGAATCCGGTAAGCCGGATTTATGTTACCGTTAAGGGAAAATTCAAAATTTTTAACTGCCGGATTCTAATCCAAGCGCTTTTGTTCGGATGCTTCGCCCGTATCCGCTTGCCGCTTATCGATGAAATATTTCTAAAATTTATAGTTTGACCCTAAAACTTTATAAAACTGTAGTATGGCCCAAAACGTTATGAAAGTTTGCAAATAGGTCCAATTTTAGAATTTTTAAGTAATGCTTCGTTAATCCCAAAACTTTTTGAAATTATGATTTTGCCCAAACTTTGTGAAATTATAGAATGACCCAAATACATTTAAATAGTTTCAAATAGGTCCAAATCCGAAATTTAAAATACTATAAAAGATTTTAAAATTACTTTCATTTTAGTCCAAAATGCTTTAATTCCATAACATCATTTTCTTATTATAAAAGCACAATTCATAAATCTTTACTTAATAAATACATGTGGTTTGTTATCATCAAAATCAATAAATCAAAACGCATAATAACTATCCATAGAGTCGAAAATAAAAGAACACACAATGCAGTAAATGAAATGTAGGTGTGTCCAAGTACAAGCACAAGATACTACTCAGGTGGTGAGGATGGAGGTGGAAACGGATATGGAATGCCGAAGTGCTCAAAGAGGAGGCGCTGTCCATGAATGAAGCTCGCATGAAAGTGTCCGCACCTCATTCATAAGCTGCTGAAGAGTGACATCTCCAGAGGTTGGAGGCCGTGGAGGTGATGTAACGGATGCAGATGCACTAGGAGCCGAAGCAACCGTAGAAGAAACTCGGCGTCTATGCTGCCCTCGAAATGAGAGTGAGAATGATCGGAATCACGATTAAGTGGCCGATCATCACTTGGGGCTAGAAAGGTAAACTTGTTATCGATGTATTTGACCTAAGTACCATCCTTCCACTCAAAGCCTAACCCAACAATAACCTCATCCCCAATACCACTTCAAAGAATTTAAGAATTCGGGTAATGAAGTGACCATAAGGAAGAGAGCGGGTAATCAAGGCTGGAATGCTCAACATGGCGCGAACGATGGAATAGCCCAAGTCAACCGGGCGACCTCTAAGAATACAGTCAATCATGGCGACATCCATGTGAGACACCTCATCCAAATGTCCTGATCTAGGAAGTACAATGGACTGGATGATACGAAGCAAAAAACGAGTTTGAAGACAAAGACACTGAGTACGGAAATGAATAGTACAGTCTTCAACAGAAAGATCATTACGCCGAAAAATATTACGAACGGCATCAACATGAACATAGTCATCAATATTAGGAGGTTTCCTAAGAGAAAAAATGTCTAGGCCATCATCGGAAGATCCTAGAATGTTGTTCAAGTCCGAATCATCAAATTCAATCAAAACTCCTGTGGTGATTACTCGATTCTCTTTCTCCGCGGAACAATCCATATTCGAGTAAAATACTTTCACCAAGTCGGGATACACATTCTCCACAATCAACAATGCATCAATCCAACCAACATCTCCCAACAATTGAAATAAAGTTCTATGACTAATCTGGAGAGTATGCAAAACATCCGGTAAAACAAAGAAAGTGTTGAGTACCTCACGAGTCCGAAAGTTTTGTTGGAACCTTTTGATCAAGTGTTGCTTGTTCTGAAAATGAATGGACTCAAAGGTGGATTGATTGGAGGTGCCCCTTGCTTCCCGTGGCCGTGTGGATGGTTGAACCGGTTCCTTGCCTTTTCTACGAACCGGCCGAGAGCTTGACATATTGATTTTGATGGATTTGAAGATAAAAACACCAAAGAGAATGAAGAAGATGAAGATTGGAAGTGATTTGGTGAAACAAATTGGATCAAAAATGGCTTGAGAGTGAGAAATCTAGAGAGAGAAAATTCAGCTCAAAACCTAGGTTGGAATTGAGATCTAAGGATTTAGATGTTGAAAATGGGTTTCAAGGATGGTTTTGTGTTCTTAATGAGATGGGGAATGATTTTTGAGATTCAATTTGATGTGAAAAGGATAGAAAATGAAGGATTTTGGAGTGAGAAAGAGAGAAAATGGAAACGGTTTTGAGAGAGAACAGAAACGAAAAACCGAAACAAGAGAGGAGCAGATGAATAGTGATAAAGGGGACGAATGCGGTTTGCCGGATTTGCTAACCGGCAAGCCGGTTCGTGGACAGATTCAATACACGCGAAAACGGCTTGCCAGGTTGCAAATTCGGTTAGCCGAAAATGAACCCGAGACCAATTATCTCGATTTCGGCTTGCCGGTTTCCTGAACCGGTTGGCCGGTTTCGAGAACTTCCTTCCAAAATCCGTTTTTCGGATTTCTTGAACCAAAAATCCGGTTTTGTTCCAGCAAGTTTCCAAAGCGGCTTTCGGTTTTTTGCGTGTGAGTTCCCTTTCCAAATTCGGTTTTTCGAATTGAAAAACCGGTAGACCGGTTATGAGGCAGAGAGATAACTTAGCAAATCCGGTTTTCTGGATTGAAAATCCGGTCATTCGAATGTTGTCTAGAGACCAACCAAAGCTAATCCGGTTGTCCGGAATTTGTCCCAAGAGAGATCAATAGGAAAGAATGTTTTTCCGGAAGAATGAAAAGGGAATATTTGCTAGCTCTTATACTTGTTCTACACACACCATTTATTTCCGGCCTTAAAAATTGATTAATTTTAAATCATTTTGAGATTTAAAATTTTCAATAAGCCATTTAATGCATGAAACACAAAATCATAAAATCATAAATTTACAAGCATATCATGCTATCTAATCCATGAAGCATAGATCTATATGATAACAAGCATATCAAGTCAAGTAGAAAAATATGAATTAAGATTCAACATTCATCATTCCAAGCTCATGTCTTATCTTTATAAAATGCTCTTCGCTAAGAGGTTTTGTAAAGATATCCGCAAGTTGATTTTCAGTGGGAACAAATTTAATTACGACATCTCCTTTTTGAACATGATCTCTAAGGAAATGATGTCTAATTTCTATATGCTTAGTTCTAGAATACTGAATGGGATTCTTGGAAAGATTTATAGCACTAGTATTGTCACATAAGATAGGAATTTGATCAAGTTTAATGCCATAGTCTCTAAGGGTTTGTTTCATCCATAAAATTTGTGCACAACAACTACCTGCGGCAATATATTCTGCCTCGGTGGTTGAAAGCGCAACCGAGTTTTGTTTTTTACTAAACCAAGAGACAAGAGAATGGCCTAGGAAGTGACATGTTCCACTAGTACTTTTTCTATCAACCTTATACCCAGCAAAATCGGCATCCGAATAACAAGTTAAATCAATATGAGTTCCTCTAGGATACCAAAGGCCAAGATTAATAGTGCCAATTAAATATCGAAAAATGCGTTTGACAGCAAGCATGTGAGACTCTTTAGGACAAGATTGAAATCTAGCACACAAGCAAACACTAAACATAATATCAGGCCTACTAGCAGTCAAGTAGAGTAAGGATCCGATCATACCTCGATAAGTCTTGATATCAACTTCCTTACCTTTCTCATCTTTGTCCAGCTTGATGGTAGTACTCATAGGAGTGCTTTTTGCCGTTCCATTATCATAGCCAAATCTTTTGAGTAGATCTTTCACGTACTTGGCTTGGTTTATGAAAATTCCTTCCTCGTTTTGTTTGATTTGAAGTCCAAGGAAGTACTTCAACTCTCCCATCATGCTCATCTCAAACTCTTGGCTCATACATGATGAAAAATCTTTACACAACAACTCATTAGTAGAACCAAAAATAATATTATCAACATAAATTTGAACAATAAGTATGTCTTGGTTCTTATGCTTAACAAAAAGAGTTGTGTCCGCTTTTCCCATTGAAAAATCGTTATCCAACAAGAAATTTTTAAGCCTATCATACCAAGCTCTAGGTGCTTGTTTTAAACCATACAAAGCCTTAGATAACTTATACACATGATCTGGAAATTTTTCATTTTCAAAACCAGGAGGTTGTTTCACATAAACTTCCTCCATAATGTATCCATTTAAGAAAGCACTATTGACATCCATTTGATACAAAATAAAATCCTTATGACATGCATATGCTAACAACATCCTAATGGATTCTAGCCTTGCTACAGGTGAAAAGTCTCATCAAAATCAATTCCTTCTTCTTGGTTGTAACCTTGAGCCACTAATCTAGCTTTATTTCTTACAACCACCCCGGATTCATCCATTTTGTTTCTAAATACCCATTTAGTACCTATAATGGATTGATGTTCCCGATTAGGAACTAACTCCCACACATTATTTCTCTCAAATTGATTCAACTCCTCTTGCATTGCCATAATCCAAGATTCATCATTTTCCGCATCCGCAAAGGATTTTGGTTTAATTTGAGAAATAAATGCAGCATGCTCACATGTGTTCCTAAAAGATGATCTAGTGGTAACACCTCGTGAGGGATCTCTTAAAATTACATCCTTAGGGTGAGAGGAAACATACCTCCACTCCTTGGGGAGTGTTTGAGAAGTACCTTCATTTTGCTCTACATTTGGTTCTTCACGATGTTCCTCTTGAATTCCAGGTGGTGTGTCTTCTTGGTTGTCATTTGATGCTTCTTCTTGTTGTTCTTCTTCTGCATTATCATCAACAATGACTTTCTCCATAGAGGAGGGGTTAGTCTCATCAAAAGTAACATGCATAGATTCTTCCACAACTAAAGTTCTTTTGTTATAAACTCTATAAGCTTTGCTTGAATTTGAATAACCAAGAAATATACCAACATCAGATTTTGGATCAAATTTACCAAGATTATCTTTACTATTCAAAACAAAACATTTGCATCCAAAAACTTTAAAATAACCAATGTTGGGTTTTCTATCTTTCCAAAGCTCATATGGAGTTTTATTAAGATTAGGTCTAATCAACACCCGATTTAAAACATAACAAGCGGTGTTGACGGCTTCGGCCCAAAAATACTTAGGCAAAGAATTTTCATTCAACATGGTCCTAGCCATTTCTTGAATAGACCTATTCTTTCTCTCTACTACTCCATTTTGTTGTGGAGTCCTAGGTGATGAAAATTGATGTTCAATGCCAAAGTCACTACAAAAATTTTCAAATGCATGATTTTCAAATTCTCCACCATGATCACTTCTAATACAAGTAATAGAATAACCTTTTTTCATTTTGAACCTTTTTATAGAAAATTCGAAATGCATCAATGGCATCATCTTTATTAGCCAAGAACAATACCCATGTGAATCTAGAATAATCATCCACAATTACAAATGCATAAAATTTGCCATTTAAACTAGCATATCTAGAAGGTCCAAATAAATCTATATGAAGCAATTGACGTGGTTTTGAAGTGGAGACGTGATTCTTGCTTTTAAAGGAAGTTTTGATTTGTTTTCCAAATTGGCATGCTTCACAAATACCATCTTTTTGAAAATTGATTTTTGGAAGACCTTTTACTAAATCATTTTTCACGATTTTTGAAATCAAATCCATGCTTGCATGAACTAATCTTCTATGCCACAACCAACCATCATCATGCAATGCGGAGAGACATTTCTCATTTGTTAATGCACAATCTATATTAATGGTATAGACATTAACACATCTATTTCCTACAAACAAGACTTTCCCATCACATGCATTCTCAATAACACACTTTGATTCATCAAAGATAACTCTATATCCTTTATCACATAATTGACTAATACTAAGCAAATTGTGTTTCAAGTTTTCAACCAAACACACATTTTCAATGAGAGTAGAGGATACATTATCGACATTTCCAATCCCAATGATTTTTCCTTTTGAATTATCTCCAAACGATACATCTCCACCATTTTCGATCTTGGTAAAGCTTGAAAACCAAGAATAATTCCCTGTCATGTGTCTTGAACAACCGCTGTCCAAGTACCACTTATTCTTCTTCTTTTTCAAGCCCTGTAAAAACAAATCTCAAGCTTTAGGTACCCAAACCTTTTTGGGTCCTTAGCAATGGTTCCTTTCGGAACCCAAACACATTTCACACCATAATACGCATTTCTTTTCACCACACATCTATTTTTCATATGACCATCTTGATTGCAATAATGACATACAATTTGATTGTTAATAGATGTATTCTTCACAAAATAACTCTTGTAAAATTTTTGTTTCAAATTCGGTTTATAACCTATGCCACTTTTGTCAAATACACATTTTTGTGAGTTTAGCAAATTGTCCAACATCTTTTGCCCATTTGTGAATTTTAGCACAATTTCATTTAGTTCATTGCTCTTCTTTTTAAGCATTTCATTCTCATTTTTCAAGTCATTCATGTGTGACTCTAAGTGCTTATGTGAAGTGCTAGAATTCTCAAATGATGCAATACTCTCATGCAATGTTTTATTTTCTAATTCTAGGCATGTAATCTTTGCACTAAATGAATCATTTTCATTCTTAAGCTCTATCATCTTCTTTTTAAGACATATATTCTTTTTACCAATCTTCATTAGCTCATCATGCAAATCCTTAAAAGCAATTCATCATATGTAGGAAGAACACTTACCTCATCAAGTTCATCACATGATTCTTCCCCAACGGCCATGAGAGCTAAGTTTGTCATTTCTTGTTGCTCATCCTCATCACTTGTTTCCTCATCGCTATCATCCCATGTGGCCATCATAGCTTTCTTCTTGAGTTTGTTGAGAAGAGGACATTCCGTTCGTATGTGTCCGGGCTTCTTGCATTCATAACAAGTGATTGGCTCCTTCTTCTCCTTCTTATTCTTGTAGCCTCTGAACTTTCTCTGCTCATTATTCTTCTTGTAAAACTTTCTGAATCTTCTAGCCAACATAGCCAACTCCTCATCATCCATTTCGCTTTCCTCATCACTCTCACGTTTTGAAGCCTTGAGAGCAATGTTTTTCTTCTTTTCCTCATGCCCTTTTTCAGCTGCCAAATCTTCTTCATATGAAATAAGAGAGCCAATTAAATCATCAATAGGTAATACATTTAAATCCTTGGCTTCCTTAATGGCAGCCCTTTTTGGTCTCCATTCCTTAGGTAGTGACCTAATGATTTTCTTGACTTTTTCGCTATTTGAAAAAGTCTTTCCTAGGGCTCTTAGAGTGTTCACTATGTCCGTGAATCTAGTATACATAGAGTACACATTTTCATTTTGTTCTATTTGGAACAATTCGTATTGTCGAGTGTACCTACTTATTTTAGATTCTTTCACTTGATTCGTGCCTTCATAGACAACCTCAAGTTTGTGCCAAATCTCATTAGCACTTTCGCAACTAGACACTTTATGAAACTCTTTCTTATCTAGTGCACAAAACAAGGCATTCATGGCCTTGGAATTTAGAGAAACTTTTCTCTTTTCAAATTCATTCCAATCCCGTGAAGGTTTTGGAATATCTTCTCCTACTTCATTTTTAGTCAAAGGCATGAAAGGACCATCATTAACGATTTCCCAAATCTCATAATCTAAGGCTTGCAAGTAAATTCTCATCCTAGTTTTCCAATATGGGTAATCGTTTCCATCAAAGTAAGGTGGTCTAGTGGTGGACTGCCCTTCCCTAAATGTGGAATCATTTTAAGTTGCCATTGATCTTTAACTCTAGATGGTTAAATCTAAATAAGAGCACCAAGCTCTGATACCAAATGAAATATAAGTGTGCAACCCAAGAGGGGGGTGAATTGGAAATTTAAAAATTAACCTAGCAAATCCACACAACAAGCAATCTAATGCCTTAATAAAAATTGAAAGCAATAAGTTTAATAAAGGCACAATAATTAAAGAGTAAGGGAGAAGAGAAACAAACACATGGATTTTTACGTGGTTCGGTAATCCCCGCCTACGTCCACGCCTCCAAGCAATCCAAGCTTGAGGATTTCACTATCCAAGCCTTTCCAAGGCTTCAACCGATTACAATTGACTTCGAGGTGTCAATAAACCTTTACAACGAAGAAATTATCTCTCAATCTCTTCACTCAAGTGTCTCACACACTCAAACTCTTACAAATGAAATGAAGAAATGAAGGTTACAATCAAACTCACTTAATGAGTAGATATTCAAAGATGAAGAACAATGAATGATTCAATGATTTGTGTTTTGCAAGTTGAAGGCTCAAGATATCACGTGTGCTTTTTGTTTTTGCTTGTTGGAGAGCTTCAAAATGAGTTGGATTTGAGTTCTTATAGTTTGAGCTCTTTACTCACATCTGGTGCTTGCTTGCCCGTATCCGCTTGCTTATCGATCGCTACAGTGAAATATTTCCCAAAATTTATAGTTTGACCCCAAAACTTTATAAAACTGTAGTATAACCCAAAACGTTATGAAAGTTTGCAAATAGGTCCAATTTCAAAATTTTTAAGTAATGCTTCGTTAATCCCAAAACTTTTTAAAATTATGATTTTGCCCAAACTTTGTGAAATTATAGAATGACCCAAATACATTTAAATAGTTTCAAATAGGTCCAAATCCGAAATTTAAAATACTATCAAAGATTTTAAAATTACTTTCATTTTAGTCCAAAATGCTTTAATTCCATAACATCATTTTCCTATTATAAAAGCACAATTCATAAATCTTTACTTAATAAATACATGTGGTTTGTTATCATCAAAATCAATATTTATAGCCATATAGGCTAACACAAATTTCAAAAATATTGAGTAAGGCAATAGATTTACACTAGCTCCTAAATCCAAAAGGCAATTGATTTACACTAGCTCCTAAATCCAACAAAGCATTCTCAATTGTGTGATTCCCTATGCTACATGAGATAGTGGGGGAACCTGGATCTTTGCATTTTAGAGGAATTTTATATTGGAGGATAGAACTAACATTTTCTGTTAAAAATGCCTTCTTTTGAACATGAATGTTTCTCTTTTTAGTACAAAGATCTTTAAAAAACTTGGCATAAGATGGAACTTGCTTTATAGCATCAAGTAAAGGGATGTTTACACTTACCTGTTTGAAGATTTCAAGAATCTCACCTGTGGATTTTCCCTTCTTTCCTTTAGCTAACCTCTGAGGAAATGGAGCTTTAGGAACATATTCTCGCGGGTTGGTTTCTTCTTTCTCCTCTGATGGTGAGTCCTCAACATTTACAGGTACAATTTGATTTTCTTTTGTCACCGGCATCTCCACTTTATTGTCGACTTCTTTTCCTTTTCGCAAAGTCATGACTGCTTTGACCTCTCCATGCTGCTGTGGTGAACTAGTACTTGCTTCTGTACTCCTTTAGGATTAGGCACTGGTTGACTTAGAAATTTACCTTTCTCAACAGTCATTGCCAAGGTCTGAACTGAAGAAGCTAGTTGTCCCACCATCTTCTCGAGGCTTGAAACTGATTGGGCTTGTAAGTTGAAGCCTGCTCTCAACTCATTTCGTAGTCCATCAATGGTGCGGTTCTGTTGCTCAATCGTGGAGTGAGTAAGATTCTTGAGATTCTGGAATGAATCCTCCTATGGTCTGAGTTGAGAGTAGTTCTGGTTCTGATTGTATGGTCTAAATGGTGGCTGAGACGCTTGAGGAACTTGAGGAATTTATTGCATTGGTGGAGCTGGAGCTGCTGGTCCATTATGTTGGAATCCTTGAGACCATGAAAAGTTGGAGTATGGGTTGTAATTTAATGGTTTTCTCATTACACCTATGGCATTAGCTTGATCTGGATATGAGTCATGTTCATGTGGCTCTGTTGATTTAGCAGTCGATAACGATGTTATTTGTCGAGCGAGACCTTCAACCATCTCCTTGACTTATTTAATTTCTGAACTTGACTCACCAATGTGAACCTCATTTACTCCCTTAATTCTTCTAGTATTCCTGAGTGATCGACTCCGTTGTTGGGAATTATCCGCTTGTCGCTGGAAGAATTCCCAAATTTCTGATGCACATTGTGACATTAGCTCTCCTCCACTTGTTGCCATTAGCCATTCTTGCACATTCGGCAATAATCCCTCCAAAACGTATTAGCATTGGTGCCATTTCTCGTACCCATGATGTGGACACTTCAAGAGTAGCCCATTGAATCGTTCCCATGTTTTGAAAAACTGCTCGTCCTCTCTCTGGGTAAACTCCGAGATTTCCTTGCGAATAGCATTGGTTTTATGCACTGGGAAATATTTATTCAAAAATTTTGTTACCATTTGTTCCCATGATGCAATGCTATTAGCAGGCAATGTATAATCTGAGTTTAACATCATCGTCTAAAAAATTCTCGTATTTAAAAGTTTGACAAATAGCATGAAAATCATTCAGATGATTATATGGGTCCTCATTTTCTAAGCCATAGAATGTTGGGAGACAATTTAGCACACTAGGTTTTAGTTCAAAACTCCTAGCAGCTACATTTGGGTATCTTATGCATGATGTGCTCAAATTATCTAAAGGACTGAAGTAGTCCTTAAATGGCCTCTCCTGTGGTTGCAAATCCATTTTATTTTTAATTTGTTTGTGTGTGCGAAGTGTTTTCTCAAGTTCAAGGTGTATAGGTTCAAGATTAGGTAATAATGACCTTCGACCATGCATGCAAAACAAATAAAATGAAAATAAAGATGGGAACAAAACAAATAAAAATAAATAAGAGGGAGAAATTACGATAGTAACCTTATTGTGCTATTACAACCTTACTATAAAAACACACTAAAAAAAATACGTGAAAATAAATTAACTAAAAATAAATTAATAAAATAAAAAAAATTACAAAGAAAAATAACTTAAAAATTAAATTACAGAATTTTAAAGAAGAGAAAAAGAAAAGAAATACTAACCTTTAAATATAAATTCACTTTTTTTTTATAAAAAAAATTACAAGAAAACAATTTAAAGAAAATATTCACAAAAATTAATTCTATGAATTAAAATTACTTACCTCTCCGGCAACGGCGCCAAAAACTTGTTGTACAATTAATTTTAGAATAGACTAATGGTGACGAGTGTCGATCCCACGAGAAGGTGGATTTTAATTGTGTGTAGAATTAATTTTGTAAATGGGTGGTTGGATTTGTGGTGAAAATGATTTGGATTATCCTAAAATTGGAATTGAAATAGCGAGAATAAATTCTAAAATTGGAATTGAAATGGTGAGAATAAATTGAAGAGAAATATATTGAGATGACGTACTTGGGTATCTGGATCCATATCAACATGCATCATGGGCTAAATAATCCTTATTAATGCCAATTAAATCATGAGAGGGGAATCCACACCTCATGAACCACGCTCTAATCAATATGGTGCTAAGGGCTTATCGTGCTAAATAATAATAACCTTGTACTAGGGAGCCGGTGAAACCAGGGCGGTAACTAGACAAGCTTATTATTATTTGTCGACGAGAAGTCAAAACATCCACAAAAACTAGAGGGGAAGAGAAAATAAATTTACCAAATAAAGCCCATGACACATGTTAAGACTTCACCTTCAACCCAAGTTTGAAAGAAAATTAGCTACTCATAATTGAACTAGGGGCAAAATGAGAATTTATTAAAATACATAGAAAATACAAGATGAAGAAGGAATTACAGAAAATGGAGTCCAAAAATGGATTCAGAGCTATCAAATTAGGGGGGGAGGCCCCCTTTTTATAGATACATGGAGTAAATCATGGCCATCGGATTAAAAACACTTTGGACGCTCAGGATTGCACCACGTCATCAACCAACAGTACGCGGTTTGACCACGCGGGTGAAAGAATGCGGTTTGGTTGAAAATAATCTGTGTAATGCATGTCGCGAGATTTGGTCCACCGATATCGCCACGTCGATCAACAGTGCATAAGAATTTTAGTCCAACAGGATCGTGACACCTCATCAGTCAATGCCACATCATCGGTCAATGCCACGTCATCGATCCGTCTATATGAACAGTGTCGTGAACAGTAACGTAGACAGTACCGTACATGTAAATAGTATCGTACATGTGAACAATGCTATTTTTCCTTTTATGCTCATCCTAAGGTTTTCGACCATCCTGAGTTCAAAATTGATGTCCTTTTTGCCGTCTGATCTCTCGTTCATTGTAAAATGACTATGATGCCCCTACAATACATAAAATACTTAATTAAAATAAAACACACGGAATTAAATCAAAAGAAGATTAAATACATAAAAGTAAGGGTCTTAGTAAAACTTGAAGTGTAAAATGATAATTTTCTCCTTTATAAATATACATTTTCTAACACTCAACAATGTTTCTTCACAATTTCAGTTAAAAGGGTGTTAAAATTCTTTCACAAATCTTTTATAAAAACTAGCCAAGCCATGAAAACTTCTTACCTCACTTACACTTTTAGGTGTAGGCTGCTCCCTAATAGCTTTTACCTTCTCTTCATCAACCTCAATTTCTTTAGCACTTACAACATAACCAAGAAAAACAATATGATTTGTACAAAAGGAAAACTCTACACCATTATTAGCATCCTCCATAGGTGGCATAGGATCATGATCTGATTCACTCTTGGTTTCAACATCACCATCATCCCTCAACATCATTGCTCTCTTATTTGGGCATTAAGATGCAATATGACCTGTCCCCAAACATTTAAAATACTTAATATCTCTAGAGTGTTGGGAATTAGATTTACCATTGATTTGTTTTCTTCCCCATTTACGATCCTTCAATGGCTCAATTTTAGGCTTTGAAACAACCTTTTCATCTTTGCTCCATTTTGACTTGGAATATTAAACCAAATTGGTTTAGTGGAACCTATCTTTTTCAGTTGTCATTCCACTTTCATGCCCATGTAAACCATGTCTTCTAACTCAACATAGTACTGCAAGTCAACCACATTAGCAATATCTTGATTTAAACCATGTAAAAATTTAGCTATAGTGGCCTCTCGTTCTTCTTCAATGTTGGCTAGAATCATGATTATTTCTAGCTCCTTGTGGTAATCTTCCACACTTATGGAACTTTGTGTAAGACTTTGAAGCCTTGGTGCAGCTCTCTATAATAATGACTAGGAGCAAATCTCCTCGTCATGATAGCCTTCATCTCCTCCCAAGTGTCTATAGACCTTTCAGGATTTCATCTCCTACTCAAAACAAGCAGATCCCACCAAATAATAGCATAATTAGTAAATTCAACATCAGTTAATTTTATGTTTTTCCCCTCAGAGTAGTTGTGGCAATCAAATATTAGCTTCACATTTTTTCCCACTTTAAATAAGCTTCCAGATCGTTTTTTAGTTTGATACTCCCCAAGTGACAATCTATACGTCTTACCCTTCTATCATCTCTTTCACGCATGTCAACGGTGGCCTGGTCATCAAAATTATCTTGGTCATCGCCATCTTCTTCTCTTATGGCAGCACGCCCTTGATTAGCTTTTATATTAAGAGCTATTGGTTGTTGCCCCCTTTATAGATTGGTAATGGCAATGTATTGCCTCTTCAATTTGTCACAGATCTCTCTAAACATCATATTCATACTCTCAAATTGTTGTTGCATGGCTTTGAGCATGATTGATTAGTCCATAGGTTCTTGATCTTTTGACATATTTTTTATCTGAAAAGAATATTAACAAAAAAAAAACTCTCAACACTCCATCACGTGTTTCACTTAATTTGATGTCACTTAACTCTTGTGTTTATCACACAATCTGGCTTTTACACTCTAATGATCTCACACACTTTTGCCTTTTACCACACTTAATTCTCTCCTTCAGTTCTTTATTGAACTAAATAATAAAATAAAGAAAAACCTAGGTGGCACACCAAATAGGACAAACTAGCACACTAAAAAAAGAAAAGGAATCAGGAGGACACAAAGAATGACAAAGGAAATTAAAGAAAAGAAAAAGAAAAAAAGCAAACAAAGGAACACAATTGATATTATGTGTAAACAAAGTCAAAGAAAATGAATAACTAAAATTCAATCTGATGAAAGTAGGAGGACTTGAATCCTTTTACAATTTGGATTTTTTTTTTAGCTGTATGCTTTTTTTTCCTTTTTTATATTTAATGGTATTCCCTTAATGGTTCTCATCAGAAAATATAAAATAGTTACAAAGAAAGATTTGAGTCCACAATTTTTCACTTCTTTCCACTATCAGCATCTGTTCAGTCTAGTTGATAAGCGAGGAGGTTGGTTTCAGGCTAATATTCTTACAGTCGATCAATTAATTCAGTAGAGTTTTGACATAGACAAGGATTCTTCGTATTAAAGGTGAAAGGAAACCATGCCTCACAGTATCATAAAGAAACATCATCAAGAAACCTTAATAATGATTTACATCTAAAAATCTGATAGGTTTTCAATGGATTTTCAACTCTGCCTAGAATACAATGGTAAAGATTTCTTCTGAGATGCCAAGTCTACCTAGAAGAGCAATAAAAACATCAGTATGTTCAATCATCACAACAAGATGTTCATGCATACCTATGACAAGAGATTTTCACTATTTGTTTTTCCAATGATGTTCCCTTTAGGCAAAGCTTTTAGGATTATGCCCAAAACATGACTTCATCCAATATTTGTTGCTTGTGAGACAACACTCATTAGTCCTATATCACTATCTCCGTGTATCAAATGTATTCTTTGCTCTGACAGGACCCTTTCAAGGTCTTCGGCAACCTTAACAAAGTTTAAAATATGTCCAGAACTTGTCCACAAAATACACAAATATTTTCAAGCTTTCGAACTGAAACTACTGTCATAATGATTCTCTTTCTTTTAAAGATTTGGATCATACAAGAAAGAGATATATATATATATATAACAAAGTATTTATAAATCTAGGAAAGGGAATGCCCCAATGATAATAAATACGGAGGCCAACAATAGTCAAACAGAGAAAAAAAAGTAGAAATGATAATTAGTCAAATAGAGCCGGAAATGTTAGATCAACAAGTCAAAATGTCAGAGCAAAATAATAATAGAAAAATAAAAAGTATATGCGCTGGTAGTTGCGATTGTGGCTCACATGCTCCTCTGGTTTTATGTCTAGTAACAGCTTGAATGTCATCTATGGCTCAAGGATAGGCTTCCTATCTAATTTTATTATAAATTAACAAATAAAATCTTTTAAAGTCAGATTCTTTACACTTTCTTTTAGGAAAATGTCCATAAATTGTGAATCTCACGTTGCACATATTCACCTGGATGCTCTTAAAAGATCACAATATATCATTTGACGATTCTTTACTCAAATCATCCTTAATGAATTTAATTTTATCTTTATGATTACTAGAAACAATCCAAAGTTATAAAATATGTTGCGCAAGTAAGTCTTTTACATTTATGATATTTAGAGTCACGTCGTTTAGCTTTTTTTTTTTAGTGAATATACTTTTACAAAAGCCAGACATATGAGAAACAAATGGATCAGAAAACTCACCTAGTAATCAAACTTTCACTTCAGCTAACCAACGAATATTTGCAGGAATCTCATGGATCATTAACAAATGCAATCATTGAACACGAGCTTTTTATATTTCTTTTAGAGCTTTTTGATGGTGAGAAGGAAAGCAATTTGTATTGTATTCTTTCCATGCCTGATTTTAGGGATTCAATTATTATGGGAGGGCTTAAAGAACCAACTATAGGAGTCACGAAATATTGTTATCCACTATTTAATAGGGTGGAAGAATTAAGTATCTTAAAAAAAATAAAAACACAAAACAAAATTAAAAACAAGAACAAATAACAAGATGAAATTTAATTTCCACAATAATCAGAATCAAAGAGAAGAAAAGTTTCTCAAGATATTGAGTTTTCTAAGAATGGTTTCAATTTTGGCCAATTACTTTGAATTCATTACCATTCTTTGGATTTTCAATTTCTATAGCTCGATATGGATATATATTTTTCACAACAAATGGACCACTCCACTCTAACTTTAACAATCATGGATACAAACGAAGATGAGAATTATAAAGCAATACTTTTTTACCAATCTCTAATGTGTTTTGAAAAAAAAAATTATCATGAAAGGCTTTGGGTATTGCCTAAATAATTTTGGAATTCTTATATACATCATTTCTCAATTCTTCAAGTTTATTCAATTGTAATTTATGCATATGATTAACATCATCAAGATTTTAATTAAAAGCAATAAAGGTCTAAATTGATTTATGCTCATGTTCAACCAATAAGAGGCTAGTTTAAGTGGCAAGGTCTACTATAAACTCGCCGATAGATTGACATTTTGAAAGATGTCTTAAATGGAATGTGATAAGCCCAAATGGCATCAATAAGTCACAGAGACCAATCCTTGCGAGTGGATTAACCGTCTTTTCCAAAGTTTATTTTATCTCCCTATTTGTTAACTTAGTTTGACCATTTATTTGAGGACGATAAGGAATAACAACTTTATCTGTAATTCCAAATATGCTTAATTCTTTTAAAAAGTGCATCACAGTTTTGTGATTATTGTGTCAACAAGGTATCGTTTCCCCAACAATTATAGTCAATAATAACCTATATATATATACAAATCCAAATGATGATGGAAAAAGACCCATAAAATCTATTCTCTAACAATTAAATATTTCAATGACAATGATAGGGTTTAAAGGCCTCATATTTTTCTTTGAGATAAACCATAACTTTTGACGATTCTCACACGTTTTAGAAAATGCATGCAAATCTTTAAACAATGTAGGCTAGTGACTATAATATTTTTACAGTGGCCACCATGCGCTTCAGAATATCAAAATTGAACGACATTACTTGCCTCTTCATCCAGTATGTATCTCTAAAAAATTTGGTCAGAACAATACTTAAATAGGTTTGGATCATCCCAGTAAAAACTTTTAACTTGTTAAAAATTTCTTCTTATCCTGGGAGTTCCAATCGGGTGGCATTTGACCTGCTATAACAAAATTAACAATGTCATATATAAAGGCATATTGTATATGGAAATAAAAATTCATTAGGAAAATAATCATTGATAGGTGTTGTATCAATTGAAGTCTCATTTGTAAGACTTGATATGTGATCAACAATAATATTTTTAGCTTCCTTTTCGTTCTTGATCATGTGGTTGAATTCTAGTAAAATCCATCATATTAATTTTGGCTTGCATCCTGCTTAGAAATTAAATATCTAACAGTAACATGATTAGAATAAATAATATTAGATGTACCAATTAAATACGATCAAAATTTATCCAATGCAAATGTTACAACAAATAGTTCCTTTTCAGTGGTGGTGTAATACACTTGGGCACTATTTAAAGTTCTACCTATGTAATAAATAACAAAGGGCTTACCTTCCTTTCTTTGTTCGAAAATAGTTCTAATAGCATAATCACTAGCATTACACATTAACTCAAAAGCTAAAGAACAATCAAGGGATGACATTATAGTTGATTATCTTTTCAACCTTTGTTTGCCAATCTTCAGTCCACTTAAACAGTGTGTTTCTTATCAGAAGGTTGAAAAGTGGCCTAGAAATGGCACTAAAGTCTTTAATAAAACTTGCATGTCCTAAAAATGAATGACCTTCCCTAATTATCTTTAGTGAAAGTAATTTGGAGATGACTTCGACTTTGGTTTTATCAACTTCAATTCCATTTGTAGACGTGACATGGCCCAAGACAATTCCAAAAATAGTCATAAAAAAACATTTTTCCCAATTCTAAACAAGATATTTTTCTCTACAGCCTTCCAAAACTCTTTCAAATTATCAAGATATTCATCAAAATAATTTATAAATATAGTTAAATCAACCATAAAAACTTCCAAATAATTTTCAACCATGTCACTAAAAACACTTAACATGCATCTTTGAAATGTTGCAGGAGCATTACAGAATCCAAAAGGCATTCTCTGAAATATAAATGTTCCAAATGAGCATGTGATGTGGTATTTTCCTAGTCTCTTAAGGCTATAGGAATTCAATAATAGCTTGAGTAGCCATCAAGAAAGCAATAGCAGAGGCGCCTTGTTACCTTTTGGAGAGTTTGGTCTAAAAATGGAAGGGGAAAATAGTCTTTTCTAGTGGCATCTTTAATTTTCTATAATCAATGCGCATGCGTTAACTAGAAGGGACTTGTGTTGGGATTAGCTCACTTTCTTTTCACTATAGTTATTCTAGATTTCTTTTGTACTAATGTGCTGGACTTACCAATCTACTATAAGAGAAAGGATAGATAATTCCTATATCTAGTAGTTTAAGGGCCTCGTTTACCATTTCTTGTGTATAAAGGTTTAGTCTTCTTTGTGGTTGACGACTTATTTTGGCATTTTCCTCTAAGTGGATTTTGTGTGTACAAATTAAAGAATTAATGGCCTTTATGTCCATCAAGGTCTAACTAAATGCAGCTTTGTACTTTTTTAGAATAGTTAATAGCTTACCTTTTTGGTCGCTTGTAAGTTGAGAAAAAATTATTGTTGGACAAGTTTGTTGATCTCGTAAGCACACATACTTGAATTCTTCTAGTAAGGGCTTCAATTCAAGCTTGTGTGCTTCCTCTTCCTTTGTCTCTTCAAGTTGTCTCTTGACTTCATGGTTTAATTGGCTACTGTCATTTTTAAGCACTTGCGTAGAATCAAGTATAGACATATGTTAGCAGTATTGCATTCCAATTTCTTACTTGATTTAAATGAACTAGTAAACAAATTTCCATAGAGTTTGTACAAATCTCATCCTGAATGTAATCCTCAATGATTGGTTAAGTAGGTTCAATTTCCTCATTCTCACTATCTTTATCATCTTTATCATAAGGTCATTTACAATATTGAACATATTGAGTTCTAATGTAATGTCGTTGAAAGATAATTTCATCACTCCATTCTTATAATTAGTTAAAGCATTAACAATGGCTAGAAATGGTCGACCAAATATGACAGGAATTTGTTTGCATGCATTAGCAATTAATTCAATTTCTAAAACAATAAAATCCACAGGATATATAAATTTATCGACTCAGACCAAGACAACTTTAATTATCCCTTTCAGTACCTTAATTGACTTATCGGCAAGTAAAAGAGTAGTAAAGGTTAGTTTTAACCCACTAAAATTAAGTTTCCAGTACACTGAGTAAAGAAGCAAGTTGACTTTGGCACCAAAATCAAGTAAAGTATGTTCAATTTTATGACCTCCAATAAAGCAAGAAATAGTTGGACAACCAAGATTCCTATATTTTGAAGCATTGTTAGTTGAGAGAATGGAAATTACTTGTTTCACTAGAAATCATTTGCACCTCATGTTTCCTTTTTATAGTGCACAAATCTTAAAAAATTTAGCTTAAGATAGTACCTATTTAATGACACTAACAAAGAAATATTGACCTTCGCCAATTCGAAAACTTCATAAAACTCATGATTGTGCTTAATTTCTTTGGCTTGAATTGTGTTTGAGGAAATAAAGGTATAAGAGAAGAGTTGGTTATCTCTTCATGGGTTACAAGTTCATCAAACTCTTCATTACTCTCTGAAATTGACTCTCCACCATTTCACAAGGATAAAAATGTATTATTTGATAACTTTACTGCCACAAAGGGTTATAATCAATTTTACTTGGCTCATATTATGGTTTCTTGTACTAGTCATTTGAGGATATTGTTACTTTTAGGGTCTAGTTCTGATTGGGAAGGAAATTTACATTATTTTTTTAATGGTGACAACTAATGTCAGTTTGGAGATGCTATCTGTCAAATTGGTTAAAGTTTGCATGGTTTGGTTATTGATGGACTCTTCCACTACAAGAAAAAATGCCTACTATGACAGTCCTCTGTGTTACGCATTTTGGTTTGGAGGCCTACAACAATAGAATCATGATAAATTTATTTTCTGTCATAAATTTATGACATAACCACGATAGAAATATTGTCTATCAACAGACTATGATATATTAGTGATATAAATATCATATATCAAGAAACTATGATTGACCAGTGACAGATTATTTGGTAATCAAGAATGGAAGACTGATTATTTATGTTGACATTAAATTGCGCGGGTTTGACTTAATTTTTAAAACTATTTTACAACTAAAAAAAAAGAAGCGAAACAGTGTCGTTTCTATTAAAGTAATAAATTTAAAATAAATAACAAAAAATAAAATAAAAGCGCATTTTGTATTGGGGAAAACTTTTTGTGAAAAAGAGGCAAAAATTGTCTAAGTGTTCGAAACTTTTCAAGCCTTATTGTGGAATCTCAAAAGACAATACACTTGCAACCATAGCGCGACACCCAAACACCCATTGTTGGACGTAGTTCTCATTATTTCACTCAATCGTCTCTCTTTGTTGTGGTAGTCACTGAATTGTCTCTCTTTGTTATGATGAAGTCAGGGCTAATCGAAACCCAAATTGGAATGAGAACAACAACTACGGTTCTTTTATTGATTGAAAGAAACCCAATCGCTTACTGTGAAAGAAGACCCAAATCATTGTTGCCGAAGTTGAAACCCTAGCCTTTCAATTGAAGCTTTGGTGAGTCATTGCTGCATTTGCATGTATTTAATTTTGACTATTCATTCTACTTTTATGTAAAGTAGTAAATAATTTCTAAAAAATTGAAATATATTTGCATGTATTGCATATATTTCGGTAATCAATTTACTAAATAATTTCCCAAAAAGATAGTCTTTAAAATTATTTTGAGTTTTGTTTTGAGTTGTAATCGTGCACTGCATAATGTTGTTAATTATTGGCTATTCTAGGTAATTATGATTTATATTTATAAGTCTGTGTGTGAATTTTTTTTTTATTCTAGCTAATTCTGATATTGAAGCTTCGTTAAGTTAAATGAGTGTTAGTGTATGAATTTTAGAGATAATCAGCAACTTATATATCTTTATGTTCTAATAGTTGATTCTTTAAACATTGGCCTGAATTATCTATAACAAAGGCAGAGGAGGGATTCCTAGTAAATGGTTCTGTTATGTAAAATTTAGGGATTCTCACCTCTTATAGTCATCTACCTATGCATGTAATGTTGTAGTTGTTTTGCATCTGTTGGTGCTGCTGTTGTTACTGTTGTTGTCTTCAGTCGTAACATTTACTTGTCAACTATAAATAGTTGTGATTGCTGCATAAACGTGACAGTTCAGTATTCTTGATTTATTGAAGGTTTCACTTTGTTTATTTGACATTGTGCTATAACATTGGACAAACATTCTAAGTATGTTGTGTTCTTTCTTTGTTTTATGTATATAGGGAACATTAATTGTTAAGCCAAAAATTGATAAATCTTGGATTCAATGTAATTGATTGTCAACAGAATAAGAAAATGGTGTCGAGAAATTTATAAATTTTGCTATAAAAAAATGCTGGAGGTAGTAGTGCCATTAGGTGTCCATCCTTGATTGTGGGAATTTATCTTTTGTAAAAGATCATTTATATGTGCATGGTTTTGATGTGAAATATGACAATTGATTTTGGCACGGGGAAGAGATTTAATGTAAATTGTAAATAACTGTGTTTACAAGACACTCTTATACTTAGAAGTTAAAAATCAAGATTTGTATAAGCCCTTCTCCCCATAGAGAAAACCATTTTGAGCGACAAAATATAGAGTTTGAAAATAGAAATGGTTAATGATGCTTATAAGGGTTGTTGTGGGCACCTTAAGGTATTTAAAGAGCTACTAGAATAAGCTAAGAAACCTTTATACTTAGGATGTAAAAAATTTACTAAGTTAGATTTTTTAGTGAAATTGTTCAATGTGAAGGGTAGATTTGGGTGGTCTGACAGTAGTTTTTCTGCATTGTTGAGTGTTTTAGCAGATGTTTTGCTTGAAAATAATGAAATTACAAGCTCTATGTATGAGGCCAAAAAGACAATGTCAGCTCTGGGCTTGGAATATGTTAACATTCATGCTTGCCCAAATGATTGCACACTCTACAGAAAAGAGTATGAAAGTCTTTCTGAATATACTACTTGTGGGTTATATAAATAGAAGAGAAAGAATAATACTATAGACCAATATAGGAAAGGGGTTCCTACAAAGCTTTTATGGTATTTTCCTCCTATACCTAGACTTAAGCGCATGTTTCAGTCATCAGAAGCTGCTAGGTGTTGAGTGTTAGAAAGTGTATATTTATAAAGGAGAAAATCGTCATTTAACATTTCAAGTCTTAGTAACACCATTATTTTTATATATTTAAGACTCTTGTGATTTAATTATGTGTGTTTTATTTTAATTAAGTATTTTATGTATTTTAGGGGCATCATGGTCATTTTACAATGACTGAGAGATCAGACAGCAAAACAGACATCACTTTTGAACTTAGGACAGTCGAAAACCTAAGCAAAAATGTCACTATTCACATGTACGGTACTATCCATATTACTGTTCACGACATTGTTTACACATACGGAACAATGATGTGGTATTGACCGATGATGTGGCGTTGACTGATGAGGTGTCACGATTCTATTGGACTAAAATTCTTATGTACTGTTGATCGGTGACGTGGCAGCATATCTGTGGCCCAAAAATCGTGCGTACGGTACATGCATATACACATGATTATTTTCAACCAAACCGCGTCACTGTTCAAACTGCGTGGTCAAACCGTGTTACTGTTCAAACCGCGTGATCAAACCGCGTACTGTTGACTGATGACGTGGCGCAATCCTGAGTGTCCAAACTGTTTTCAATCTGATGGCCATGATTCACTCAATGTATCTATAAAAAGGAGCCCCCCTAATTTGATATCCCTGAATTCATTTTTGAGTTCAATTTTCTATAATTCCTTTTTCATCTTGTATTTTCTACATATTTTAATAAATTCCTATTTTGCTTCTATTTCAATTATGAGTAGTTAATTTTCTTTTAAACTTGGGTTGAAGGTGAAGTCTCAACATCTGCCATGAACTTTATTTGGTAAATTTACTTTCTCTTCCCCTCTAATTATTGTGGATGTTTTGACTTTTCGTCGACAAATATTAATAATCTTGTCTAGATACCGTCCTGATTTCACCGGCTCCCTAGTACAAGGTTATTATTATTTAGCACAATAAGCCCTTAGCACCATATTGATTAGAGTGTGGTTCATGAGGAGTATAAACCTCCTCATGATTTAATTGGCATTAATAAGGAATATTTAGCTCATGGCGCATGTTGATGCAGATCCGGATACCCAAGTACATCATTTTAATAGATCTTCACTTCAATTTATTTTCGCCATTTTAATTTGAATTTTAAGATAATCTAAATCATTTCCACCACAAATCCAACCACCCACTTAGAAAATTAATTATATATATAATTAAAATTCACCTCCTCGTGGGATCGACACTCATCATCATTAATCTATTCTACAATTGATTCGTGCACTTGCGAGTTCAATAAAATTTGCACAACAAGTTTTTGGCGAGGTAAGTTATTTTAATTCGTAGAATTAATTTTTGTAAGTAATTTCTTTTAATTATTTTCTTGTAATTGTTTTTTAAAAAAAGTGAATCTGCATTTAGAGGTAAGAATTTCTTTTCTTTTTCTCTTCTTTAAAATTATGTAATCGCATTTTCAATTTATTTTTTTCTCTTTGTAATTTTTTGTTTATCTTATTAATTTATTTTTAGTTAATTTATTTCACGTATTTTTTTGTTTTAGTGTGTTTTTAAAGAAATATTGTAACAACGTGATAAGGTTAGTATCGTAATTTCTCATTCTTTTTTATTTTTATTCGTGTTTTGTTCCCATTTATTTTTATGTTCTTTGCATGCATGGCCGAAGGTCATTATTACCTAATCTTGAGCCTATAGACCTTGAACTTGAAAACACACTTCGCACACACAAACACGTTGTAATTAAGGATAAAAGAGAAATGGATTTGCAACAACAACAACAAGCACCACAGGAAAGCCCATTTAAGGACTACTTCAGTCATTTAGCTAATTTGAGCACATCCTGCATAAGATACCCAAATGTAGCTGCTAGGAGTTTTGAACTAAAACCTAGTGTGCTAATTTGTCTCCCAACATTCTATGGCCTAGAAAATGAGGACCCATATAATCATCTGAATGATTTTCATGTTGTTTGTCAAACTTTTAAATATGAGAATTTTTCTGATGATGATGTTAAACTTAGATTATTCTCATTTTCTTTAAAGGATAGAGCTCGTTCATGGCTTAATACATTGCCTACTAATAGCATTACATCATGGGAACAAATGGTAACAAAATTTTTAGATAAATATTTCCCAGTGCATAAAATCAATACTATTCGCATGGAAATCTCAGAGTTTACCCAGAGAGAAGATTAGCAGTTTTTCGAAACATGGGAGGATGCATTCCAGAATTTCAAGAATGTTACTCACTCTATGATTGAGCAACAGAACCGCACCATTGATGAACTATGAAATGAGATGAGAGCAAGCTTCAACTCACAAGCCCAATTAGTTTCAAACCTGGAGAAGATGATAGGACAGCTTGCCTCTTCAGTTCAAACATTGGCAATGACTGTTGAGAAAGGTAAATTCCCAATTCAACCTATGCCTAATCCTAAAGGAGTGCATGAAGCAAGTACCAATTCACCACAGCAGCATGGAGAGGTCAAAGCCGTCATGACCTTACGAAAATGGAAATAAGTCGACAACAAAGTGGAGATGCTAGTGACAAAAACGAATCAAATTATACTTGTGAATGCGGAGGACTCATCACCGGAGGAGAAAAAACTAACCCACGAGAATACGTTCCCAGAGCTCCTTTTCCTCAGAGGTTAGCTAAAGGAAAGAAGGGAATATCCACAGGTGAGATTCTTGAAATCTTCAAACAAGTAAGTGTTAACATCCCTTTGCTTGATGCTATAAAATAAGTGTCATCTTATGCCAAGTTTCTTAAAGACCTTTGTACTAAAAAAAGAAACATTCACGTTCAAAAGAATGCATTTTTAACAGAAAACGTTAGTTCTATCCTCCAACACAAAATTCCTCTTAAATACAAAGACCCAGACTCCCCTACTATCTCATGTAGAATAAGGAACCACACAATTGAGAATGCTTTGTTGGATTTATGAGCTAGTGTAAATCTGTTGCCTTACTTAGTATTCGTGAAACTTGGACTGGGTGAATTACACCCAACTCCAATGGTATTACAACTTACAGATCGGTTCACGAAAATACCTCGTGGTATTGTGGAAGACGTGCTTATCCAGATAGGCAAGTTTTATTTTCCTGTTGATTTCATTGTAATTGACACTCAACCAATCCGGGATTCAAAGAAGCGCATCCCCATTATCCTAGGCTGACCTTTCTCGGCAACTGTGGATGCTCACATTCAATGTAGGACTAGAAATATGCAGTTGTCCTTTGGCAACATGACTATAGAACTAAACATCTTCAACATTGCCAAACAACCTCACAATGCAGATGATGGAATTGTTGATGTGGATTTAATAGAAACATTAGTTGATAATACTTTTCTTTCAAACCTTAGTGATGACCCTTTACAAACATTTTTAACTCACTTTGGTTTGGATTTTGATATTGACAGATCAGTCGATGAGGTCAACGCCCTGCTTGATTCATCACCATCCATGGACACTAATAAATGGAAGTCAAGAGTTGAACCACTAGCACCATCAGAGAAGAAACTCATCCCATCATCAGAATCACCACCGAAACTCGAGCTCAAACCATTACCCAACATTTTGGAATATATGTTTTTGGGAGAAGAAAGCACTCTACCGGTAATCATCTCTTCATCCCTAAATGAAGAACAAAAAAATAAGTTGTTGGATGTTTTAAAAGTGCACAAAGGAGCATTAGGATGGACCATAGCCGACATAAAAGGTATAAACCCAATAGACTGCATGCATTACATTCACCTTGATGAAAATGCTAAAACTACTAGGGAAATACAACGTCGGTTAAATCCTAACATGAAAAAAATTGTTAGAACTGAAGTCCTTAAGCTATTAGATGCAGGTATTATTTACCCCACTTATGATAGTTCATGGGTCAGTCCTGTGCATGTTGTCCCCAAAAAGTCAGGAGTCACAGTAGTTACCAATGCTGATAATGAATTTATACCCACTAGAGTGACCACAGGATGGCGTGTATGCATTGATTATAGAAAGTTGAATTCTGTCACACGTAAAGACTATTTTCCTTTACTATTTATCGATTAAATGCTTGATAGATTAGCAAGCCATGAATTTTATTGCTTTCTGGATGGTTACACAGGATATAATCAGATCCCCATATTATCAAAAGATCAATAGAAAACTACTTTCACTTGCCCTTTTGGCACTTTTGCATATAGGAGAATGTCATTTGGATTATGTAATGCACCTGCTATATTTCAACGATGCATATTGAGCATTTTTTCTGATATGGTTGAACGATTCCTTGAAGTCTTTATGGATGACTTTTCTATTTTTGGTGACTCATTTGATCAATGTTTACATCATCTAACACTAGTTCTACAGAGATGTATCGAGAAAAACTTGGTCTTAAATTGGGAGAAATGCCATTTTATGGTAAAACAAGGTATTGTTCTTGGTCACATCATTTCAAACAAAGGTATTGAGGTTGCTAAAGCCAAAGTGGATCTCATTTCCAATCTTCCTCCACCTAAAACAGTCAGAAAAGTAAGATCTTTCCTTGGGCATGCTGGTTTTTATAGACATTTCATTAAAGATTTTAGTAAAGTTTGTAGACCCTTATGCAATCTACTTACTAATGATGTACCTTTTATCTTTAATGATTCATGTCTTGTGGCATTTGAAAAATTGAAGCAGTTGTTGTTGTCATTACCCATCATTCAGCCCCCAAACTGGAGATTACCATTTGAGCTCATGTGTGATGCATCTGATTATGCAGTAGTAGCAGTATTAGGACAAAGAGTTGATCGAATTCCCCATGTTATTTACTATACTAGTATGACATTGAATGATGCACAATTGAACTATTCAACCACTGAAAAAGAAATGCTAGCAGTAGTGTTTGCATTAGAGAAATTTCAATTTTATCTCATTGGTTGTAAAATAATTATATTCACAGATCATGCTGCTCTTAAATATCTTCTCACAAAGAAAGATGCAAAAGTTAGGCTAATTTGTTAGGTGTTACTTTTGCAGGAATTTGACTTGGAATTCAAAGATAAGAAAGGCACAGAAAATGTTGTGGCTGACCATCTCTCTCGTATATATTTTGACACAATTACAGAACCATTAATGTTGAATGAGTCATTTCCAAATGAACAATTAATGAGTGTGGAAGTATTACCGTGGTATGCTAATATAGTTAATTATCTTGTTACAGGTCAACTTCCAGAGCATTGGACCAAGAAAAACAAGGCTAAATTGTTTGCAGAAATAAAAAATTTCTTTTGGGATGACCCTTATCTGTTCAAGTATTGTGCAGATCAAATTGTCAGACGATTTGTCCCATAAAGTGAAATTAAGAATATTCTTTCATTCTGCCATTAACAAGCTTGTGGAGGCCATTTCAGCGCTAAGAAAGCAGCTACTAAAGTTTTACAATATTGTTTCTATTGGCAAACTATCTTTCGAGATGCTTACATTTTTTGCTCTTCATGTGATAGGTGTCAACGAATGGGGAGCATTACACGAAAGAATATGATGCCATTCAATCCAAGTTTAGTAGTTGAGATTTTTAATGTATGGGGTATCGACTTCATGGGACCCTTTCCCCCTTTTTTTGGCCATCAATACATATTGGTTGCTATTGACTACGTATCGAAATGGGTAGAAGCAATTCCATGTAGAACCAATGATCACAAGGTGGTGATAGGATTTTTGAAAAGCAACATTGTTTCACGTTTTGGATTCCCTCGAGCAATAATCAGTGATGGTGGTGCCCACTTTTGTAACAAAGCATTCAAAACTCTTTTGACAAAGTATTCCATCACTCACAAAGTGGCGACCGCATATCATCCGCAAACCAGTGGCCAAGTTGAGATCTCCAATCAAGAAATAAAGCACATATTAAAAAAGACGGTGAGACCAAACAGAAAAGATTGTTCATTAAAACTCGATGATGCATTATGGGCGTATAGAACGGCTTTCAAGACCCCGATTGGGATGTCACCCTACAAGCTAGTGTATGAAAAAGCTTGCCACCTACCTGTGGAACTCGAACATCGTGCATACAAGGCCATCAAGAAATTCAACTTTGACATGCAGCAAGCTAGCTCAAAAAGAAGATTACAATTGGCAAAACTTGAAGAAATTCGCAATGATGCATACGAAAATGCCAAAATTTACAAGCAACGAATGAAAGTCTTCCATGACAATCAAATTATGAGAAAATCTTTCACTCCAGGTCAGAAAGTGTTTTTATTCAATTCTCGTTTGCACCTATTCCTAGGTAAGTTACGCTCTTAATGGTCTGGCCCCTTTATTGTTCACACTAGTTTTCCACATGGGGCAATTGAAATTAAGGACCCAAAGAACGGTGTCACATTTAAAGTTAATGGTCAAAGATTAAAGGCATATCTAGAGTACCAACCACATGGAGAGGACACCGAAATAAATTTGAGTGACCCACCAGATTTGAATTGAGATTTTTTTTTTCTTTCCGGTGATTTGATTTTTTTTTCTTTTTACTATTCTTTTGCTAATTGAAATTATTTTTGCATAAGTATGTTTATTTAACCATTAAGTTTTCTCTTATCATTGTTAATCATGAATGCCTCAGCTAAACAGCTCCTCCTGAACATTCTTAGACAACTTCAACGTGTAAAATCTCATCTCAAAAGGCAGATTTGATTTTGTAAAACACATTATATTTGGGCTCTACAACCACTAGAGTTAGTATCCCATGTTGAGGATTTAAAAAGCCAACTCGGAGACATTGAGGGAGGTGTCTACAACATCAAGCTGGAGCTTGAGGTAAATTCAATAAGAGAATGATTGTAATTTTCTTTGTGTGTTTTAGTTTGTTTTTCTGTTTGTGTGCTTTAGTTTATTACCCCGGTGAAGTGACGGATAACGGTACTCCGTGACAATCAAGTCGGTTATTTCAGTTTCCCATAATAACTGATATTATGAGGCGAAGGTATGGACAAAAATGAGATTTTAGCAAAGCTTCATAATCGATTCCCTTCACTTCCTCAGAATGCTCTCCTTAAAATCTATAAAGCTCGGTCCGAACACATGTGATTACTTATGAGGAATAACATACCTGCTGACATCTGTTGGTTAATCAAGCCAAAGTACGATTGGCAAGTAAGTTGCCTCCCAAATTTATTGCATACATGCCTAGTTGTGGTAAAGGAAATTATGCAAGAAAACGAAGAGCTCGAAGACTTTTTGTTGCTAGTCATAAGTGTATCAGAATGAGATGCAATAAAAAACCATGTTCCTTAATAATGGCGTCTGATAACAGAAAAGATAAGATTCAATTTATTAGGGATGGCTTGAATAAGGAGTCATTGGATGATATCATTTTATCTCTTGAAACGCATCCCAGTGGATATGTACAAGGAACGATTCTCCAGTTATGGCCATTATTCCAGAAAGAGCATGCACGATATAGTCTCGGGAATCTGACTATAAACGACCATGTTTTCCAGTTTATAAGAAAACTGGATGGGAAGCCTATCCTCGACCCATAGAGGGCGTTCAAGTCGTTTCTGGACGTAAAACTAGAGAAAGATGTGAGCCATAGTCGCAACTACCTATAAATATCCTCTTACTTCACTATTATTTTATTTCACTATTGTTTTATCATTTGCATTATTGTCTTTAATAATTTTATTTTGTCAATTTTTTCCTTTTCACTGTTTGCTTTTTGACTCTTGAGCCATGTGCTTTACACGTTAATTGACATTGACATGCTACCTCATACACAGCTATGACCCACTGTCACTAAGATTCTTAAATATGATTTTTTGTTAAGCACTCACAAATTATTTTTGAGAAGTATCCCAATGGTAGCTACTCCAAATAAACAATTCAAGAACATTTTTGTGCTTTCTGAATTTAACTATGGCAAACATAAAGATTCTTAACTATGGAGGAGGTAACCGAGGGTTATCAAAATTGGTCTTAGAAGCTGCTTTTGTCAGAGGAAGCCAAGTGTTATGCATCATCCCAAGAGCTCTAAAACATTTGGGCAGTTTGTCTGACTCACAGACTGGAGAAGAGTTAGTCATCTCAGGTATGCAAAAAAGAATAATTGAAATGTTTAATCATGCTGTTGCTTTTATTTTCTTACCAGCAGATCATGCAACTCTAGAGGCACTTATCATCAGGTTCTGTTTCTTCTTTAATTTGTTGTGTATGACTGTGATTGATGTGACAACGCTAGATGAATTATAGAAAAACCTTGTAGAGACTCTGTGCTTGCTTGAGAAATATTTCCCCCTTTCTTTGTTTGACATGAGAGTCCATCTCACTATTCACTTAGTGAGTGAAGTTAGACAATGTAGCCCCGTGTATGATCGATGGATGTATCCTTTTGAGCAATACATGAAAACTCTAAAAGGTTATATTCGAAACCGTAACTATCCTGAGGGTTACATATCGGGGAGTTATATTGCCGAGGAAGCATTAGAATTTTGTGCATAATACATGGAAAACATGCCCATAATTGGGGTTCCACCTAGACATGTGCAAAATTTAGAAATTGACAAGCCCATGAATCGCGGACGAATGGTGGAAGTTGATCGAACTTCATTAGATCAAGCACACTTGTACGTTTTGCATAACACTGAAGAAGTTCAACCTTATATACAGTGATGTTATCTGACTTGTCTTATTTTAACTTTATTCATATCAAATTTTGGTAGTTCTGGAATGTGAAAAAATTTTCTTTGTAACTGATTTTTAGAGAGCTTATAAATTGATTACAACTTTGCCATCCATGAAAAAATGAGAAGTGGTTGCAAGATGGACACAATCGAACATTTGCGGATTGGCTAACAGATAAGGTTTTTAAGGAACTAAAGTATAATTAATTTAAATTTTCCTTTTAGTCCTAGTTTGTGCTTGTTTAACATTATATTCCTGTCAATTAATAATAGGTAAATGTATTGATAGAGAATGGTCATGATGTTTCACAAACAATCCGTTGGTTAGTCCAAGGGCCTTGTCCTCATGTTCATCCTGGTTATGACATAACTGGTTTTCACTTTGTTACAAGAGATCAACACTTAAATATAGTTACTCAAAATAGTAGAGTGTCATTGGTTGCACAAATAATGTCACAAGTTCAAAAGACAAAAATCCTATCAAATACAATAGCCTTGGTGTTCCAGTTGGTGAAGAAGCCATTGAGCTGGCTACGTATATCGATGTTTTGGCTCGTACATCAATTCCAATCCTCTACAACGATTGGCGTTGGGTTCTAGATTATACGAATAAGCGTTTATAGGAGTCTTTAAGGTATAAAATAAGAAATTAAGAGGATCTATTTAGTTTTATTATTGCTGGAAAAATCTGAAATGAGAAATGAACTTTATTTCATGATTGTAAATATCCTCATTGTCATATTTTGATTTTGAAACTTGAAGGTGTACTTTGTTGTTCATCCTCGAAGTAGGAAACAGGTACTATAAGCCATCGGAGCTGCATTTTAGAACTTTAAGTACACTCTAATGAGGAACTATGTTTTACCATTTGTTAATGACCATAAAAGGCTTTTCAAGCCATTAGCATGGTACAACAGTATTGATAAGGAAAGTTGGGTTAAGTTTGCAAAGGAAAGATTATCTGAAAATTTCAAGTGAGTGCTTCTAATTCAAGTATTAATAACATATTAATGTTTATGACACTTTTCCTTATGTGTTTATCCATTGTTTGTTTGGTTGTTTTAAGCAGAAACTGAGTAGTGTGAATAAACATAAACTAAGGCAGCACAAAACAAGTTTAATCATCACCTAAGTAGAAAATGTTATGTTTGGTTAATGCAAGAAGTGGTATGTACAGTGAGTTAGTTGCTTACATTTTATTGTTGTTTATTAAAATTGTTTGGTTAATGCAACTAATGATTGTTGCTAACATTTAATTCTGTTACTCACGTTGTGATAATGCTTAGAAACAGACCTTACTAAGGAAAAAGTGGACAAGAGTGTTCTTTGGAAAAGCGCTTGGCAAATGAAAAACGAAGGATACCACCCAGATGTGGAACCAATTATTAAAAAAATCATAAGACATTTTTTGCTTACTACTGTAATTCTAGATGTTGTGATCACTTATGTTAGCCTCAAGGGCTACATATAATGTAATTTTGATGATAACAAACATGTGTATTAAGCGATTTAATAAATATTGTATTTCACAATTTTCACTAGTTTTTGAAAAATAATATTTATGCAAGTGAAATCAAGTTGAAGACACTCAACGGACAACGGCGAAATCAAGAACAAAGTTTAAAGCTCAACGGACAAATTAGTGCAATAAATTCTTATAAAGCCGGTATGATTTAATTGATGCATGATTTAGCATTTGAGAAGCTCAAGAGATTAATTTAATTAATTACTTTTTATAAACTAAAAGATTTTATTTTTATAAGATAAAGTACCTTGTGGTTTTGAGTAATTTGGACTTAAATGCAAAGTCTTGAAATATTTGATTTTAATAAGTATTATTATTGAATTTCAAAGTTGGACCTTTTTACAAACATTTGAAATGTTTTGGGCCATACAATAATTTATGAATATTTTGGACTAAAGTGAAAGGTTTTGAGAACTTTGAAAAATATGGGTATTATGTTGAAAAGAACCTTTTTACGAAAGAATAATATCTTTGGGGCCATATCATAATTTCAAAAAGTTTTGGAAAGACAACTATTATTAGGAAATTCTGAAATTAGACCTATTTGTAAAGTTTTATGACATTTTGAGCTGTAGTATAATTATATAAAGTGTTGGGCCAAAGTGTAATTTTAGTGAACAGTATTACTGTAGCAAAATTTAAAAATAACGGTAATATCACTGTTCATGAGCGGCTAGCCAGATAAATCAAGTGGCTAATCGCTTGGGCACTAGAATTTGCCTATAACGGCTAGTTTTCGGGCTTTAACTATAAAAACTCAACTCCAACTTCGTTTTAAGAATGAATGCAAGCATAAATAAGATCATATAACATATATTGAGCTTCCATTTCGTAAATCATCATTTATTGAGCTATAATTTGTTATCCACTCTTAAAGAGAGTTTCATTGTTGTGATTTTCATTTCTCATCAAATTGTGAGTGTACAAGTGTGAGAAACACTTGGGGTGAAGAGATTGGGGATATAATTGTTGAGTATTAGAAAATGCATATTTATAAAGGAGAAAACCGTCATTTTACCTTTCAAGCCTTACTAACAACCCTTACTTTTATGTATTTAACCTTCTTGTAATTTAATTACGTGTGTTTTATTTTAATTAAGTATTTTATGTATTTTAGGGGCATTATAGTCATTTCACTATAAAGGAGAGATCAGACGGCAAAACGGACATCATTTTTGAACTTAGGACGGTCGAAAACCTTAGGAGGAGCATAAAAGGAAAAATAACACTATTCACATGTACTATTCACATACGGATCGATGACGTGGCATTGACCGATGATGTGGCATTGACTGATGAGGTGTCACGATCCTGTTGGACTAAAATTCTTATGTACTGTTGATGGTGATGTGACAGCATATCAGTGGACGACAAATTTCGCGTACGGTACATGTATCACACAGGATTATTTTCAACCAAACCGTGTTAATGTTCATCCGCATCGATGACGTGGCGCAAAGCTTTTTAATGGCCATGATTTACTCCATGTATCTATAAAAAGGGGGCCTCCCCCCCCTAATTTGAGACCCCTGAATCCATTTTTGGGATCCATTTTCTGTAATTCCCTCTCCATCTTGTATTTTCTACGAATTTTAATAAATTCTCATTTTTCCCTTAGTTCAATTATGAGTGGCTAATTTTCTTTCAAGCTTGGGTTGAAGGTGAAGTCTCAACATGTGTCATGGGCTTAATTTGGTAAATTTATTTTCTCTTCCCCTCTAGTTTTTGTGGATGTTTTGATCGACAAATAATACTAATCTTGTCGCCTTGGTTTCTACAAGGTTATTATTATTTACGATAAAGCACCATATTGATTAAAGCGTGGTTCATGAGGTGTGGATTCCCCCCTCATGATTTAATTGGCATTAATAAGGATTATTTAGCCCATGATGCATGTTGATACGGATCCGAATACCCAAGTACGTCATTTCAATAGATTTCTCTTCAAATTATTCTCGCCATTTCAATTCCAATTTTAAAATTTATTCTCGCCATTTTAATTTAAGTTTTAACATATTCCAAATCATTTCCACCATAAATCCAACAACCCATTTACAAAATTAATTCTATACACAATTAAAATCTACCTCCTCGTGGAATCGACACTCGTCACCATTGATCTATACTACAATAGATTCGTGCGCTTGTGAGTACATTAAAATTTACACAACAAGTTTTTAGCGCCGTTGCCGGGGAGGTAAGTAATTTTAATTCTTAGAATTAATTTTTGTGAATAATTACTTTTAATTGTTTTCTTGTAATTTTTTTTTATAAAAAAAAAAGAGTGAATTTACATTTTGAGCTAAGAATTTTTATTTATTCATTTTCTCTCTTCTTTAAAATTCTGTAATTTAATTTTTAATTTATTTTTCTTTGTAATTTTTTTTATCTTATTAATTTAATTTTTAGTTAATTTATTTCACGTATTTGTTTTAGTGTGTTTTTATAGAAAGGTTGTAACAGCGCAATAAGGTTAGTATTGTAATTTTTCCCTCTTCTTTATTTTTATTTGTTTTGTTCTCATCTTTATTTTTATTTTATTTGTTTTGCATGCATGGTCGTAGATCATTATTACCTAATCTTGAACCTATAGACCTTGAACTTGAGAAAACACTTCGAACACAAAAGCACATTAAAAATAAATTTAAAATGGATTTGCAACCACAGGAGAGGCCATTTAAGGACTATTTCAGTCCCTTAGCTAATTTGAGCACATCATGCATAAGATACCCAAATGTAGCTGCTAGGAGTTTTGAATTAAAACCTAGTGTGCTAAATTGTCTCCCCACATTCTATGGCCTAGAAAATGAGGACCCATATAATCATTTGAATGATTTTCATGCAATTTGTCAAACATTTAAATATGAGAATTTTTCAGATGATGATGTAAAGCTTAGATTATTCCCATTTTCTTTAAAAGATAGAGCTCGTTCATGGTTAAATACTTTGCCTGCTAATAGCATTTCATCATGGGAACAAATGGTAACTAAATTTTTAAATAAATATTTCCCAGTGCATAAAACCAATGCTATTCGCAGGGAAATCTCGGAGTTTACCCAGAGAGAGGACGAGCAATTTTTCGAAACGTGGGAGCGATTCAATGGGCTACTCTTGAAGTGTCCACATCATGTGTACGAGAAATGGCACCAATGCCAATACTTTTTGGAGGGATTACTGTTGTGCAAATTTTAATGTACTCGCAAGCGCACGAATCTATTGTAGTATAGACTAATGGTGACGAGTGTCGATCCCACGAGGAGGTGGATTTTAATTGTGTTTAGAACTAATTTTGTGAATGGGTGGTTGGATTTTGTGGTGAAGGTGACTTAGATTATTCTAAAATTGGAATTGAAATGGCAAGAATAAATTGAAGAGAAATTCTATTAAATTGACGCACTTGGGTATCTGGATCCGTATCAACATGCATCATGGGCTAAATAATCCGTATTAATACCAATTAAATCATGAGGGGGGAATCCACACCTCATGAACCACGCTCTAATCAATATGGTGCTAAGGGCTTATCGTGCCAAATAATAATAACCTTGTAGGTGAAACCAAGGCTTAGACAAGATTAGTATTATTTGTCGAGAAGTCAAAACATCCAAAAACTAGAGGGGAAGAGAAAATAAATTTACCAAATAAAGCCCATGACACATGTTGAGACTTCACCTTCAACCCAAGCTTGAAAGAAAATTAGTTACTCATAATTGAACTAGGGCAAAATGGAAATTTATTAAAATACAAAGAAAATACAAGATGGAGAAGGAAAATGGAGTCCAAAAATGGATTCGGGGTCTCAAATTAGTGGGGAGGCCCTTTTTATAGATACATGGAGTAAATCATAGCCATCGGATTGCGCCGCGTCACGATCAATCGGTTTGCGGGTGAAACACTTTTTGAACGATAGCGGTTTGATTGACAATAATCTGTGTGATGCATGTCGTTGATATCGCGCGTCACATAAGAATTTTAGTGGATCGTGACACCTCATCGCCAACGCGTCATCGGTCAATGCCACGCGTCATCGGTCAATGCCACGTCATCGTTCAGTCTATGTGAAAGCGCGTGAAGCGATGCATACATGTGAATAATCGTATATGTGCATCATTTTTCCTTTTATGCTCCTCCAAGGTTTTTCCGAGTTCAAAAGTGATGTCCGTTTTTCCGTATGATCTCTCCTTTATTGAAATGACTATAATACCCTAAAATACATAAAATACTTAATTAAAATCAAACACACATAATTAAATTGCAAGAAACTTAAATACATAAAAGTAAAGGTTGTTAGTAAGACTTGAAATGTAAAATGATGATTTTCTCCTTTATAAATATACATTTTCTAACACTCACACACACTTATTGCTAGTCCCTAGCAAATGAAGCGAAAATAAAATTCAAATTCAAATTCAAAATGATTTTTATTTTATTTTATTTAGAAGCACTCGTGTTTATTCAATCAGATTAATGATAGTAATCAAATAAAAGTATAAGCATTATCTCCAGTCTTAAAGAAACATCACACCCACATCAACCATTCACATGAATAGACTTTGTTATAGCTACTTTAAGAATGACATGTCAAACCCCAAAATCTCACTGGAAGTAGTGACACTCTCACAAAGAAATTAAACCCAATAAAAATAGTCACTCCAATGAATGATAATTAAGAGAGAAAATAATACAGAAGTGATATTACATGCTCTCACCAAGATGAAATAAATATGCCCTCAGCTTAGAAATAATATGATCTCAAGTCAAACAAAAATGCTAGTCAACCCAATTTATTTATCTTTTTTTTTATTATTATTTTTATTATGCATCACTACATCTTTTTTATATAACTAGCTTCTACTTCAAACTATAGTTCCCTAAAATTAAGAAGACTTTTATTAGGACGTAACGTAGGGACATGGCTAACAAAGAAGGAAATAAGGAAAACAAAGTGTATGTTTGAGAAAAATGCAGAGAATTTTTTTTTTTTTTTGCAAGGTGGATTTCACTTATTATTTTTATTTTTATTCTTTTGAAACAACAACTCTTGTTTTTTTTTTTTTGGCATAACTTCACTGAACAAAATAATTATTTACATTTTTCTCAAACATAAATAGGTGATGGAACTTATAAGATATCGGGTAATACTCCAAATCAGAGTGGGTCAAGATGATAAGTTGACAAAGAAAAGTTTTATTTTTTTTTTTAAAGGCTCAAAATGGTTAACTATGGATATTTAATAAAAGGGATGGCTAGAAAGGCTCAAACGAATCAAAGATGGCCTTTCCATCGTCTTTTAGGGCTCTAAATAATCATCCATATCTACTAGTTAGATGGGCCTCCCAATGTAACAACACACATTTTTTTTTTTTACAATTTTTTTTTTTAAAGGGTTAACTCAAAAGAAATCTAGAGATCATGTATAAAATAATAAATTTGTATAGAGAATGGGCAAAATGGTTACTCTCCAAGAAAATGATAGGCTCAACAACTCACTTGGCACTTATTTATGATATGTTCATTCCTTCAAGCAACTCATATTTGTCTCCGACATCAACATGTAGAGTAGCAAACATAATGTAACATCACTTAAGACCAAAGATAATACAAATACTAAAATTTGAAATTAATCATGTCATCCAATGTTAAAACAAATCACACAAATTTTTTTTTTTAAACAACATTCTACCCCCCAACCTATTCTAAACATGAAAGGAAAATATGCATGCAGAAATGTGAAAATGATGTAGAAAAACTAATTAGAAAAGTTACACTTAAAATGATAGAAAAAGAAAATGATTTTTTTTTTTTAAAAGAAGATGCGTTTAGAGGCACTACACTCCATATTCACCATCTTCGACACAAAAGTTGGGAAATTTATATTTATAGAGGACAAAAAAAAAACAACAACAAAAATCAACAACAAAACTTAATAAATAAAAAGAAATTTTTTTATTTTTTTATTTTTGGTTTTTTTTTCAAACAATGAAGATGCGTTTAGAGTAACTACACTCCATATTCAGCCATCTTCAACACAAAAGTTAGCAATTAGTTTCTACAACAAAAAATTAGTAAAAACTTAACCAAGATTTCACATTTGTCGACTATTCCCTCCCCCCAACCAGAACGAAACATTGTCCTCAATATTTTAAAGGAAAGAAGTAGAGTTTAGAAGACAACACCTGGGTGGTGCAACACAAGAAAATATTTGAGACGGAGAGTTAAATCTAATTTGTACTTCTTACTGCCGCTACTGTTACCATCATTATTTGGTCGCTCCAACACAAAGGTCCAGGGGTTGGGCTCCGGTCTAAAAGCTTGTAACAGATCAAGTAGCTCATTAGCAGTGTGAGCACAAATAAAAAGTTTTTTCGCATGGGAAGGAATAAAGTAGTTTTTTATTGCATGGTTAAGAAATGCTATAAAGCCATCATAAAAGTTATTGACATTTAACAAACCAATGGGTTTCTGGTGGATGTGCAGATGGGCCCAAGATGCTAGTGTGATAAGTGCCTCTAGTGTTGCAAGATCTCCTGGTAGGAAAATAAAAGCATCAGCATGATTAAGCATTTCAGTTATTCTTTCTTGCATACCTGAGACAACTAACTCTTCTCCAGTTGATGAGTCAGACGAACTGCCCAATGGTTTTAGGACTCTTGGGATAATGCCTAACACTTGACTTCCCCTGATAAAAACTGCTTCTGAGACCATTTTTGATAACCCTCGGTTACCTCCTCCATACACCAAGTGTAATTTTCTCGCTGCTATGCTTCGGCCAAGATCGATGGCTGCCTCAACGAACTCTTTATGTTTGCCATAGGTAAATCCAGAAAGCACACAAATGTTCTTGAATTGTCTATTTGGAGTAGCTGCCATTGCGATACTTCTCAAAAACAATTTGTGAGTGCTTGACAAAAGATATCACATTTAAGAGTCTTGGTGATAGTGGGTCATGATTGTGTATGAGGTAATATGTCAGTGTCAAAGAACGCGTAAAGCACGTGGCTCGTAAGTCAAAAAGAAAACAGTAAAAAGGAAAAAGCAAACAGTAATAAAATTATTAAAGACAATAATGCAAACAATAAGACAATAGTGAAATAAAATAACAATAAAGTAAAAGGATATTTACACGTAGTTGCGCTCACATCTTCCTCTGGTTTACGTCCGAAACGGCAACGCCCTCATGAATCGAGGATAGGCTTCCTATCCAGTTTTCTTATAAACCGGCAAAGGGTCGTTTATAGTCAGATTCCCGAGACTATATCGTGCATGCTCTTTCTGGAATAATGGCCATAACTGGAGAATCGCTCCTTGCACATATCCACTGGGATGCGTTTCAAGAGACATAAGAATATCATCCAATGACTCCTTATTCAAGCCATCCCTAATGAATTGAATCTTATCTTCCCTGTTATCAGACACCATTCCTAAAGAACATGGGTTTCTATCGCAACTCATTCTCGCACACCTATGACAAGCAACAGAAATTCTTCGAGCTCGTCGTTTTCTTGCATAATTTCCTTTACCACAACCAGGCATGTATGCAATAAATTTTGGAGGTAACTCACCTGCCGATCGTACTTTAGCCTCGATTAACCAACGGATGTCAGCAGGTATGTTATTCCTCATGAGTAATCGCATGCGTTCAGACCGAGCTTTATAGATCGTAAGGAGGGCATTCTGAGGAAGTGAAGGGAATCGCTTCGCTAGAATCTCGTTTCCATACTTTCGCCTCGAATGTCGGTTATTATGGGAAAGCAAGTAACCGACTTGATTGTCACGGAGTACCGTTATCCGCCACTTTGGGGTAACAAACTAAAGCACACAAACGAAAAACAAATTAAAACAAACAAAGAAAATTAAAATCGTCCTCTTATTGAATTTACCTCAAGCTTGGATGTCGTAAACACTTCTCTCAATGTCTCGAGTTGGCTTTCTAAACCCTCAACATAGGCTACTAACTCGGTGGTTGTAGAGCCCAAATACTATGTGTTTTACAAAATTGAATCGCTTTTGAGATGAGTTTTGACACGTTGAAGTGGTTTAAGAATGTTCGGGAGGAGAACGGTCTAAGTATGAGACTCATTGATTAACAATGATAAGAGAAAACTTAATAGTTAAACAAACACACTTATGCAAAAATGATTTCAATTAGTAGAAGAATAATATAAAGAAAGAAAAATCAAATCAACGAAAGGAAAAAAAAATCAATTCAAAAGTGGGTCACTCAAATTTATTTGTGTGGTTGGTACTCTAGATATGGCTTTAATCTTTGACCATTAACTTTAAACGTGACACCGTTCTTTGGATCCTTAATTTCAATTGCCCCATGTGGAAAAACAATATGAACAATAAAGGGACCAGACCATCGAGAGCGTAACTTACCTGGGAATAGGTGCAAGCGAGAATTGAATAAAAGCACTTTCTGACCTGGAGTGAACGATTTTCTCATAATTTGCTTATCATGGAAGACTTTCATTCGTTGCTTGTAAATTTTGGCATTTTCATATGCGTCATTGCGAATTTCTTCAAGTTCTGCCAGTTGTAATCTTCTTTCTGAGCTGGCTTTCTGCATGTCAAAGTTGAATTTCTTGATGGCCCAATACGCACGATGCTCAAGTTCCACAGGTAGGTGGCAAGCTTTTCCATACACTAGCCTGTAGGGTGACATCCCAATCGGGGTCTTGAAAGCCGTTCTATATGCCCATAATGCATCATCAAGTCTTAATGACCAATCTTTTATCGGCCTCACCGTCTTTTCTAATATGTGCTTTATTTCTCGATTGGAGATCTCAACTTGGCCACTGGTTTGCGGATGATACGGAGTCGCCACTTTGTGTGTGATTGAATACTTTGTCAAAAGAGCTTTGAATGCTTTGTTACAAAAGTGGGCACCACCATCACTGATTATCGCTCGAGGGAATCCAAAGCGTGAAACAATGTTGCTTTTCAAAAATCCTATCACCACTTTGTGATCATTGGTTCTACATGGAATTGATTCTATCCATTTCGATACGTAGTCAACACCAACCAATATGTATTGATGGCCAAAAGAAGGGGGAAAGGGTCCCATGAAGTCGATACCCCATACGTCAAAAATCTCAACCACTAAAATTGGATTTAGTGGCATCATGTTCCTTCGTGTAATGCTCCCCATTCGTTGACACCTATCACATGAAGAACAGAAAGTGTAAGCATCTCGAAATATAGTTGGCCAATAAAAACCACATTGTAAAACTTTAGTCGCTGTTTTCTTAGCACTGAAATGGCCTCCACATGCTTGTTCATGGCAGAATGAAAGGATATTCTGAATTTCACTTTCTGGGACACATCGTCTAACAATTTGGTCTGCACAATACTTAAACAAATATGGGTCATCCCAAAAGAAATTCTTTATTTCTGCAAAGAATTTAGCCTTGTCTTGCTTGGTCCAATGTTCGGGAAGTTTACCTGTAACAAGATAATTAACTATATCAGCATACCAAGGTAATACTTCCACATTCATTAATTGTTCATCTGGAAATGACTCATTCAATGGTAATGATTCTGTAATTGTGTCAAAATGGAGACGAGAGAGATGGTCCGCCACGACATTTTCTGTGCCTTTCTTATCTTTGAATTCCAAGTCAAATTCCTGCAAAAGTAACACCCAACGAATTAGTCTAGCTTTTGCATCTTTCTTTGTGAGAAGATATTTAAGAGCAGCATGATCTGTGAATATAATTATTTTACACCCAATGAGATAAGATCGAAATTTCTCTAATGCAAACACTACTGCCAAGATTTATTTTTCAGTAGTTGAATAGTTCAATTGTGCATCATTCAATATTATACTAGCATAGTAAATAACATGGGGAATTCGATCAACTCTTTGTCCTAATACTGCTCCTACTGCATAATCAGATGCATCACACATGAGTTCAAATGGTAAACTCCAGTTTGGGGCCTGAATGATGGGTGATGATGTCAACAATTGCTTTAATTTTTCAAACGCAACAAGACATGAATCATCAAAGACAAAAGGTACATCCTTAGCAAGTAGATTGCATAAGGGTCTAGAAACTTTGCTAAAATCTTTAATGAAACGTCTATAAAAACCAGCATGCCCAAGGAAAGATCTTACTTCTCTGACTGTTTTAGGTAGAGGAAGATTAGAAATGAGATCCACCTTGGCTTTGTCAACCTCAATACCTTTGCTCGAAATGATGTGACCGAGAACAATACCTTGTTTTACCATAAAATGGCACTTCTCCCAATTCAAGACTAAGTTCTTCTCTGCAGAACTAGCGTTAGATGATGTAAACATTGATCAAACGAGTCACCAAAGACAGAAAAATCATCCATAAAGACTTCAAGGAATCGTTCAACCATATCAGAAAAAATGCTCAACATGCATCGTTGAAATGTAGCAGGTGCATTACATAATCCAAATGGCATTCTCCTATATGCAAAAGTGCCAAAGGGCAAGTGAAAGTGGTTTTCTCTTGATCTTTTGGTGCTATGGAATCGATTATATCCGAGTAGCCATCTGAAAGCAATAAAATTCATGGCTAATCTATCCAAAGATCGATCAATAAATGGTAAAGGAAAATGGTCTTTACGTGTGAATTCAATTTTCTATAATCAATGCATACACGCCATCCTGTAGTCACTCTAGTGGGTATCAATTCATTATTAGCATTGGTAACTACTGTGACTCCTGACTTTTTAGGGACAACTTGTACAGGACTGACCCATGAACTATCAGAAATGGGGTAAATGATACCTGCATCTAATAGCTTAAGGACTTCAGTTCTAACAACTTCTTTCATATTAGGATTTAACCGACGTTGCATTTCCCTAGTAGATTTAGCATTTTCATCAAGGTGAATGTAATGCATGCAATCTGCAGGGTTTATACCTTTTATGTCTGCTATGGTCCATCCTAATGCTCCTTTATGCTCTTTTAAAACATCCAACAACTTACCTTTTTGTTCGTCATTGAGGGATGATGAGATGATTACCGGTAGAGTACTTTCTTCCCCCAAAAATGCATATTCCAATGTGTTGGGCAATGGTTTGAGCTCGAGTTTTGGTGGTGATTCTGATGATGGGATGAGTTTCTTTTCTGATGGTGCTAGTTGTTCAACTCTTGACTTCCATTTATTAGTGTCCATGGATGGTGCTGAGTCAAGTAGGGCGTTGACCTCTTCGACCGATCTGTCAATATCAAAATCAAAACCAAAGTGAGTTAAGCATGTCTGTAAAGAATCATCACTAAGGTTTGAAATAAAGGTGTCATCAACTAATGTTTCAATTAAATATACATCAACAATTCCATCATCTGCACTGTGAGGTTGTTTGGCAATGTTGAAGATATTCAGCTCCATAGTCATGTTAGAAGGACAATGCATATTTCCTCTACATTGAATGTGAGCATCCGATTGCCAAGAAAGGTCGGCCTAGAATAATGGGGATGTGCTTGAATCTGTATTGGTTGAGTGTCAATTACAATGAAATCAACGGAAAATAAAACTTGTCTACCGGATAAGCACGTCCTCCACAATGCCACGAGGTATTTTCGTGGACCGATCAAGTAACACCTGGAGTTGGGTGTAATTCTCCCCCAAGTTTCACAAATACGAATAAGGCAACAAATTTACACTAGCTCCTAAATCCAACAAAGCATTCTTGTGTGGTTCCTATGCTACATGAGATAGTGGGGAGCCTGGATCTTTGCATTTTAAAGAAATTTTATGTTGGAGTATAGAACTAACGTTTTCAGTTAAAAATGCCTTCTTTTGAACATGCATATTTCTCTTTTTAGTACAAAGGTCTTTAAGAAACTTGGCATAAGATGGAACTTGTTTAATAGCATCAAGTAAAGGGATGTTAACACTGTTTGAAGATTTCGAGAATCTCACCTGTGGATTTTCCCTTCTTGCCTTTAGCTAACCTCTGGGGGAATGGAGCTTTGGGAACGTATTCTCGTGGGTTGGTTTCTTCTTTCTCCTCCGGTGATGAGTCCTCAACATTCACAGGTACAATTTGATTTTCTTTTGTCGGCATCTCCACTTTGTTGTCGACTTCTTTTCCTTTTCGCAAGGTCATGCACTCCTTTAGGATTAGGGTTGACTTGGAAATTTACCTTTCTCAGTCATTGCCAAGGTCTGTACTGAAGAAGCAATTTGTCCCACCATATTCTCGAGGCTTGTTACTGATTGTGCTTGTGAATTGAAGCCTTCTCTCAACTCATTTCGTAGTCCATAAATATTGCGATTTTGTTGCTCAATGGTAGAATGAGTAACATTCTTGAGATTCGAATGAATCCTCCCAGTGCAGGTTGAGAGTAATTGCAGTTCGATTGTATGGTCTAAATGGTGGCTGAGAGGCTTGAGGATTTTGAGGAATTTGTTGCATTGGTGGAGCTGGAGCTGCAGGTCCATTCTGTTGGAATCCTTGAGACCATGAAAAATTGGGGTGGTCTCTCCATCCAGGGTTATATGTGTTGGAGTATGGGTTGTAATTTGATGGCTTTCTCATTACACCTATGGCATTGGCTTGATCTGGATATGAGTCAGGGTCATGTGGTTCTGTTGATTTAACAGTCGATAACGATGCTATTTGTCGAGCAAGACCTTCAACCATCTCTTTGACTTCTTTGATTCCCGAAGTTGACTCGCCAATTTGAACCTCATTTACTCCCTTAATTCTTCTAGTATTCCTGAGTGATCGACTCCGTTGTTGGGAATTATCATTTGAAAGAATTCCCAAATCGATGCACTTTTGACATTAACTCTCCTCCACTTGTTGCCATTAGCCATTCTTGCACATTTGGCAATAATCCTCCAAAAAGTATTGGCATTGGTGCCATTTCTCCATGATGTGGACACTTCAAGAGTAGCCCATTGAATCGCTCCCATGTTTCGAAAAATTGCTCGTCCTCTCTCTGGGTAAACTCCGAGATTTCCCTGCGAATAGCATTTGTTTTATGCACTGGGAAATATTTATTCAAAAATTTTGTAACCATTTGTTCCCATGATGTGATGCAATTGGCAATGTATTAAGCCATGAACGAGCTCTATCCTTTAAAGAAAATGGGAATAATCTAAGTTTAACATCATCATCTGAAAAATTCTCATATTTAAATGTTTGACAAATAGCATGAAAATCATTCAAATGATTATATGGGTCCTCATTTTCTAGGCCATAAAATGTGGGGAGACAATTTAGGTTTTAGTTCAAAACTCCTCTACATTTGGGTATCTTATGCATGATGTGCTCAAATTTGCTAAAGGACTGAAATAATCCTTAAATGGCCTCTCCTGTGGTGCTTGTAAATCCATTTTACTTTTTACTTGTTTGTGTGTGCGAAGTGTTTTCTCAAGTTCAAGGTCTATAGGTTCAAGATTAGGAAATAATGACCTTCGACCATGCATGCAAAATAAATAAAATAAAAATAAAGATGGGAACAAAACAAATAAAAATAAAGAAGAGGGAGAAATTACGATACTAACCTTATTGCGCTATTACAACCTTTCTATAAAAATACACAAAAATAAATACGTGCAATTAACTAAAAATTAAATTAAAACTTAATAAAGAAAATTAAATTAAGATAAACAAAAATTACAAAGAAAAATAAATCGAAAATTAAATTGCAGAATTGTAAAGAATAGAGAAAGAAAAGAAATACTAACCTCTAAATGCAGATCCACTTTTTTTTTCTATTTTTTTTTAATAAAAAAAATACAAGAAAGCAATTTAAAAGAAATTATGCACAAAAATTAATTCTATGAATTAAAATTACTTACCTCCCCGGCAACGGCGCTAAAAACTTGTTTTGCAAATTTTAATGTACTCGCAAGCGAATGAATCTATTGTAGTATAGACTAATGGTGACGAGTGTCGATCCCACGAGGAGGTGGATTTTAATTGTGTTTAGAACTAATTTTGTGAATGGGTGGTTGGATTTTGTGGTGAAGGTGACTTAGATTATTCTAAAATTGGAATTGAAATGGCAAGAATAAATTGAAGAGAAATTCTATTAAATTGACGCACTTGGGTATCTGGATCCGTATCAACATGCATCATGGGCTAAATAATCCGTATTAATACCAATTAAATCATGGGGAATCACAACCACGCCTAATCAATATGGCTTATCGTAAATAATAATAACCTTGTACTAGAGGGGGTGAAACCAAGGCTTAGACAAGATTAGTATTATTTGTAAGTCAAAACATCCACAAAAACTAGAGGAAGAGAAAATAAATTTACCAAATAATGCCCATGATACATGTTGAGACTTCACCTTCAACCCAAGCTTGAAAGAAAATTAGCCACTCATAATTGAACTAGGGGCAAAATGGAAATTTATTAAAATACGAAGAAAATACAAGATGGAGAAGGAATTACAGATAATGGAGTCCAAAAATGGATTGGTCTCAAATTGGAGGCCCTTTTTATAGATACATGGAGTAAATCATAGCCATCGGATTAAAAGCTTTGGACTCGAGATTGCGCGTCACGATCATCGGTTTGACCACGCGGGTGAACAGTTACACGGTTTGACCCGACTTTGAACAGTAACGCGGTTTGATTGACAATAATCCTGTGTGATGCATGTACCGTACGCGAGATTTTTCGATATCGCCGCACGCACCATAAGAATTTTAGTCCAACAGGATCGTGACACCTCATCAGTCAATGCCACGTCATCGGTCAATGCCACGTCATCGGTCAATGCCACGTCATCGATCCGTCTATGTGAATGCGAATGCGATGCGTACATGTGAATACCGTATATGTGCATTTTTCCTTTTATGCTCCTCCTAAGGTTTTCGACCGTCCTGAGTTCAAAAGTGATGTCCGTTTTTCCGTATGATCTCTCCTTTATTCTGAAATGACTATAATACCCCTAAAATACATAAAATACTTAATTAAAATCAAACACACATAATTAAATTGCAAGAAACTTAAATATATAAAAGTAAAGGTTGTTAGTAAGACTTGAAATGTAAAATGATGATTTTCTCCTTTATAAATATACATTTTCTAACACTCAACAATTACTACCAAATGTGCAAGAATGGCTAATGGCAACAAGTGGAGGAGAGCTAATATCAAAAAGTGCATTAGAAATTTGGGAGTTTTTCCAGGGACAAGCGGACAATTCCCAACAACGGAGTCGATCACTCAGGAATACTAGAAGGATTAAAGGAGTGAATGAGGTTCACATTGGCGAGTCAAGTTCAGAAATCAAAGAAGTCAAAGCGATAATTGAAGGTCTCTCTCGACAAATAGCATCATTATCGACTGCTAAATCAACAAAACCACATGACCCTGACTCATACTCCGATCAAGCCAATATCATAGGTGTAATGAGAAAGCCATCAAATTATAACCTATACTCCAACACATATAACCCTGGATGGAGAGACCACCCAAATTTTTCATGGTCTCAAGGACTCCAACAGAATGGACCAGCAGCTCCAGCTCCACCAATGCAACCAATTCCTCAAATTCCTCAAGCCTCTCAGCCCCCATTTAGACCATACAATCAGAACCAGAACTACTCTCAGCCCAGACCATGGGAGGATTCATTCCAGAATCTTAAGAATCTTACTCACTCCACGATTGAGCAATAGAACCGCACCATTGATGGACTACGAAATGAGTTGAGAACTCACAAGGCTTCAAGCCTTGAGAAGATGGTGGGACAACTTGCTTTGATTCTTGGCAATGACCGTTGAGAAAGGCAAGTTTCCAAGTCAAAGTGCCTAATCCTAAAGGAGTACATGGAGAGGTCAAAGCAATCATGACCTTGAGAAAAGGAAAAGAAGTCGACAACAAAGTGGAGATGAAAGAAAATTAAATTAGAATGTTGAGGACTCACCGGAGGAGAAAGAAGAAACCAACTCACGAGAATACATTCCCAAAGCTCCATTCCCCCAGAGGTTAGCTAAAGGCAAGAAGGGAAAATCCACAGGTGAGATTCTCGAAATCTTCAAACAGGTAAGTGTTAACATTCCTTTGCTTGATGCTATTAAACAAATTCCATCTTATACCAAGTTTCTTAAAGACCTTTGTACTAAAAAGAGAAATATGCATGTTCAAAAGAAGGCATTTTTAACAGAAAACGTTAGTTCTATACTCCAACATAAAATTCCTTTAAAATGCAAAGACCCAGGCTCCCCCACTATCTCATGTAGCATAGGGAACCACACAATTGAGAATACTTTGTTGGATTTAGGAGCTAGTATAAATCTGTTATCTTATTCAGTGTTTATGAAACTTGGACTTGGAGAATTACACCCAACTCCAGTGGTGTTACAGCTTGCAGATCGGTCCACGAAAATACCTCGTGGTATTGTGGAGGACGTGCTTATCCAGGTAGACAAGTTTTATTTTCCTGTTGATTTTATTGTAATTGACACTCAACCAATACATGACTCGAGGAAGCACATCCCTATTATTTTAGGCCAACCTTTCTTGGCAACTGCGGATGCTCACATTCAATGCAGGACTGGAAATATGCAGTTGTCCTTTGGCAATATGACTATGGAGCTGAACATCTTCAACATTGCCAAACAACCTCATAATGCAGATGATGAAATTGTTGATGTGGATTTAATTGAAGCATTAGTTGATGACACTTTTATTTCAAACCTTAGTGATGATCCTTTACAGACATGCTTAACTCACTTTGATTTTGATTTTGATCAGTCGAAGAGGTCAACGCCCTACTTGACTCAGCACTATCTATGGACACTAATCAATGGAAGTCAAGAGCTGAACAACTAGCACCATCATAGAAGAAACTCATCCCATCATCAGAATCACCACCGAAACTTGAGCTCAAACCATTGCCCAACACATTGGAATATGCATTTTTGGGGGAAGAAAGTACTTTACCGGTAATCATTTCATCATCCCTCAATGACGAACAAAAAGGTAAGTTGTTGGATGTTTTAAAAGAGCATAAAGGAGCATTAGAATGGACCATAGCAAACATTAAAGGTATAAACCCAGTAGACTGCATGCATTACATTCACCTTGATGAAAATGCTAAATCTACTAGGGAAATGCAACGTCGGTTAAATCCTAATATGAAAGAAGTTGTTAGAACTGACGTCCTTAAGCTATTAGACGCAAGTATCATTTACCCAATTTCTGATAGTTCATGGGTAAGTCATGTACAAGTTGTCCCCAAAAAGTCAGGAGTCACAGTAGTTACCAATGCTGATAATGAATTGATACCCACTAGAGTGACTACAGGATGGCGTGTATGCATTGATTATAGAAAATTGAATTCTGTCACACGTAAAGACCATTTTCCTTTACCATTTATCGATCAAATTCTTGATAGATTAGCAGGCCATGAATTTTATTGCTTTCTAGATGGCTACTCAGGATATAATCAGATTCCCATAGCACCAAAAGATCAAGAGAAAAACACTTTCACTTGCCCTTTTAGCACATTTGCATATAAGAGAATGCCATTTGGATTATGCAATGCACCTGCTACATTTCAACGATGCATGCTAAGTATTTTTTCTAATATGGTTGAATGATTTCTTGAAGTCTTTATGGATGACTTTTCTGTCTTTGGTGATTCATTTGATCAATGTCTACATCATCTAACACTAGTTCTGCAGAGATGTGTCGAGAAGAACTTGGTCTTAAATTGGGAGAAATGTCATTTTATGGTAAAACAAGGTATTGTTCTCGGTCACATCATTTCGAGCAAAGGTATTGAGGTTGACAAAGCCAAGGAATTTGACTTGGAATTCAAAAATAAGAAAGGCACAGAAAATGTTGTGGCGGACCACCTCTCTCATCTCCATTTTGACTCAATTACAGAGCCATTAATATTGAATGAGTCATTTCCAGATGAACAATTAATGAGTGTGGAAGTATTACCATGGTATGCTGATATAGTTAATTATCTTGTTACAGATGAACTTCCAGAGCATTGGACGAAGCAAGACAAGGCTAAATTCTTTGTAGAAATAAATAATTTCTTTTGGGATGACCCGTATTTATTCAAGTATTGTGCAGATCAAATTGTTAGACGATGTGTCCCAGAAAATGAAATTCAGAATATTCTTTCATTCTGCCATGAACAAGCTTGTGGAGGCCATTTCAGTGCTAAGAAAACAGCGACTAAAGTTTTACAATGTGGTTTCTATTGGCCAACTATATTTCGAGATGCTTACACTTTTCTTGTGATAGGTGTCAACGAATGGGGAGCATTACGCGAAGGAACATGATGCCACTAAATCCAATTTTAGTGGTTGAGATTTTTTACGTATGGGGTATCGACTTCATGGGACCCTTTCCCCCGTCTTTTGGTCATCAATACATATTGGTTGCTGTTGACTACGTATCTAAATGGGTAGAAGCAATTCCATGCAGAACCAATGATCACAAGGTGGTGATAGGATTTTTGAAAAGCAACATTGTTTCACGCTTTGGATTCCCTCGAGCGATAATCAGTGATGGTGGTGCCCACTTTTGTAACAAAGCATTCAAAGCTCTTTTGACAAAGTATTCAATCACACACAAAGTGGTGACCCCGTATCATCCGGCCAAGTTGAGATTTTCAATCGAGAAATAAAGCACATATTAGAAAAGACGGTGAGGCCGGACAGAAAAGATTGGTCATTAAGACTTGATGATGCATTATGGGCATATAGAACGGCTTTCAAGACCCTGATTGGGATGTCACCCTACAGGCTAGTGTATGGAAAAGCTTGCCACCTACTTGTGGAACTCGAGCATCGTGCGTATTGGGCCATCAAGAAATTCAACTTTGACATCAAAGAAGATTACAACTGGCAGAACTTGAAGAAATTCGCAATGACGCATACGAAAATGCCAAGATTTACAAGCAACGAATGAAAGTCTTCCATGATAAGCAAATTATGAGAAAATCGTTCACTCCAGGTCAGAAAGTGCTTTTATTCAATTCTCGCACCTATTCCTGTAAGTTACGCTCTCGGTCCATTTATTGTTCATCTTTTTTCCACGGGCAATTGAAATTAAGAACCCAAAGAACGGTGTCACGTTTAAAGTTAATGGTCAAAGATTAAAGCCATATCTAGAGTACCAACCACATGAAAAAGACACTGAAATAAATTTGAGTGACCCACCAAATTTGAATTGATTTTTTTTTTCGTTGATTTCATTTTGCTTTCTTTCTTTTTATTATTATTCTTTTGCTAATTGAAATTGTTTTTACATAAGTGTGTTTGTTTTACCATTAAGTTTTCTCTTATCATTTTAAATCATGAGTCTCATACTTAGACCGTTCTTCCTGAACATTCTTAAACCACTTCAACGTGTCAAAACTCATCTCAAAAGGCAGATTCAATTTTGTAAAACACAACGCATTGGGGCTCTACAACCACCAGAGTTAGTAGCCTATATTGAGGGTTTAGAAAGCCAACTCAGAGACATTGAGAGAAGTGTTTACGACATCCAATTGGAGCTTGAGGTAAATTCAATAAGAGGACTATTTTAATTTTCTTTCTTTGTTTTAATTTATTTTTCTGTTTGTGTGCTTTAGTTTGTTACCCCGGTGAAATGGCGGATAACGGTACTCCGTGACAATCAAGTCGGTTACTTCAGTTTCCCATAATAACTGATATTCTAAGGTGAAAGTATGGACAGAAACGAGATTCTAGCGAAGCTTCACAAGCGATTCCCTTCACTTCCTCAGAATGCCCTCCTTACGATCTATAAAGCTCGGTCCGAACGCATGCGATTGCTCATGAGGAATAACATACCTGCTGACATCCGTTGGTTAATCGAGGCGAAAGTACAATTGGCAGGTGAGTTACCTCCAAAATTTATTGCATACAAGAAAACGACGAGCTCGAAGAATTGTTGTTGCTTGTCATAAGTGTGCCAGAATGAGTTGCGATAAAAACCCATGTTCTTTAGGAATGGTGTCTGATAACAGGGAAGATAAGATTCAATTCATTAGGGATGGCTTGAATAAGGAGTCATTGGATGATATCCTTCTGTCTCTTGAAACGCATCCCAGTGGATATGTGCAAGGAGAGATTCTCCAGTTATGGCCATTATTCCAGAAAGAGCATGCACGATATAGTCTCGGGAATCTGACTATAAACGACCCTGTTTGCCAGTTTATAAGAAAACTGGATGGGAAGCCTATCCTTGACCCATAGAGGGCGTTCAACCCGTTTCTGGACGTAAAACCAGAGGAAGATGTGAGCCACAGTCGCAACTACCTGTAAATATCCTTTTACTTTACTGTTATTTTATTTCACTATTGTTTTATTGTTTGCATTATTGTCTTTAATAATTTTATTACTGTTTGCTTTTTCCTTTTTACTGTTTCCTTTTTGACTCACGAGCCATGTGCTTTACGCGTTATTTGACACTGACATGCTACCTCATACACAGCTGTGACCCACTGTCACCGAGATTCTTAAATGCGATTTCCTTTTTGTCAAGCACTCACAAATTATTTTTGAGAAGTATCACAATGGCAGCTACTCCCAATAGACAATTCAAGAACATTTGTGTGCTTTCTGGATTTACCTATGGCAAACATAAAGAGTTCGTAGAGGCAGCCATAGATCTTGGTCGAAACATAGCAGCGAGAAAATTACACTTGGTGTATGGAGGAGGTAACCGAGGGTTATCAAAAATGGTCTCAGAAGCAGCTTTTATCAGAGGAAGTCAAGTGTTAGGCATCATCCCAAGAGTCCTAAAACCATTGGGCAATTTGTCTGACTCATCAACTGGAGAAGAGTTAGTCGTCTCAGGTATGCAAGAAAGAATAACTGAAATGCTTAATCATGCTGATGCTTTTATTTTCCTTCCAGGAGATCTTGCAACACTAGAGGCTCTTATCACATTAGCATCTTGGGCCCATCTACACATCCACCAGAAACCCATCAGTTTGTTAAATGTCAATAACTTTTATGATGGCTTTATCGCATTTCTTAACCATGCAATAAAAAATTACTTCATTCCTTCCCATGCGAAAAAACTTTTTATTTGTGCTCACACTGTTAATGAGCTACTTGATATGTTACAAGCTTATAAACCGGAGTCGGACCCATGGACCTTTGTGTTGGAGCGTCCAAATAATGATGGTAACAGTAGCAGCAGTAAGAAGTACAAATTAGATTTAACTCTCCGCCTGTAAATATTTTCTTCTGTGTTACACCACCCAAGTGATGTCTTCTAAACTCTACTTCTTTCTTTTAAAACATTGAGGACAATGTTTCCTTCTAGTTGGGGAGAGGGAATAGTCGACAATTGTGGAATCTTGGTTAAGTTTTTACTGAATTTTTGTTGTAGAAACTAACTGTTGCTAACGTTGTGTGTTGAAGATGGCTGAATATGGAGTGTAGTGACTCTAGAAACGCATCTTCATCGTTAAAAAAAATTAAAAAAAAACAAAAAAAAATTCAGACATTTTCTTTTTCTTTATTATGTTTTGATGTTTATTTTTTTTTCCTTTTCATTTCTCCTTATAAATATATATTTTCAAATTTTTGAGTCGAAGATGGCTGAATATGGAGTGTAGTGCCTCTAGAAACGCATCTTCTAAGTTTAAAAAAAAAACATTTTTCATTTTCTATCATTTTACGTGTAACTTTTCTAATTAGTTTTTATGCATCATTTTCACATTTCTGCATGTATATTTTCCTTTCATATTTAGAATAGGTTGGAGGGTAGAATGTTGTTTGAAAAAAAAAATTGTGTGATTTGTTTTAACATTGGATGACATGATTAATTTCAAATTTTAGTATCTGTATTATCTTTAGTCTTAAGTGATGTTACGTTATGTTTGCTACTCTACATGTTGATGTCGGAGACAAATGTGAGTTGCTTGAAGGAATGAACATGTCATAATAAGTACCAAGTGAGTTTTTGAGCCTATCATTTTTCTTGGAGAGTAACCCGTTTGCCCATTCTTTATACAGCTTAGCAGTTTATTATTGTATACACGATCTCTAGATTTCTTTTGAGTTAACCCTAAAAAAATAAAAAATAAAAAAATTGTAAAATAAAAAAAAAGAGAAAAAAAATGTGTGTGTTGCTACATTTGGAGGCCCATCTAACTAGTAGATATGGAAGGTTATTTAGAGCCCTAAAAGACGATGGAAAGGCCATCTTTGATCCGTTTGAGCCTTTCTAGCCATCCCTTTTATCAAATATCCATAGTTAACCCTTTTGAGCCTTTAAAAAAAAACTTTTCTTTGTCAAAATTCTCATCTTAACCCACTCTGATTTGGAGTATTACCCAATATCTTACAAGTTCCACCACCTATTTATGTTTGAGAAAAATATAAATAATTATTTTTGTTTAGTGAAGTTGTGCCAAGCAAAAGCAAAAAAAAAATTGTTTCAAAAGAAAAAGAAAAAAAAAATAATAACAATAATAGGTGAAATCCACCTTACAACTTCCAAAAAAATAAAATAAAATTCATCTGCATTTTTCTCAAACATACACTTTGTTTTCCTTATCTCCCTTCTTTGTTAACCATGCCCCTAGCCTACGTTACATCCTAACAAAAGTCCTTCTTGATTTTAGGGAACTATAATCTGAAGTAGAAGCTAGTGATGTGGGCTAAAAAGATGTAGTGATGCATAATAAAAAAAAAAGATAAATAAAGTGGGTTGACTAGCATTTTTGTTTGACTTGAGATCATATTATTTCTAAGCTGAGGGCATATTTATTTCATCTTGGTGAGAGCATGTGATATCACTTCTTTATTATTTTCTCTCTCAATTACCATTCATTGGAGTGACTATTTTTATTGGGTTTAATTTATTTGTGAGAGTGTCACTACTTCCAATGAGATTTTGGGGTTTGACATGTCATTCTTGAAAGTAGCTATAACAAAGTGTACTGGGCTAATTCATGTGGATGGCTGATGTGGGTGTGATGTTGCTTTAGATTGGAGATAATTCTTATACTTTTATTTGATTGCTATCATTAATCTGATTGAATAAACACGAGTGTTTCTAAAAAAAAAAAATCATTTTAAATTTGAATTTTGTTTTCGCTTTATTTACTAGGGACTAGCAATAAGCTGGTTGGGGGGTGTGTTGAGTATTAGAAAATGCATATTTATAAAGGAGAAAACCGTCATTTTACCTTTTAAGCCTTACTAACAACCCTTACTTTTATGTATTTAACCTTCTTGTAATTTAATTACGTGTGTTTTATTTTAATTAAGTATTTTATGTATTTTAGGGGCATTATAGTCATTTCACAATAAAAGAGAGATCAGACGGCAAAACGGATATCACTTTTGAACTCGGTGACGAAAACCTTGAGGAGCATAAAAGGAAAAATGGCACTATTCACATGTGATACTCATGTATACGATCGTATCGTTCACATAGACGGATCGATGACGTGGCATTGACCGATGATGTAGCATTCGATGAGGTGTCACGATCGTTGAACTAAAATTCTTATGATGGTGGACGTGGCGATATCGTGGGCGACAAATTTTACATGCATCACAGATTATTTTCAACCAAATCGTTATTCATCCGGTCAAACCGTTATTCATCCGTGTGGTCAAACCGCGTATTGTTGACTGATGACGTGGCGCAATCCTGAGCGTCCAAACTATTTTTAATCCGATGGCCATGATTTACTCCATGTATCTATAAAAAGGGGGCCTCCCCCCCTAATTTGATATCTTGAATCCATTTTTGGGATCCATTTTCTGTAATTCCCTCTGCATCTTGTATTTTCTACGAATTTTAATAAATTCCCATTTTGCCCCTAGTTCAATTATGAGTAGCTAATTTTCTTTCAAGCTTGGGTTGAAGGTGAAATCTCAACATGTGTCATGGACTTTATTTGGTAAATTTATTTTCTCTTCCCCTCTAGTTTTTGTGGATGTTTTGACTTCTCGTCAACAAATAATAATAATCTTGTCTAGATACCGCCTCTAGTACAAGGTTATTATTATTTGGCACGATAAACCCTTAGCACCATATTGATTAGAGTGTGGTTCATGAGGTGTGGATTCCCCCCTCATGATTTAATTGGCATTAATAAGGAATATTTAGCCCATGGTGCATGTTGATGCGGATCCAGATACCCAAGTACGTTAATTTAATAGATTTTCACTTCAATTTATTCTTGCCATTTTAATTCGAATTTTAGGATAATCCAAATCATTTTCACCACAAATCCAACCACCCATTTACAAAATTAATTCTATACACAATTAAAATCCACCTCTTCGTGGGATCGACACTCGTCACCATTAGTCTATTCTACAATAGATTTGTGCGCTTGCGAGTTCAATAAAATTTGCACAACAGCTTGCCGGATGCGTTATCCAGTTTTCCGGATAGTTTCCAGAATGGTTCAATCACTTATTCGGCTTACCGGTTTGAAGAACCGGCTGTCCGGTTTTAAGACAGAATGGAATTCCACGATTGCTTTGGACAACCGGTTGTTCGGTTTTGAGGCATAATGGAAGCTTAGAAAATCCGGCTTTCCAGATGTCATAACTAGATGACTGGTTTGCGTTCAGTGAGCTCCAGAACACATCCGACTTTCCAGTTTGATAAATCCGGTTATCCGAAAGTTGTCCCGAGAGCAATCAATAAGAAAACGGTTTTCCGGTTGAGAGGAAGTGGTATACCGGTTTAGACTTGGAAATCTTTTTTACTCTAATTGAATTTTGGCAAGCTCTTTTACTTGCATTATACACACACCAATTTATTTTTGGCTTAAACTTTGATCAATTTTAAATCATTTTGTGATTTAAAACTTTTCAATAAGTCATTCAATGCATGAACCATAAATGCATACAATGACAAACATATTAACTTAATCAACAAATCATAATTCAAGATGAAACATTCATCATTCCAAGCTCATGTCTTATCTTGATAAAATGCTCTTCACTAAGAGGTTTTGTAAAGATATCCGCAAGTTGATTTTCGGTAGAAACAAATTTAATCACAACATCTCCTTTTTTAACATGATCTCTAATGAAGTGATGCCTAATTTCTATATGCTTAGTCCTAGAATGTTGAATGGGATTCTTGGATAGATTTATAGCACTAGTATTGTCACACAAGATAGGTAGTTGATCAAGTTTAATATCATAGTCTCTAAGGGTTTGTTTCATCCAATGAATTTGTGCACAACAACTACCTGTGGCAATATATTCTGCCTCGGTGGTTGAAAGCGCAACCGAGTTTTGTTTCTTACTAAACCAAGAGACAAGTGAATGGCCTATGAAGTGACATGTTCCACTTGTACTTTTTCTATCAACCTTATATCCAGCAAAATCGGCATCCGAATAGCAAGTTAAGTCAATATGAGTTCCCTTAGGATACCAAAGGCCAAGATTAATGGTGCCAATCAAATATCGAAAAATTCGTTTGACAGCAAGCATGTGTGACTCTTTAGGACAAGATTGAAATCTAGCACACAAGCATACACTAAACATAATATCAGGCTCACTAGTAGTCAAATAGAGTAAGGATCTGATCATACCTCGATATGTCTTGATATCAACTTCCTTACCTTTCTCATCTTTGTCCAGCTTGATGGTAGTACTCATTAGAGTGCTTTTTGCCGTTCCATTATTATAGCCAAATCTTTTGAGTAGATCTTTCACGTACTTTGCTTGATTTATGAAAATTCCTTCCTCGTTTTGTTTGATTTGGAGTCCAAGGAAGTACTTCAACTCTCCCATCATACTCATCTCAAATTCTTTGCTCATACACGATGGAAATTCTTTACACAACAACTCATTAGTAGAATAAAAAATAATATCATCAACATAAATTTGAACAATAAGTATATCTTGGTTCTTATTCTTAATAAATAAAGTTGTGTCCGCTTTTCCCATCAAAAAGTTGTTATCTAACAAGAAGTTTTTAAGCCTATCATACCAAGCTCTAGGTACTTGTTTTAATCCATACAAAGCCTTAGAAACTTAGACACATGATCTGAAAATTTTTCATTTTCAAAACCAGGAGGTTGTTTCACATAAACTTCCTTCATAATATAACCATTTAAGAAAGCACTCTTGACATCCATTTGATATAAAATAAAATCCTTATGACATGCATATGCTAACAACATCCTAATGGATTCTAACCTAGCTACAGGTGCAAATGTTTCATCAAAATCAATTCCTTCTTCTTGGTTGTAATCTTGAGCCACTAATCTAGCTTTATTTCTTACAACCACACCGAATTCATCCATTTTATTTCTAAATACCCATTTAGTGCCTATAATGGATTGATGTTCTGGATTAGGAACTAATTCCCACACATTTTTTCTCTCCAATTGATTCAACTCCTCTTGCGCCATAATTCAAGATTCATCATTGTCCGCATCCGCAAAGGATTTTGGTTCAATTTGAGAAATAAATGCATCATGCTCACATGTGTTCCTAAGAGATGATCTAGTGGTAACACCTCATGGGGGATCTCCTAAAATTACATCCTTAGGGTGAGAAGAAACATACCTCCACTCCTTAGGGAGTGTTTGAGAAGTACCTTCATTTTGCTCTGCATTTGTTTCTTCATGATGTTCCTCTTGAATTCCATGTGGTGCACCTTTTTTGTTGTCATTTAATGCTTCTTCTTGTTGTTCTTCTTCTGCGTTATCATCAACAACGACTTGCTCCGTAGAGGAGGGGTTAGACTCATTAAATGTAACATGCATAGATTCTTCCACAACCAAAATTTTTTTATTATAAACTCTATAAGCTTTGCTTGAGTTTGAATAACTAAGAAAGATACCAACATCAGATTTTGGATCAAATTTACCAAGATTATCTTTTGTGTTCAAAACAAAATATTTGCATCCAAAGACTTTAAAATACCCAATGTTGGGTTTTCTATCTTTCCAAAGCTCATATGGAGTTTTATTAAAATTAGATCTAATCAACACACGATTCAAAACATAACAAGCGGTGTTGACGGCTTCGGCCCAAAAATATTTTGGCAAAGAATTTTCATTCAACATGGTCCTAGCCATTTCTTGAATAGACCTATTCTTTCTCTCTACAACTCCATTTTTTGATGGAGTTCTAGGTGATGAAAATTGATGCTCAATGCCAAAGTCATTACAAAACTTTTCAAATGCATGATTTTCAAATTCTCCACCATGATCACTTGTAATACAAGTAATAGAATAACCTTTTTCATTTTGGACCTTTTTACCAAAAATTTGAAATGCATCAATGGCATCATCCTTATTAGCTAAGAACAATACCCATGTGTATCTAGAATAATCATCTACAATTACAAATGCATAAAATTTTCCACTTAAACTAGCATATTTAGAAGGTCCAAACAAATCTATGTGAAGTAATTGAAGTGGTTTTGAAGTAGAGACATGATTCTTGCTTTTAAAGGAAGTTTTGATTTGTTTTCCAAATTGGCAAGCTTCACAAATTCTATCTTTTTAAAAATTGATTTTTGGAAGACCTTTAACCAAATCATTTTTCACGATTTTTTAAATCAAATCCATGCTTGCATGACCTAATCTTCTATGCCACAACCAACCATCATCATGCAATGCGGAGAAACATTTATCATTTGTCGGTGCACAATCTATATTAATGGTATAGACATTAACACATATATTTCCTACAAACAACACTTTCCCATCACATGCATTCTCAATAACACATTTTGATTCATCAAAGATAACTCTATATCCTTTATCACATAATTGACTAATACTAAGCAAGTTGTGTTTTAAGTTTTCAACCAAACACACATTTTCAATGAGGGTAGAGGATACATTACCGAAATTTCCAATACCAATGATTTTTCCTTTTGAATTATCTCCAAACAATACATCTCCACCATTTTCGATCTTAGTAAAACTTGAAAATTAAGAATAATTCCTTGTCATGTGTCTTGAACAACCACTGTCCAAGTACCACTTATTCTTCTTCTTCTTCAAGCCTTGTAGAGAAAATATCAAGTTTTAGGTACCCAAATCTTTTTTGGTTCTTGAGAGTTTGCAATGGTTCCTTTCGGAACCCAAACACATTTCACACCATAATATGCATTTCTCTTTACTACACATCTATTTTTCATATGACCATCTTGATTACAATAATGACATACAATTTGATTGTTAATAGATGTATTCTTCACAAAATTAACTCTTGTAATATTTTTGTTTCAAATTTGGCTTATAACCAATGCCTCCTTTGCCAAATACACATTTTTGTGAGTTTAGCAAGTTATCCAACATCTTTTGCCCATTTTTGAATTTTAGCACAATCTCATTTAGTTCATTGCTCTTCTTTCTAAGCATTTCATTTTCATTTTTCAAGTCATTCACGTGTGACTCTAAGTGCTCATGTGGAGTGCTAGAATTCTCAAATAATGCAACTCTATCATGCAATGTTTTATTCTCTAATTCTAGGCATGTAATCTTTGCACTAAATGATTCATTTTCATTTTTAAGCTCTATCATCTTCTTTTTAAGATATATATTCTTTTTACCAGTCTTCATCAACTCATCATGCAAATCCTTAAAGGCATCATGTAATTCATCATATGTAGGAAGAACACTTACCTCATTAAGTTTGTCACATGATGAAATACTACTTAGGCAACCCAAGAGGAGGGTGAATTGGGATATTAAAAATTATTCAATTTTAAAACAAAACTCAATGCAAATCCAAAACTAATATAAAGCAATAACAAATAAATCAATCACAATATAAAAAGATAAGGGAAGAGAGAGCAAACACAATTATTTTTACGTGGTTCGGCAATCTCCGCCTACGTCCACGCCTCTAAGCTCACCGGGCTTGAGGATTTCACTAAGCAAGTCTCCAAGGCTTCAAATGCTTACAATTGACTTCCAAGGTGTCAATGGACCTTCACAACAAGAGATTATCCCCAATCTCTTAACCCAAGTGTATCCCAACACTTACAATCACTCAAAACAAAAGATTACAAATTGTTTTTCTCTCATACAATATTTAAGATTACAAATCAATGCTCAATGTGTGAATAGATGAAGAATGAATGTGTTTAAAGCTCTTTGAAGATTGTATTCTCGAATATAAGCTCAATGATAATATTGTGATCTTCTCTTGTTTGAATTTGATTGAGTTTATTTATAGTTGGAGCTAAAAACTAGCTGTTATTGACTTTCTGCTCACCGTCGGATCATCGTTAACTAGATGTCGGATCATCATTTGACTGGTTGATATGACCGTTGGGCTGAATTTTCAAATTGTCGGATCGTCGTTTTCAATATGTCGGATCGCCGTTAGTGTCTAGAGGCTAATCTTCAATTCTGTTCAATGTCGGCGAGCCATTATCAAGATGTCGGATCGCCGTTTTCTACAGTGACTGCTACAGTGAACTATTTTTACAAAATTATAGTTTGGCTCCAAAACTTTATAAAATTATACTATGGCCCAAATCGTCATAAAACTTTACAAATAAGTCCATTTCCAGAGTTTCAAAACTTTTTTTAATTTAGACCATTAATTTAAAATAACTAATTTCATAAAATCATTTTTCCATTAAGTATAAAATATTTATATTATGAAAATAATGATTTATTTAAAATAATTTGAGCTTTTAAAAACTTAATCATTCTTAATCTTATTTGTTATCATCAAAATCAACATTATGGATATATATGCTAACAATCTCCCCCTTTTTGATGATGACAAACCTTGCATGTATTTAAAGAATGATTTCACAACTTGCTCCCCCTAAATGTAAGCTCCCCTTACAATTTGAGCTTAAAAGATTAATCATTCTTAATCTTGTTTGTTATCATCAAAATCAACATTATGGAAACATATATGTTAACACATGATTCTTACCTAAAGGCCATGACAGCTAAATTTGTCATTTCTTGTTGCTCTTCATCATCACTTGTTTTCTCATCGTTATCATCCCATGTGGCCACCATAGCTTTCTTCTTGAGTTTGTTGAGGAAAGGACATTCCAGTCGTATGTGTCCGGGCTTCTTGCATTCATAGCAAGTGATTGGCTCTTTCTTCTCCTTTTTATTCTTGCAACCTCTGAACTTTCTCTGCTTATTATTCTTCTTGTAAAATTTTCTGAATCTTCTAGCCAACATTGCCAACTCCTCATCATCCATCTCGCTTTCCTCATCACTCTCACGTTTTGAAGCCTTGAGAGCAATGTTTTTCTTCTTTTCCTCATGCCCTTTTTCTGCTGCCAAATCTTCTTCATATGAAATGAGAGAACCAATTAAATCATCAATAGGTAATACATTTAAATCTTTGGCTTCCTCAATGGAAGTCCTTTTTTGTCTCCATTCCTTAGGTAGTGACCTAATGATTTTCTTAACTTTCTCGCTATTTGAAAAGGTCTTTCCTAGGGCTCCTAGAGTGTTCACTATGTCCGTAAATCTAGTATACATAGAGTACACACTCTCATTTTTCTCCATTTGGAACAATTCATATTGTCGAGTGTACCTACTTATTTTAGATTCTTTCACTTGATTCGTGCCTTCATAAACAACTTCAAGTTTGTGCCAAATTTCATTAGCACTTTCGCAACTAGACACTCTATGAAACGCTTTCTTATCTAGTGCACAAAGCAAGGCATTCGTAGCCTTGGAATTTAGAGAAGCTTTTCTCTTTTCGAATTCATTCCATCCCCTTGAAGGTTTTGGAATATCTTCCCCGACTTCATTTTTAGTCAAAGGCATGAAAGGACCATCATTAATGATTTCCCAAATTTCGTAATCTAAAGCTTGCAAGTAAATTCTCATCCTAGTTTTCCAATAAGGGTAATCGTTTCCATCAAAATATGGTGGTCTAGTGGTGGACTGTTCTTCCCTAAATGTGGAATCATTTTGAATTGCCATTGATCTTTAGCTCTAGACGGTTAAGTCTAAACAAGAGCACCTCGCTCTGATACCAAATGAAATATAAGTGTGCAACCCAAGAGGGGAGGTGATTTGGTATTTTAAAAATATCCTAACAAAGCCACACAACAATTCAATCTAACGCCTTAATAAATTCGAAAGCAATAAGTTCAATAAAAGCACAATAACAAATGAGTAAGGGAGAAGAGAAACAAACACACGAATTTTTACGTGGTTTGGCAATCCCCACCTACGTCCACGCCTCCAAGCGATCCAAGCTTGAGGATTTCACTATCCGAGCCTTTCCAAGGCTTCAAACGTTTACAATTGACCTCAAGGTGTCAATAAACCTTTACAACAAATAGATTATCTCACAATCTCTTCACTCAAGTGTCTCACACACTCAAACACTTACAATTAAGATGAAGAAATGAAAGTTACAACAAAACTCACTCAAAGAGTAGATATTCAAAATGAAGAACAAGAGATGATTCAATGTTTTATTATTTGCGAATTGAGAGCTCAAGATATCTCGTGTGCTTTTTTTGTTTATGCTTGCTTGAGAGGTTGAAAATGAATTGGATTTGAGTTTATATAATTTGAGCTCAAAAACTAGCCGTTATGCACATTTTGGTCATAACCGGCTTACCGTTTATGAAATCCAGTTAGCTGCTTTTATGTTACCGTTAAGGCAAAAGTTTAAATTTCAGAATATCTGGCATGCCGCTTTTCATATACGAAATGGATACAAATCCGGATATTTATGCTCCGTGCTTACTAGCCAAAATTTGGATTGCCGCTTACCATATCCGGTTAGCCGCTTGCTACAGTAACTGCTATAGTGAAATATTTTTTAAATTTATAGTTTGACCCTAAAACTTTATAAAACTGTATTATGGCCCAAAACATTATAAAATATTTCAAATAGGTCCAATTTCAGAATTTCTAAATAATGCCTTGTCAATCCCAAAACTTTCTGAAATTATGATTTCACCCAAGTTATGTGAAATTATAGAATGACCCAAAATATTTAAATAGTTTCAAATATGTTCAAATCCGAAATTTTAAAACAATATCAAAGTTTTTAAAATACTTTCATTTTAGTCCTAAACACTTTAATTCCATAACATCATTTTCTTATTATAAAAGCACAATTCATAAATATTTGTTTAATCAACACATGTGGTTTGTTATCATCAAAATCAATATTTATAGCCATATAGGCTAACAAAGGGGCGTGTTGATGTGAAGCCTAAAGTGTATGAAAGTTATGAAAGTTAAAGGAGTGTCCTACTAAGCGGTAATTGAAGGAAGGTAGCTCAAGTAAGTGACTTGAAAGAGAATGTGAAAGTTTGAAAATGATAGAATGAGATTTCGGTGATTTGTTTTACAATGTTTTCGAATACCATGGCACGTCATCCATTGCATTATATATATGTGTGTGTATATGTATTTTGGTATATAAAAAACTGGTTTACTTACTGAATTCATACTCATTATAGTTTATTGTGATTTAGTTCCTAGAAATTAGGATTGATTCATGATGAGTGACGAGGAGGACATGAATTGAGAAAAATAGATGGTTTAGCATAAATTTTAAATCTTTTGCTGCAGTTTGTGTAACATATTTGTCCTTAAGGCTCGAATTTTTATGGATTGTAAAAGGATTATTATTATTATTATTTTAAGTATAAATATTGGAACCGTAGTTAGATTCGCCCTATGGAGCTCGGGGCGGGTCGTTACACTCTACTTGTAAAAGCTACAAAAGATAGTTATTTATACTAACTAAGATTTATCCTAATTTAATTATAAAACCTATTTTAATAATATTTATACCCAAATTAGGAATATTACTCAAATAAGCGATGCCTAAACAATAAGATTCTAAATAGAAAACCAAATTAAATTAGAATACAAATTAATTAAAAGATCATGGTTCTATAATCAAAAGCAAAAAGTAAAAAAAAAAACAATGATAAGATATAAAATCATATTATTAAAAGTAATAATGCAAACAAGAAAAGAACAGTAGAATAAAATTATATGTATTCGTAGTTGTTGACACAAGTTAAAAGTAATTTTTAACTCCCAAGTATAAGAGTGTCTTGTTGTATTATATCTCGGTGAGTCCGAGGTCGATCCACAGATAAAAGATTTAATTTGTTTATTTTATTTTAACTAAAAATTAAAATTTAAACTTGAATATAAACAACTTAATTTAAATGAAACTATAAAATTGAACTAGTTAGGGTTGTGGATCCACTCTTAGTAGTAAATAAAACTTAATAAATTCTTTTTGCCTTTTTTTAGATTTATTGCCCAAAAGATTAATTATATAAATAATTATTATTTTCCCTTTAATTTTATGATAGATTAAGTATTTATTGTGCCAAAATTTAATTTGTCTACAATAAGTCAAAATATCATTTCACCATACCTTATATTAAGATCTTAAGAATTTATTGTGCCAAATTCATTTGTTTGTCTACAATAAATCAAAATTTCAAAATATAAAATATGTATAAAATTAAATAGAAAATTATTTAATTTATAAAATTAAAAATAGAATTTGCTTAAATCATATTTATTTCTTAAGAGTTTCACCTTCCGCTAACTAATATTATTTAGTTAAGCATAATTGAAATAAAAAGTAGTAAAATTGAATTACTTATAATTAAAAGTAATAAAAACAACTAAAATTGGAAATAAAACTAATTTTATTTATAAAAATAATTATACAAAATATTAAAAACACACATGAAAATTAAGATTACAGGGAGATGGAGAGAATTTGAGAAGAAGAGAGTTGTAGAGAGATGATTAAAAACATAAAATGAGGCTCTATTTATAGAAAAATAAATTCATAATCCAAATGTCCATCATAAGCTTCATGCATGTGCTCCTCGTAACCTTTAGATCAAGATCCAATGGCTGGTCAAACTTCAAAAGTCAACACCACACGTGGCATCGTTTGACTCGTCCGATTTGAACAAAAAACGGTTGAGATTTGGCGGGTTAATGGGTGGATCGGGTCGACCCGAATACAAAGATTCGGATCCTACAACTTGCTTCACCAACCATTGCCACGTGGCAATATCATGGCCATTGAATCATGAATGGTTGAGATTTAGTCAAAATTGCCAGCTATCCCATGCACTCATATCTATTGTAAGCTCATTTCATCATCCAATCAATGCTCAGTCAACAAAAAAAGTCAACTCTTTTTACACAAGCCCAATTTTAAGCCGATCTTGACTGATCTTAAGGTTTTCGGACCTCAGGAATCTAAATTTGACCTCCGTTTATCTGTTTAGGGCCTCGAATTACGTGAAACTAATATTTTACCTAATAAACACACAAAAATACACAAAATTAGATATATTTAAAACATAATTAATAATTCCTAATATATTGCATAAACAAAAATATAATTTGTAACATAAGCACAAAATAATATTATTATCGCTTGATAATTAGACAATTTTTAATACTAATCACACCCCCTAACCAGCTTATTGCTAGCCCTCTAGCAATTAAAGCGTTATATTAAATTAAGATTTATAAAATTCACATGCAAGTTAATAGTTGTTCATCTATCCTCTAAACTACCAAATAAATGAACTCTCCCAAATTTCTTTACCACATTGATGTTCACTCATTATCCAGAATATCATCAAACCTTCTTTTGTGCTCAAGTAATTAACACAATACTTATGGGGCTTCATTAAAAGAAAAACAACATTTTCGTTCCAAAATTCATTAGAAATTATATCTTCAAGCAGTAGATTATTCACACATATTTTTAAAATATTACATTTCTAACCCGTGTAGCGAGCTTTAGGTCAGTGACTCCCAGACCAATTGACCTTAGGGCACTAGGTGTTGAAACATCCTTACGGACTTAATTACTCAGGTTTCTAATAAATAAACAATATATCTATTACCCATGTAGCGAGCTTTAGGCCAGTAACTCCCAGATCAGTTGACTTTAAGGCACTAGGTGTTGAAACATCCCTACAGACTTAATTACTCGGGTTCTAGATATAGCAAAATTAAAAACATTTTTTTTCTTCTTTTTTTTTTGTTTTTACAATATACACTTTCTACTACCTTAGATATTATTCCTAATAAATCAAAAGAACTAAATGCTGTAAAATTTTAACTTACAACCCACTAGTATGTGTCATAGTGTGTGTGTGAAGAATGATTCAATAACACCTGTTAAATAAGTAAACAATTAAATAACTTAATAACCAAGTGGAGAGTTCAAAAATTCTAGAAATTCAAAGAAAAAGGAACAAAAACAATTTGCTATGAATCTCAAAATCAAAATATAATACAACAAGACTATTAGGATGCGTCTCAAAAGTTGTGACTCTTTACACGGCCATCTTAACAAAAAAAAATATTTTTTTTTTTAACAAAGAAAAGAAAAGAGAAAAGAGACAAATAAACACACATATTTAAAAACATACGACAATTATCCCCACCCCCCAACCTAATCTAAACATTATCTTAACATTTTATAATTTTACAAATATGCAAAATAATAATAATAATAATAATAATAATAATAATAATAATAATAATAATAAAAGAGAATAATAAAAGAAGAAGAGGAGGAGATCTCACCTGAACTTGATGCAGAAGCTTAAAAGTGGATAACAAAGAACAAGAAAAAGTCAATTTTTTTTTTAAACAACACTCTTAAGATTAATATGGTAGTGGAACAATTCAAGTGTGTCAGACGAAAGGACTGGGGTCCGATGGTAGTTTCGTCCGGAGGGGAGATTCTTGAGTTACGTTGCATATTGGCTAATAAAGGGGAGTTACTGGACTTTATAAGTAGAATGTGTCAATTCACCAAATAGGCTAGTCTTTTGGGTTAAATACCTAGAAATCCTAGGCCAAGGTACTACACCACCCTCCTTCCTTGCCCAACAATTCCAAGTTATGTATCGTGAGTCCATTGTTCTTTGAATAATGTATTTTTCAAAATTTTTAAGGTAAATTAGATACTATGAAAACTTATAAGAGAATGGCCTGGAAATTAATATGACTTATTTGCCAAAACTATAATCAATTAGTGATCACTTTTGTGAAAGAATTGATGTCTTGCAACTTTTAGGTATTCTGTAATCAGGCTACTATTAGTCTTAAATTTGTCTTGCTGCTACATTATTAAGATTTTATTTAGTGGTACATAAGGAGGAATGATTGATATATAAATGCTTCATTCACTATTCAGAGCATTATGAAATGATTGTATAAAGTCAAAAGAAAAGGCGTGCAAGTTAATTTATTTCTATAACATTTTGAGATTACCGATCAGAAGAAGTGGACTTATATTATGAAAAATTTGTTTGTTCTTGGTTATATTATCTAGGCATGCTTTCATATTTCAGGGTGGCCATAGGCCAGGAGCTGAGTGGCCTTACTTAGCTCAGCTTAGAGGAAACATGGTTAGGTTTCTTTTACAAATAGAGTAAAAACAATTAATGGATCATAAACCATTTTTTGGCCAATACCAGAAATAATCAAGTGAAACTTAAATGTCATATTTTATAGTAAGAACTAGTAGTGGATGAGCCTGGTGTTAGAAAATAATTAATCTTTGGTGAAAACCATCACCTAAAATCTAAGATACTCTTGTTGTATCAACAAGAATCAATTATTAAGTATGCGGAAAGCGCACTTGAATCTATAATGCTTAATTACTCTTAAGATCTGTGCAATTAGCCTTCAAGATTAGCACATTATCCTAGGGAATCTTTTAACTTTCTTTGTTCACTTCTTCTGATGGTCGGTTACTAGAAGAGGATATAATGTTACCTGTGACCTAGGAACCATAACTATTTATATAAACAAATTTTTCTATTATTATTATTAGTTATTGGTATTTCAGCCCATCATAAAAATAGATATTATCCTTTGGTCTCTACGTGATAAAGGCCTATACCCTATTGATACATTAAAACCCAAATTACCAAAAACCTTAATAGATCACTTTTAATTGAGTTTAACCTTATATAACAGTTAGCTACACATAGTTATTCACATATAACCCCAATGCTGGATAGAGGATCCAACAACCTGGCACTTAAGCTATATGTGTAACCTTATAATCATGCTTTGTAAAATTAACTATATGAGCTCAACTTTATTGTCATTACTAAAATGTGTCTATAATCAATTTGGACCATCAATCATATTAGAAAAAGATAAAAGCGGTTTTTATTATAACTATCATAACGCAACCCATTGATGGACACTATGCCAACATAACTAAATGACATGGATCATGGTGTGGATGTGTACTATGGAAATTTCATACAATGTGAGCTTAATATGTCTACATTCAATTGGTCTATCTCAACCTTAGTGAGTTCAAACCATACCAAGATTAGAGTGTGAATAAAACGAAACTTTATTTCTGTAGAAAATAACCTCAAATATCTATAAATTGAAATAACATAAAAATGTCTATAATAAAATACAATCTAAAATCACAAAGCCCTACTAAAACTTAATATCCTTTAATGATATGAAACTCATACAAGTAGTATGCTCATGAAACATTTCGGTTGTTAATCCCTTAGTAAGTGGATACGCAATCATGGAGTTTGTATCGATGTGCTCTATAGATAATTGTCCACTATAAACTCTTTCTTTAATGACTTGGAACTTGATGCCTACATGCTTTGACTTTGTCGAACTCCTGTTGTTATAAAGCACTGCTGACTTATTGTAACAAAATAATTTGAGTGGTCTATCAATACTATCCATTATGCATAGCTCCATGGCAAAATTCCGCAGCCATATTCCGTGATTGGATCCTCATAACATGCTGTGAACTCTACTGCCATTTAAGAAGAGGCTATAAGGGACTATTTAGCACTCTTCCATGCAACAATACACCCAGCTAGTAGATAGATATAACCTAAAGTGAATTTCATATTATCATGACATCTAGCAGAATCAGAATTAGTATCAAGTTGATCTGATCTCCGATACATAGGCATGCAGCCTTTTACTCTCTATAAGTACTACAAGACTTGTTTGGCAGCTTTCTAATGATTTACTCCTCGATTACTTAAAGATTTGCCCAACATCTCAGTATTGTATAGAATATTTGATCACGTGCAAACCTGAGCATACATCAGACTTCATACTATTGACACATAAGGAATCTTCCGTATTTTCTTTTCTTTAAATCATTCTTAAAGCATTGATTAAAACTAAACATCTCTCTTAACCACAAACGTATCATCTGGTTTGCAATCTTACATATCATATCTCTTTAGAACTTTTTGGATATAGCTCTTTTGTCATAGTCCTAGAATACCCTGGGAGTGACTTGGTATATATGTATGGTTAATAGATAAGAGAGGTCACTAAGATCTTTCATCTCAAAATTCTTATCTAAAATCTCTTAGTGTCTTGAAATAAACCAATATTGTTGCTGGTAAGTAAAATGTTATCAACATATAAAAGTAAAAAAAATGCATTTGTTTCGACAGAACTTATGGCATATGCAATCATCGATTAAATTCCTCTCAAAACTGAATAAAATGATCATTTGATAAAACTTAAAATACCATTGTCAAAATGCTTACTTGAGCCTATAGATGGATTTCTTTAGTTTGCAAGCCATATTTTTTGGGTCTCCTAACACAAATTTTTCTGGTTGCTCTTTATAGATTATTTGATTGATGTCACAATTAAAAAATGATGTCTTCATATCCATCTAATGTAACTCAAGATTAAAATGTGCCACCAATGCTGTTATGAATCGGAAAGAGTCTTTAAGAGAAACTGAAGAGAAAGTATCTCTAGAGCCTATGCCTTTTTTCTGTGTAAAGCCTTTTATGATAAGACGAGTTTTGTATCGTTCTATATTGCTTTTGAATCCTTTTGATCTTAAATATCCATTTGCAATCAGTAAGTTTTGTAGATTCTGGAAATAGGACAAGATCAATACATCATTGTCCTTTATGGACTTCATTTCCTTATTCATGGCATCAATCTACTTCTAAGAGTTAGAACTTTGCATGGCTTGATAGAAATTGATTGGATCATCATTCATCACTCGAATGTCTACTACATATTCTTAGAGAAATACAATATAATCATCTAGCACTGCACTTCTCCTTTTTTTAGTGGATCTCCTTAATGGCATTGGTTTTTGAGGTGTCGAGTTTGCTCATCTCGAATAATTTCTTGTATTAGGGTTCTCCAACATTGCCTACATCTACTGTGTCTTGAAAGAATGATACCTTGATCAATACAAATAACACCTGAGGGAATATCAATATATTCCTCTTCAAAGACAAGGTCTCTAGATATATCTCGCCTCGCAAACTCGACATCCTCAAAGAGCTGAGCATTTCCTAACTTGGAAATTGATCGTGGGTCACAAAACTTATACCCCTAGAATTTTTAAAGTATCCAATAAAAAAACAACTTAGTATTTTTAGTCTAATTTATTTTCATTAGGGTAATAAGGCCTTACCTCAACTAAACATCCTCACACATGTGTATTTTAAATTNAGGTTTTTGCTTGTCCAAAGTTCTTAAGGGGTTTTGACAATTACTTTAGTTGGAACCCTTTGCAGTGTTAAGTGCTTCTCTCTAGAGTGATTCTGGTAAGGTACATGACAAATCATGCTCGTCACCATGTCCTTAAGCGTCCTATTTCGTCTTTCAACAAATGGTACTACATTACTCTAGGAATTTAGCAAATGGTCTTAGAGGTTGTTTACTTGAATTGTCATAACTACCATAATACTCACCACCACAATCAAATCTGACGCTTTTAGTTCTTTTGCTGAGTTGGTTCTCAACTTCAACCTTATAATTTTTTAGCACATTCAATGACATTGACTTTTCATGGAGGAGATATATATAGCTATATCGAGAAAAATTGTATATGAACGTCATAAAATATTATTAACCATTCCAAACAAATATAGGGAATATCCTAGAAATATTTGTATGTATGAGTTCTATGACATCCAAAGTCCAGTTAGCTTCTAATCACATTTTATTGGCTTGTTTCCCTTTTATACAATTATTATAAATATCAAAATGTATAAAATCTAAGAGGTTGAGAATTTTTTTCTGACACAAGTTTCTCTATTCTTCGTGACTTAATCTCTTGTGACATAACACAGTCGAATTCTTATTGGTTAATTTTCTCTTTAAACCTCGTATACTTAATTGTAGGGGTTCATTAAATAAAGCAATTGTATCAAGCAAATAAAGATTATTATAGCCTGACAAAGAACTAGAAACAAAAGTTTTGAATCATGGAACAAACTAAGTTGTCCATTTCGAAATGAACAAGAAAAACCAAATTTATTCAAAGTAGAAATGGAAATAAAATTCTATCTGAAAGACGATACACTAAATATTTCATCAAAATCCAAATAAAATTTGACTTTTAATAATAATTTATTTTTTTCAATCGCTTCAACTTCAACTATCTTACCATCGCCAGCATAGATGTATCTTTCACCATCACTAGGGTTTCGACTATTCAGGCAAACCTTTCCTAACACACTATGTACGATATTTGATGCAATGCTTTTTTTTATACCCTTCAACTCCATAAAAGAAATAGCCAGTACCTTCTGGATCACCCAGTTTTTATTTTTATTTTTATTTTTTTCTTTTGAGTGTTGTATCGAGAGTTTTCTTATCCTTCTTTCTTTTCTTCCGTTTGTCCTTGCCCTTAAAGGTAGAGGCTAGGCGAGCACTTTCTAACTTTTCTTTCTTCAACCTTTCCTATTTTTGAACACAACGTGATATGAGCTCATTCAGAAACCAAGTCCCTTGCTCGCTTTAAACTAGTTAAACTATGTTGGTAAGGATATTAAAACCAGATGCACTAGAAAGTCCTTAGAGAGTTCAAGCTGAAGAGCTCTCTACTTAGAAGCAAGATGAGATATCTCTATGATGTACTCCTTAATATTGCCTTTACCCTCATTGAAATTAGGCTTGTCAATAGTGTACTTATTTTAGCCTTTTCATTATTGACAAATCTCTTTTCAATGTCCGCAAAGAACTCCTTAGCCATAGTTATCTTGTCAGACATATAGCTCCTAAACTCTTCCAGAATGGCTTTTTTCATGATCATCATACCCATGCGATTTGATTTCTCCCATCATTCTATATCCTTTTTGCCATCAAGGGTACTTTCATCCATAAGAGGTAGGAGACAATCAACCCCGCAAGGTCGAGATCCATGATTGCGAGAACTGTTAAGAGATTCTCTTTCCATGAGTTAAAATTAGAGCCATTTAGTGCATGAAGAGAATTGATGTTGGCATTAATATTAGCAGGAGTCACATTGAATAGAGAACAACAAACAAACAAAACAAGTTGATATAAGTTTCAAAACAAAACTAAATTCAAATAAAGGTAAACCTTATCTCAAGATACCAAACACTCCATTAATATTTCATCTTTGGAAAAAATATTAACTTGTGAGTTATATCTTGATGTAGTAACAAACACTGATAATTAATAAGAACATGTCAAATAACAAATCTTCCTTTGGGTCGATTTATTGTTCACATGTAAAATTGAATAATAACACGTGTTTATTACCATAGGTGCACATGTAACTTTATCAAATATAGACCTTCTTTTCGGCTGATTGATATTCACAGAAATTACATACATACAACCGTTTATATTTCAAAACAAATCAATTTTCAAAAGAGAGGTTATTTTAGCAACTTCAACTAATTCATTTCTTACATATATATATATGTATGTATGTTTTTATTTCTTAGATAAACATACTAATATATGAATTTAAAATTAAATAAAAAATTATCCTTAAAAAAGGGTCAAAGTCAAAGTCAATGATCAACTTTTTTATTGATCAACCATTGACCGGATTGGGGTTGAACCGGGTCGAGAGATTTTTTTTTTTTTGCATGCGGCAGCCAGTATCTAAAATTATGCATAGTGTTTTAGATACATAATATTTTTTATCATGCATCGGTTTGTCGGACTTGTTATACATAGTTTTTAGATAATCAACAAAAAGGCTAACCCAGTATCTAAAATTATATTTTAAGGTGTGCTCTTTGCAAGCCGATGCAATTCGTGCCAGGCTCATCCACTGCTAGTTCTTACTGTAAAATATGACATTTGAGTTTCACTTTGTTACTACAGGTATTGGCCAGAAAATTATTTATGAACCATTAATTTTTTAAGCTGGTATTAGCTTGTTCATAAGAAAATCTAGGGAAGTAGTTCAAAAAATATGTTTGACCTCTTTTCTAAAAGACTTGGATGTCCTTCTGAAAAGATTTGGGTATTTTGGGATGCAATGCTTACGTGCCTCTCTTTTGTATGAAGGAGAATCTTTGAGAGAGAAAAGGGATAATTTTAAATTTTAGTTCTCACCTAAATTTTTCAAATAATGTCATATGAGTATATAGATTAAATAAATTATAGGTGGAGGATAACACTGGCTAGTCACACAACTCAACTTTTATGCAAAAGGTCCTCTATTAGAGAAATAAATACAATTGTCAATAGTGACTAGATAATATTTATTATATGAGAAATTATTACTATTTCTGTATACATATGCTATAAATATTTCACACATCAAATAATATTGCACAATCTCACAAATAATTTCTTTCAAGTGTTTAAATAAATTGAACAACTCCATGCTTTCTGCACAACTTGATTTACCAATTTCATAGAAAAAATCTAACATTTTGACAATTACATTTCCGTCTTTCGTCTGCGAAGTTTGCTTCCATTGCCAAAAATTCAAAATCATGCAACCACCATATTAGTTGATGACGTAGACCGATTATGTCCACAAAACAATTACATTTATGACGCATGCAAATAAGTTAAATAGTCCTTTTCTTGCATTTACAAACTTATGCTGAACATTGACTGCGATGGCAACTTTACGAAATCATTTTGTGGCTAGAATCAACATAGTTGACCATGTTTTTCTATGGCCAAAAACAAGCATCTAATAAAGAAAAACACATTTAGTCATGAAATTTTTTCGCTGTCTACAACTTTATTCAGGTCAAACGTTGTGAATGTAAACAACGTTATTGATACGAAAATTTCAGTTTTTCTACTGATGCAAAAGTTTTGGCGACAAACTTTGTATTATGGCTAAAATAATGGTGACAAAAAGCACCATTTCCTTTGTTATTCAATGTTTTACATATTATTTGCTTACAATGTTGATCCACTCATAAATGTGAATTAAGGTGATCATTTAGATAATTGCCAATAAATAATAAGAGTAATAGACAAACAAAAATGATGAATACATACCAACGATAAAGAGCTTTATTGGTTTACAACCGAATGCAGTGCAACCGTACAGAAAACTAACAATAATATGGCACTAAATGGCAATAGGGGCAACATGAAGGGGTTGAGCCTTCTGTATGGTGAGGCCAAATTTCTCTTCCATGTTGATGTTCTCATTTTCAAGATTCCAATCGAAAGAATTAGTAAGTGAACCCAAATTAGATATAACATTTTGATTGCCAACGGCAAACCAAGATAGATTCACCGTCCAACTCCAAAAGGCATTAGCTCAAAATTCTAACCTTTGAAATCAACATCTGAACCCAAGAACTTTCGGGCATAAAAGAGTGAGGGTTGTCCCATGTGCTTTCATATCTGCCAATAGCCCATACATTGACAAAAACTTGTGCACCTTTTGGTATTCTGAAGCCTGCAATTTCAACATCTTCTAGAGTTAAGACATAAAAATCGGAATCGAGATATCAAAACTTCAATTTTCTTTTCACAGCTGATGTGCCCATGCATCTGGTCTAAACATGAATTTAATAAATGATTTGATTGAACATTTCAAGTTTGGAAGCTTAAAGAGACTGCTCATGCATCTCGGTCCACATGATCGTCTAATTGAGTTTATCACTTTATAAAAGAGATTGTTAAGAACCAGATAGTTATTAAGTCTCGAAGCTATGTACATTGTGAATTTCAAATACTTCATTTATATCTCACCATCTTGACGCTATCTCTATTCGGCAGCAAATTCAGAACTTTGGTGAACTGTTTATCTTAGTCATACCCGAAGGTGAGACTTTGCAAGAAATTAAAGTGCGAATACAGAGGAAATTGCAAGTTCCAGATGAAGAGTTTGCTAAGGTATATATCTCTTGGGTTTGTGCATCATGTTTTGCTTAAATAAAGTTTATTTCCTCTGCTTTGATAGGAAGTGGAAATGCTATATTAGCAAAGAGGAGAGACTGGATGACTGGTCACTTGTTTTAGTAGAGCTAGATTTCATGCATTTGTCGCATTATGCATCATGCGATATTAGAACCGCCCTCTTCGGCTTGTGAATGATCTGTAATGTTCAATAAATCATATTCTTTGCGACATTATTCAGTGAAGAAATTTCCTATTATTAGCATTGCTGACTTTTCTTTTAAAAAAAAAATGCTATGTTTGTAGTTTTTCTTATTGGTGAATATCAATCTAAGAAGACCCAATTTTGTACCAAATTGTTATTATATTTCTCATTTGCAGTGGAAGTTTGCATTCCTTTCTCTTGGTCGCCCACAATACCTCCAAGACACTGACATTATTTCCAGTCTTTTTCAGGTGTTGTATAGCTATTTTGATTTATCACTATATCTTTGTTAAAGCATGCGTTGAGAAGTCACTGATTTTCTTAGTTATTTTTTAAATTTATTTTTGTTGTTTTGCTGTTTCGTGTGGCAGTAATGCATCCACTACTAAAAAAAAAAAGACTTTTATGATGGTTATTACCCGTCATAAAAAAGGCCTTTATGACGATTATTACCTGTCATCCATCCTATGATATAACTGTTGAGTGACCGTCATTAATTCTAGTGTTAAGAAAAATCTTTAACTGTTTTTATGTGTCATGTTTAACATGACGTATTATTCATCACAATTCTGTCATTGGTATGTTGATGAGAAACTTTCACCCATGACTAATACTTATCATAAACATTTTCCATTCATGACTTTTGTCTATCATATAAACATGACATATTTAATTGGAATAATAAAATTATTTTTATTAAACTAAAAGGAATAACCGAAATTTTAAATAAATATTAAAATATTTAAAATAATAAATATTTAATTTGGCGCCATTATTTTTAATTTTTCAAAATATTTTGGCGGGAATTATTAAAAATTATTTTCAAATCATTTTGGCACATTTCAATAATATATCAATTAATTCTAAAAAATAAATAAAAAATAAAAAATCCAAAAATAATTCTATAATTGACATCCAAATCAACATCTATAATTTAATCATTACAGCCAAACAATTCAAGTAAACAAACATTTGTACAATTTGGTATACAATCTTTCCCATAAAAAATAAACACCAAACCCAATTTCAGAAAATATTCCCACGTTTAAATGAATCTTCATGTCTTCAACATCGACCAAGCAAAGTCCAACAAACTGCCGATCGTATTGGCATGCTTGCGTTTAAGTTCCAGTTGCTGCAAGATGAACTGAAGCAATTTTGATCCCTGCGAAGCAGTCTTTGAGTACAAGCACTACACTATTGGAAATTTTGGGAAGAAAAATGCATACTAGAGAATACACATGAACTCAAAACAATGTTATTGCAAGGACTAACATTGCAAAGAAGATGAAAAGATAATGCTTTCATTTACCATCATTTGGGCAAAAATTCAAGCTCACATTTATGGAACAATACTAAAAACTTCAGAAATCAATGCAAAATCAAAACCTTAAACACACTAAAATCTGCTAAATAGACCTACAGGAGCTCAAATAATCTCCAAAATATCTGAATGACAAATTAATTTACAAAAAAAAAGTTGAGGATTTGTAAAATGGAGGCCCTTACGATTATTCAAATTACAAAAGAGGAAAGGGTGCTGGCCAATAAATGATAAAAGGCATGCATAAAGAAAGGCCAACAATAATGCGGGCTTTAGAGAATCAGAAAATTCATAGAACAGAGGGGGAATATCAACAATTATTTCGGAAGAAAGAAAAAGAAAAAAACAAGCATGCTTGAAAAAATTTCAAGATAATGAAACCGCATTAATTAACAGGTTATAAATTTTTGTAAGATTAATGATTTTTAAAAAATTCTATGAACCTTTCAGTTTCACAGAAAGAGAGATAAGGACAAAGACAGTAGTTTACATTAAAATCACTGCAAAAATCTAGTGCAAAATATGTCTACAAATACCACAAAATATATGCAAGTAAATATTTATAAAAGAAGCATTCAAACGAGTCAGAATGTGACCCACCGTGTGTCCTTCACTGTATATAGCATTAGAGTAATACTCCCCTAGTATGATATGCGCACACGCAATTTATATAGACGCATAAAACACAAACAGCACAAATCTTGTTATTTGTCTTGCTAAAACCCAGGAAATAGCTTATCAGATGAAATGGACCGCCCATAGTTCATACAAAGAAAAGAATAAGCCACATATTAATTGAAGCTAACAGACATAAAATGATAAATGAAAAATGCTCACCTTCAGAATGAAATCAATGTAATGAAGAGCGCCATTCTCAAATTGAGTTTCGCCACCTGGAAAAATGAGGTATTCACTAGTGACTTTAACTCCGTTTTGCTAACCCTTAGCTTCTGAAAGCTTTGTGTGGGGAAAATTATAATACCAAATCTGCCCCACACACCATGAGAACAAATTTTAGCCCAAGTGAATTAAAAGTAGTCAAGTATATATTTTTTAATGCAGAATATAAGATCATACCCTATCCCTGCTTTTGGGCCACTTAATTGAGCGTTTGTATCCTTCCGGTAAAGGAGCAATAGAGGTACAAGCTTCTTCAGGGTAATACCTCCCTCGATGTTAAAAATGTTTTGTGCTGGAAAGCATTCTAATTGCTTGCAAATTGTCCAGGCAAGGGATGCAATCTAGCCTAGCAGTGGCATTACAGATTTTCCAGCGATGACCATACTGGTCCTTAAATATAGAAGATTGTTGTGATATTTTCTCATTCTGTGACTCAATAGGTTGAGTTGACCAAGCCCCATTCTGAGCATTAGTTTCCTTCAAAATTTTTGACTGGTCACCAGAAGGAAAAATCTTAGTTGAAGCCTGATCCTTTCCATGACTCTCAGCGTCGTTATCTTGATCTTGAGAATCCTTCTCCTTTTCAATTTGACTAGCCTCACCCATTTATTTTCATCCAAGCTCTTCTCTTACTCAATTTGCTCAGTTTTTTTCGATTCGCCGCCTTCTGTTTCTCCAGCTTCTGAATTCGAATCTCCATTTTCACTTTTAGATTCCTCATCTTCCCTTTTTCTACCATCGTCATTTTCAGACACCGCCTTAGATTCCTCTTCAGACTCAGTATTCTCATCAAAACTCTCCTTCACTATATTCTCTTCCTGGTTTTGATTAACCATATTCTTAGATTCACTCGTCTCACCATCACCTTCAGACATATACTTCTCTTCCTGATTATCTTCCACTCTATTCTCTGACTTTTCAACAGGCACATCATCCCCATCTCCATTTGTTGAATCCTGTCATTCATCACCTTGATTTTCTGCAAAAGGCCCAGAAACAATCTCAGATACTCTCTATTTCACCTCGCTTATAGCCTCTTAAGAGGACAACCTAGGATCCCGGATCCCACACTGGTACAACTGATGATGACATTAAATCCAAACGCCAACCAGAAAAAGACCAACAAACACTACTACAGTAACCATTGAACAAAGCCAATATCACAGGTTCTTTAGCTATTTAATATTCCATCAAACATAATTATGTAATACCTACCAAGGATTTCTGAATAGAAGGCATTCTCATCATTCTCATCTCAAGCAGCAACCTCACCAGTAACACATTTTCATATCATGTTTCCACCACAGGTCGCACGTATAGAAAGAATGAAGTATTAATTAGCTTCAACAGAGCCTATTTCTTTATTTCTTTTTTTCCCAAATAAACCTTCATTCTTATACGTATAATTAAAATATCAACTGAATAAACAAAGTCTATGATTACTAGTACAACATTTTCATTTTCAAGCAGAGGTAGATAAGAAATCGACGCCGTCAAATAAACCTAACTTAACCTTGAAACCATAAACTGCACTAAGCATAGCAACAAAGCCAGAGCCTGACTATAAAGAAGACAAAAAAAATTATATCAACATGAAATTGAACTTTTGTTTTATCTTCCACAAGCTAGAAATTCGATTGGAACAACACAAAATATGAAACTTTTAGCAATCTTACAAACATTATACACAAATCTCAATTCACGGCAAATGGGGGGATGAATCACTGACATCACCCAATTTATATATTCAATTAATGTATCCCCACCCCAATCAGCAACGTGCTACCACAGTCGATTAGTTATTAAGGTTAAGGCTTACCGCACAAAACTGAATGGCGTTAACTAAATAATGAGTTGAAACGGCATCTGCAATCGCATTAAATGGCATTGAACCGAAAGGTAGGGTTTAAATGAATGCTGGCCTGAGACAAAAGGGTGTGGCGAATTGGGGTTTTATGGCTGCGTTTAGTTTCAATTGAAGGAGGGAAGTTGAGCGAGAGCTTTGATATGTAAATTTCAGCTTGATTCTAGGGTTTTCTTTCGATTGAAACAGAGGGAAGATTTTGGGTTATTGAAGTGAAAGAGATGGAATAAATAAAAAAAATTAGTGAAGTGAAAGCGAGGGAATACAAGATTTTTACGGGTGATGTTTGGTTGGAAGGAGAGCACAAAATATATAAAAATTTAGGGTACTTTTATGATATTGTAATTATTTTATAGTATAAATAGTGTAAGTAATATTAACCATTAGATTTAATCATTATATTTATTAATAAAAAAATAACATAACCGGTTAACAGGGGTGAACCGTTGGATCGTAGAGTTGGTAGAAGTATGCGAAATTTTAATGACGACCCCTATAGTTTTAAAAATTCTCACATGTTTCATTTGAATAACATATTTTGTTTAATAACACAAAATTCAATAAAATATATGATTTCAATGAAATATATGAACATGCATATGAAACCCACATTCATAGAAATGTTTCATTAGACTTTTAAAGTTTATCTTACCTATGTATCCTAAACCATTCATTATCAACTTTTTGTAATTTTATTAAATAGAAATTTCAAGCAAAACAAGAAAGAGTGACAATATGTAATTAATTTGAAGATTTAATGTAAAACTCACAATTGCTAAAATAGTGCTTAAATATATCATTAATGTTATAAGATAATTTGATTATCATGTAACCAAACTAATTTCAAAATTTATTTTGAAAGCATGCAAAATTAATTTCAAAATCTATTTTGAGAGCATGCAAATGGATGTAGTCTCTACTATGTGATTTTTTTATTCTAATTTATGGCCATGGAAGAGAATTGGAAGATCCATATTTGTCCAATAGTGAAATATAAATAATAGCCCGTCAATTTCTCATGTAGTATATTTCATTTGCTTATTTGCTTACAAAACTATATGCAAGTGTTAAAGATTGGACTACTGCATGAAATGTCATGTGATATATTTCATTTGACCTTAGATTAATTAAATGCCTATAAATGGTTTACAACATTAATCTAAAAATTAATTTTCACTGATATTTATATGTGACATATCAATTCATAATATATCAGGGTAATTACGATTTTAATTTCCCTTCTATTAATAAATAGGGGTAGATAGAAGTACTCAATATGTGTGTGTGTGTGTGTGGGTATCAATTCATATATCTTAATGAATACAAGAAAAATCACATCTACTAACTTAACATATGTCTTATATGTCTTTCTATAATAGTGTTTGTAAAATATATTTTATTTGCTATACATTGAAAGACGTGTAGTATATTATTTTATAATTTATTTTGTAATTTACAGAAAACGTGTTTAACATGTTTTAACTTTTATTACTATCAAATAGATTCTATTTAATACATTTTATAATTTGATTTAAGGTTTAGGCTCACCAAACATATATTACACCTGTACTATTAAAATGAAAATGAAAATAAGGGCTACAAAATGATGCTGAACATACCCTAAGTTACTTGGAGTGTCAGTTTAGAAATAAGTATCACTGTAGGCTTAAATTTATGGAACAACTTTTCAGGATTGTTGGTCTTCCTCCATTAGCTTAATTTAGGTCTATATTTCCATTTTTTTTAAAATGGCGCAAGATGATGATGATGATGATGAAATTGTGCTATCTCAGTAATGATGCACCTTCGTATTCAATAAGAATCATATGCATATTCAATGAAAATATGATAACTCTATCGTAATTTGAATTACTAAAAAATGTCTTTATATTTTTTATTACATTTCACATTAAAGTTGTAGCACATTATAAATGCAAAGCTTAATGTTTAATAACATAACACTTCAACAAAATCAATATCTTAAGTATGATGTATGATATAGAATATTGAAATAGTTATACCTAACACTCACAACAATTTATAAAAATTTATAGTGTTTTATTTACTATATCTTTTCTAATTATATATGTATTAATATCTATCTTAAAGTCAATTTTTGGATTAGTAGATTTTAATAAATCCATCGGGATAGATTAATAATAACTTAATATTAAAAAAATTCATTATACATGTTATTTTATTAATTATACTTATTTTAATATTTTATTTGTATCATATGATATTTATTATTATTTTTATCCTATTACTATATGTATATTTATTTAAGTTGTGTAAATCAAAATGTATAATAGTCATTTATGAAAATTAAGGGGTCTGTAATACCATTTATGAAACAAAGTGGATCTACATGACTATTTGAGCAAACCTTGGGATGTGTGTGGCTTTTTCTCAAATTAATATTAATTTAAAATTAAAAAATATTTACCAACAACTTGTAGACTACGTGCTACATTTTCATTAATTATTTAATTATCCATTATATTAAATGGACGATTGAGATTAAAATACTTAAAACTAATGGTCCACATTAATCCCACTATCAATGCTGTAAAAATACATACAGTATCACAAATAAATCCAAGAATTTAATTTTCATTAGAATTTAATATCTTTTATAATATGAAATTTGAATTCCACACCAAAAAGTAAAGAATTCAAATTCCTTTTATATTAAAAATCCAAGTTTCTAAATTTGTCCTCCAATATTTTAACTTGTTTAATGCTATTAATAATTATTATTTATAATTGTATTTTATCAATTTAATATTAATTAAATTTAATAAATGATTTAAGAAATTTAATAAAATAAATAAACTTATTTATTTATTTAATATGAAAATATATAAATATAAATTAACTTTGTCGGACCGTCGCCGGAGCTCTGTCGGACCATCGCCGGAAATTCGCCAGAGCCTCGCCGGACATCGGTTAGAATTTCGCTGGAGTGTCGCCGGACGGTAGCGGGACCCTTATACATCGCCGAAAGCTCCCGAAATTTCCCTGGAAAGTCACTGGCCGCCGTTGATTGTGTTGACTTTTGTTGACCGATGTTGACTAGCTTTTATTTATATTAAATTTTATTTAATATTAAATAGTTTAGTATATTAAATTATTTTATATTAAATATAAATCATGAATTGTTTTAGAACTTTTTGAAATTGTAAAAATTTGGTATTAATATTAAATTATATTTTATTACTAATATAGATAATTTATTATTTAAGATAAAAAGATAAATTTGTCTAAAGAAAAAAACTATAATTCATTTCCTTATCAAATTTTATGTCAAACCAAATAATGAAATTTAATTTCACTATTCTCTTTCACTCTTTTCTTCTCATTTCCCCTCCATTCCACTCTTTTCCTCTCCACCCCTTAAAACCAAACACCACCTAAGGGCTGAAGGCAATTCGCCATGGTTCTGATATATGGGAAACTTTTTTAGCTTTATTGGTGGTGGAAGTAAGGCTTAGGGTTAGGGTTCTATACAATGTTGTTGAGAATGGCTCAGAGTTCATTGATTTTAGGTTGCAGTGAGAAAGAGGGGTTTATTCAACACTTGGTCGATATTTGGCTGAAGTGATGATATGTTTTAAGTTTCACAAAAATGGCGTCGTTAATTTAAACAACATCGTTTTAAGATATTATAAATCCACATAACTTGAGCATCACTTATATCTATCATTTATTTATGTTAGTTAAGTTATAAGTCATGAATATGTCATAAAACTCTGGACATATGAATATATGTCACGAATCTATCATATTTTCATTATACATTTGTGACATATCGATGTATGTCATAAAATTTTTGTCATTATTTAGCCCTTTTTTAGTAGTGATATGTGATTTGTAGTCATGAAGATGATTGAATGTTCATTTGTCTGCTGGGGTTCATTGATTAATTTTGACAAACACTTGGCCTGCACTTTTTAATACTGTCAAAGCTTTGAAGGGAAAAATGCAAACTCTCATTTAAATTCTCAAAATCTCAAAATTATCTTTCACTAATCTCTTTATTTCTCTACCTCACCTTATGATTGCATAATTTCTTTTTACTTTTCAAATTAAATTAAACTAAACTCGTAGTTGTACTCTCTTTTGGATTCTTGTTTTTGCCTTTCTTAGTAAATCATAAACTCTATTTCATGTTTTCCATATATATGAATTCTTTTTTCTTCATATTCACTAACTTTTATGGTTGGTAAAATTAATTTCTTGATATCTATTAAATTTTATTGCTGAAAATATTTGGTAATTTTTATTTTTGAGTGATAAAATTTGATCCTCTTAGTTTACAATAGCCTATAATGAAACCAATTATTTGTATTTTGCAGTTAAGAGAAGATATATGAAGAAATTAAAAAGATTGAGGAATCGAGAATGAAAAGAGAAAGAAATGATTAATTAAGTAATTTTCTCTAAAATTATTTTAATAATAAAATCTTAATTAAAAAGATAATGTAAAGAGAAAGTTCGTGACTTCAAATAGTCTCATTGCAAATAATTGCCGTTGATTTTTTAAATTATAAAAATAACCCTACTTATAATATATTCTGTCAAACTAACTGTTTTAAAACCCAAAAAAATAGTTTTCATGTTATCTTAATCAAATACAAAGTGACTTAATTTTTAAATGATAGAAAACTGAAGCAATATTTATAAATAAAAATAAATAGGAAACAAAAATATTGACAATCAAATCATCTTCACCGATTTGGAATTCGATGATACAAATTCCTAGTCTAATTCCACTTCACGCACTGGATAAAATTCAAACTTCTAAATCCAAGCCGTACAAATTCCTAATCTATCTCCATTATGTTGCATACCACTCCAACATAATCAAGACTTGCCAAATTGGTAGGCCTGATGTGTCCCATAGTGAGATTCACAAAATAAATGCTATAGAACTTGTGTAAAATAGTAAATGTACTAGTTGACACAAATAATATAACGTAGAGTAGAGTATCGTTACATAAAAATTGTATACCATAGTAGTTACTGAAATTATTTTATCCCAAATTTATATGAGCAATCGAATAAGTAAATTTAGATTAAAAATTAAAATAAAATAAAGCAACTAAAAAAAATTAAATAGAGATACAAGCAATTATGAAATTACTAATAGATTAAGACACTAGGACATTCAATATCCTCTCTCGAGTAACATAAAAAATATCCGTAACTAATCTTTTTAATCCTACGTCTATACTACTAAAAATAATTACCTATGTTAACAGTGAATTTCCAAAACCTATTCAATATCTTCTCTCGAGTAATATAAAAAATACCCTTATATATTAATTTACTATATCTTTATATGAATTTAAATATGTAAAGATTCATTAAATTATATAAAAATTCTTAGATAAAATTGCATAAATCACGTTGGCATAATAATAAACACTTAGTTATAAAATTATAAAATAAAAATAATATAGATATATGAAATTAAATCTTTACAGTTAGACTACATCATAATTCTAACGAAATAAATTAATTCATAAAAATATAAAGAGAATTCAGCACCAAGCAATGCAATATAGAAAGAAAAACTCAATTATTTCTTCAATCGGCTTTCTTTGCTCTCAGATTCTCCTCGTATGGTCGCTGTTTCTCCTTTTTTTCACCAGCTTTTCCTGCTTCCACCCCCGCAATAATGCTTCAATTGGAGGCCTTTATACAGTAATAGTGCTGGCCGCCTCTTTAATTCCTAAGCCAACAAGAATTTTAAAGTCAAAATAGTCATCACGTGCTTGCCATTTAATTTATCTATTAATTCTTTAATACTGTCCACGTGAATGACTTAAAAGTAGAAATCATTGCAGTTTTTCTTCTTTTCTTTTACGGTGCGTTTATTTTAAGAAATGAGAATGAGGTGAAATGAGAATGTGCTGAAAATGTGAATAAACTGGAATGAGAATGAGGAATAAGAATAAGATTTTACTGTTTATTTGACAAAAATAAATGAAAATGAAAATGTGCTGGAATGTTATTGATGTGTTTACTTAGCAAAATAAATAGAAATGAAGAATGAGAATCAATTTACCAAAATACTCATAGTATTAATAATTAATAAAAATAATTAATTTATCATTATTAACAATATTATCATTATTAACATTTATTATTATTATTATTAAATTTGATTAATTTTAGTTATTATTAATTATTATTTTTATTAACATTTATTATTATTATTATTATTATTATATTTTATTAACTTTATTATTTTAGTTATTATTAATTACTGTTAATATTATTTTTAGGGTCCGTCTAAGTTACATTTAATGTAGTCAGCCTGTGAAATTTCATCTGGCCCCCTATGCTCTATGTTATTTATATTTTATTCATGAATATTATAAACTTTTTGAAATATAAAATTTTGTTTAACCCCTTATACTCAATTTTATTTTATTGAAACCCTAGAGTATGAATTCGCCCCTATAATTTTAAATTCTCAAAATAACCTCCATTTAATTAAAAAATATAATTATTGTTAAATGAATTATAATTATAATTATTATTTTATTATAATCATAAATATTTTTTTTAAATAGATTATTGTTATTATTAATAACAAGAATAAAAAGCATTATAATTAATTAATCTATTAACAATAATTAATAATATTTTTTATTAAATTGTCAATAATAATAATAATTAATGATAATTAACATATTTATGATTATAATAAAATGGAATAAACATTGAGTCCATATTTATGTAGGAGACTCTTTTATATTTCTATACTTTTTAATTTCAAGTACTTTAAGGATTTTTTGTTACTTTGATAAATAATGGTTTCGTAGGCATCTCATTATTAAACGGCCATTTTTTACACAACAATCAACAATCAACAATCATTGTCAAAAACCACTCGGCCCACGCCTCCAAGTTCGAACCCCCACAAAAGTATTGTGGGGGTATTTTCTTCTTCAATTAATTTGAGTGAAGGTAGTCTTTTTTCTTACCCATGAGTGAGGAGTAGACATCCCTCGAATATTTGTGAGGGTTAAAATCTGGGCAGAGCTCCATTAGTAATGATGTAAGTTGGTCCCAGTACTAGTCTGATTTGTAAATATCAGTTATAGTCTCATGTATATGAGTTGTAATCTGAGCAATAGTCTCATGTAATCCCAAAAAAAAAAATCATTGTCAAAGTCAACAATCAACTATTGATCGAGTTAGGGATAAAACGAGTTGAGTCAACCCATCCCGGATTCTAAACCAGCCCTATACTTTCCTAAACTATAAAATTACTTTTTTTTCTCTCCTAGTGCAGCGGCCATGGCCGCCAATTGTACCCAATCGACCACGGCTTGCTATCTAGGCCGCGCCTTGCCTGGCCTAATACCTCATCACTAGCGGCTATCATTGTTGCCAGTCACAAAGCTTAAGAAACCTAATTTGCCCAAAAATAATTCAAAACAATATGAATTTCTCATTCTTCAATCCTTGATGACAACCACTAATTGTTCAATTCTTAATGATTCAACATGAAGAGGCTTTGATACCACTTGTCACAAAATAACCTTTGGTGAAAATTGTCACCTAAATTCGAGGAATATTCTTTTTTTTTTTTTGCCACCAAGAATCAATAATCGAATATGTGGAAGCATACATAAGTCCATAATAACCAATAACTTTCTAGGTCGTGCGGTTTTCCTTCTCGATCAACACATTTTCCTAGATAATCCTTTAATTTTCTTTTAAAATGCTAGAATAGAATGGAATGCTATGTGTGATTTAGGGAGCATAAGCACTTTTATAGATGACTTCCTTGTTATCTCTTGGTACTTCTATTTTATCCTATCATAAAAATAGAAATTACCCTTTAAATTACCGAAAACCTTAATAGATCACTTTTAATTGGGCGTCACCTTATATGATAGTTCATAATACATAATTATTTACATATAAGTCTAATTTTCGATTAATGATCCAACATAAATGAGTGTTGACTGCTGAGATTTGTTAAGATTGACCTAGAACTCAAAATTATGTTTTGCTTTATTCTATTCCACCTCATTATAGTTAAGGCCCTCCATTCAAGTTTGTATTCAATTCTAAATGATATAAATCTTATCCTAAAATTGGAAGGATGTTCCAAGTTGGCTATATAAAGGTATTAGGTTGTACTTCACAGAAGCGTGGTAATTAAAAAAGTGCTCTTGTTAGAGTTTCTTCATACAACCCTATATCTCTTGGGTGGATTCCTTAGAGTGGTGAGTTGAAAAGCCCTATATCTCTTGTAGGACTTCATTAGGTGGGGAATATCGATATCCCTTTGTAATCTTCTTAAATGGTGAGCTTTAATGAGTTAGAGAGCCTTGTATCTCTTGTAAGACATCATTAAGTGGTGAATTTTTTGTATTCTATTGTTATCATCTAAGTGGTGAGTTTTTGTTCTTGCCTTGTCCCTCTGTGTGCGTTTTACTTCATAATAAAAGTTTAGTTTATAATTAGGTTGATGTTATTCTACAGTGATGTATTTATCCTAAATAAATCTTTCTTTATTGTAAATAAAGAAAAAGAGAACTTATGAACTGTGGAGCGTAAATAAATCACAAATACAACGTACTTCAAAAAAAAAAAACAAGAAAACAACCAAGTGACAAGGTAAACAGAAGTTTCTATGTACTTTTAACAAATACTAGCCCCTCGTGTACAACAACTATGTACGTACAAGAAAAATAAAAATTACAAGTCAAAGCGTAATAATAATTTTCATTTCCATGCCTTACTTGAAACAAATTGAAAAGATTAAGAATTCTTCTTTACTCAAAACATCATTGTCAAGTAACTAACATAAGCTTGCTTTTTGTAAACTTATTCAACTTAATGAGTATAATTGACTTTCACGGCAAATTATCATCAATACTCTATTAACAAATTTATCGTAGATTTATCATTAATCAGCTCTTACTTCATAACTTCTTGATGATAATCCTTTGTTTTCTACTATCCTATTTAATTTTTTTTTTATATTGCAAAGTTTGCAATTAAGGCATAAAGAAAATGTAGAAAGGAAAACAATAGCCTTTAACTCTTATAATAGAAACCTTAAAGAAACCTAATGATTACATCAGGCACTGTTCAAATTTGTTATGAACCTGGAACCTAAATTCGAGTCACAACTTGAAGTTGGGATGACTCTTATTCCTCTCCCAGTGCTATAGAGGTAAATAATCTCTTTTATAAATATTGATAGAATAGATGTATTTTTGAATATTAGGGGAGTAGATATTGTTGGAAAATAGCACAATGAGTTTTTATTAAAAAACATAATTTCGTGTGGGACCTATTTAGTGTAAGTGGTGAAATACTAGCTAAGCAACCTTAAATGGGGTAAATTGGGTTTCAAAAAATTATGGAATAATTAAATAAAAATCTAATGCGAATATTTAATAAAATTAAGAAAATAACAAACAAATAAATAACAACAATCAAAATGTAAAGAGAGAAGGGACATAGAATAACACACGAGATTTTTACTTGGTTCGGCAAACTTCATCTACGTCCATGCCTCCTAGCTCACTGGGCTTGGAGGATTCTACTAACCAAGGGTTATACCCTAAGGCTTCAAAATCTTTACAATTGACTTTTAAGGTATCAATCAACCTTTACAATAACAAGTTATCGAAAACCTCTTAACCCAGTGTTTCCCACACTCTCAAACTCTCTATTTGGTGTTAAAATAAAAATTATATAAATCTTCCTTCACTCAATGTATGCGTTCACAAATAAAAGCTAAAAATGTGTTTTAACAAGTTTTAAGCACAAAAAGGATTGAATGCACAATAACAAACTCAATGATGATTGTAGAATTCGTTTTAATTTGACTTTGGTTGAGCCTTTTCATAGTTGGAGAAGAAAACTAGACATTGTTAACTTTCCGGGCATAACCAAATTGCTGTTAACTACTGTCGGATCATTGTTTTGACTTTGTCTCAGTTACTGTTATGCGGATTTTGAATAGTTGGTTCAAAGTTTGGAGTTGTCGGTTTGCCATTTAATTCCAAAAACATGTAAGAAATTATTAGCTACCCTTTCGTGCTAAATGGTTCATCATTTTTGATTAAATTGCTCTCTGGAACTTGTCAGTTAATCGTTTTCTAATAAACGGTTCATTGGTTCCAAAGATTTGCTCTTTGGAATTTATCAATTTACCATTTTCCAATAAAAGATTCACCATTATCTTTTGGAATCAAAACTATATGTTAATAAAGCCAATTTACTGTTTCAAGATTAGCGGTTATCTGTTTTTATCCAGACTCTTAAACTTGTACAAAATCTTCACGCAGCCTTAAAGAATTAACCAATTTAAAGACTCCAACATTCTTAATCTAGTTTATCATCATCAAAATCAATATTTTGAATATTTATGTTAATATTCTCTACTTTTTGATGATGACAAACCTTACATGTATTAGAGATTAATTACAAGATTTGCTCCTCTTACACGTAAGCTCCCCTTTATATATCAAGTTTCAAGTTTAAATAATTTCCAATTCAACAAACTTAAAGCATAAAAAATCTTTTCCCCCTTCATCATAAAAGAGAAAACATAAGAGTAAAAAGAGAAAGAAAAATAAATTGCTACCCATGTTGTCCAAGTAGAAATTTTGGCAGAACCTCCCCCTATCAACAAACATCTTCTCAAAAATAATTATTAGAAGTTTACACCCAAATTCTTAAATTATTAGAAATCATCATCAAACCAATTTGCAAAACGACCATAAGAACAAAAATGAACTATAAAACAACTACGTAAACATAAACTATCATCAAAAGATCAAATCATCATCAAATAAATTATATCTAAAGTAACATGAATGGAAACATGTCTGCGCGAAATACATAAAGAGAGAAATAAAAGATAAACTACTGTGGGTGCTAGATTGGAGAGCTAGGAGGTGGAATGTAAAGAGCGAAGAGAATACACTGCTAGCCATCGAGAAGCTATCACTGCTGATCAAAGGGGCACTGCTATTAAATCTAAAAAGTAGCAAACTAAATCTGAAACAGTTGTTGCTACTTGGAGAGCGATCAAACCTCACCAAGCAATTGTTGAACAAAATCCTCACAAACCAGAGGTGCCTCAAGAGCTGGGGGCTCATCAACATCAATGTCATGTCCCTCTTGTTCCTTTGGCTCCTCGGCATGTGCTGCTGCAGTTCTTTGTGGATTTTGAGGTCTAGCTCCAAATCTAAAGTCAGGGAACTAATCAGCAAGATAGATATCATTAAGCACTCGATCATCCTCTGGGCTATAAGGGTATCCCAATTCTTAGATATAGTCGTTTTAACCCACTCCTTATTCCTCATATGAAAACTTACCCCTGGTATGGCTTCCCCTCTTATCCTCTTGGTCTCTACATAGACCATCTCACTCAAAGGAACTCTAAAGTGTCTCAAAATTCTAGTGATGATACTGCCATTTGGAAGTGACCTATTGTTGATTGCTAGAGTAGTCAACATATGGCAAAGAATAACATAACCTAGGTTAAATTGTCTCCCCTAAATAAGGCAATCTAATAATCCTACATCTACCTATGTAACCTTATCACTATAACCCTTTCTAGGAGTGACTATATGTTGTAAAGCACTATAAAGTACCCGAAACTACAGGGATAAGAGTTGCGAATGAAAGGAAAGGTGACAAATATCATATGAAAGACCACTATACCTACAACTGCATGAGTATGGAGAAAATGATTAAAATCAAGCTCTTCTTTAGAGGCATATATCTCTAAACCCATATTCTCAATGCCTAAAATCACATTTAGATCTCTCACACTAAATAACGAAAAATTCTTTTAACTAGAAGCAAATGAGATTCCTTAAGACATGATTGAAATCTTGCACACAAGCACATACTAAACATAATATCAAGCCTACTAGCAGTCAAATAAAGTAAAGATCAAATCATACCTCGATTTTTTTTTACATTAATTTTTTTACTTTTTTCATCTTTGTCAAGCTTGAATGTTGAGCTCATAGGAGTACTTTTAGTCCTTCCATTTTCAATGCCAAACCTTTTGAGCAAATCTTTCACATACTGGGCTTAATTAATAAAAATTATTTCCTTGCTTTGTTTGATTTGCAGTCCAAGAAAGTACTTCAACTCTCTATCATACTCATTTCAAATTCTTTGTTCATACAAGATGAAAACTCCTCACACAAAGAGTCGTTACTAGAACCAAAAATGATATCACCAACATATATTTGAACAATGAGTACGTCAAGATCCTTATTCTTAATAAAAAGAGTAGTATCTACTTTTCCCATTGAAAATCCATTTTCTAAAAAAAATCTACTAAGTCTTTCATACAAAGTGCTAGGGGCTTGTTTTAAACCATATAAAGCTTTTGACAATTTGTCAACATGATTTTGAAAATTTTCATTTTCAAAACTAAGGGGTTGTTTCACATAAACTTCCTCCACAATATAACCATTCAAGAAAGCACTTTTAATATCATCTTGATACAAAATGAAATCCTTATGATATGTAAATGCCCAAAGCATTCTAATTGATTCTAATCTAACTACAAGTTTAAACGTTTCATCAAAATCAATTCTTTCTTCTTGGTTGTATCGTTGAGCTACTAATCTAACTTTATTCCTTATAGCCACACCAGATTCATCCATTTTATTTCTAAATACCCATTTTGTACCTATAATAGATTGATGTTTTGGTTTAAGAACTAATTTCCACACCTTGTTTCTCTCAAATTGATTTAACTCCTCTTATATTGCCATAATCCAATATTCATCATTTTCCAAATCCAAAAAGGATTTTGGTTCAATTTGATATATGAATACAACATGCCCACAAATATTTCTAAATGATGATCTTATAGTTACACCTCGTGAAGGATCTCATAATATTAGTTCTTTAGGGTGAGAATAGAAAAAACATACCTACACTCCTTGGGCAGTGTTTGAGAATTACTTTTATTTTGCTCCATATTAGTTCGTTCTTTTTATCACTCCTCTTGCTTTTCACATAGTGCATTATCTTGTTCGTCATTTGAAGAGTCTTCTTTTTGTAACTCTTCATCTGCATCATCATTAACAACAACTTTCTTCATAGAGGAATGGTTAGTCTCATCAAATGTAACATGCATAAATTCTTTAACAACTAAAGTTCTTTTATTATACACTCTATAAGCTTTGATCGTATTTGAATTTCCAAAAAATACCAGCATAAGATTTTGAATGAAATTTACCAAGATTGTCTTTAGTATTCAATATAAAAAATTTACATCTAAAAACTTTAAAATAAACAATATTGGGTTTTTTAATTTTTTCAGAGCTAATAGGGAGTTTTGTTGAGGTGGGGTCTAATCAAAACACGATTCAACACATAGCATGCAGTATTAACGGCTTCAGCCTAAAAGTATTTTGGTAATGCATTTTCATTCGACATAGTCCTAGCCATTTCTTGAATATACCTATTATTTCTCTCAATAACTCTATTTTGTTGTGGGATCCTTGGTGATGAAAATTGTTGTTCTATGCCAAACTTATTGTGAAAGTTTTCAAAATTGTGATTTTTAAATTCTCCACCACGGTCACTTTTAATATGAGAAATAACATAGCCTCTTTTATTTTGAGCCTTTTTACAAAAGATTTTAAAAGTATCAAAGACATCATCCTTATTATCTAAGAATAATACCCATATGTATTTACAATAATCATCAACAATTACAAATGCATAGTACTCGCCACTTAGACTAGTATATTTAGAAGGTCCAAACAAATCTATGTGAAGAAGTCGAAGTAATTTTGAAGTGGAAACATGATTTTTGTTTTTGAAAGAAGTTTTGATTTGTTTTCTTAATTGGCAAACTTCACAAATTCTATCTTTTCGAAAACTAATTTTTAGAGGACCTTTAACTAAATCATTTTTTGAAATTTTTGAAATGAAATTCATGCTTGCATGACCTAGTCTTCTATGCCATAGCCTACTACCATCATGTAATGCAAAAAATCATTGATCATGAGTTTGTACAGAATCTATATCTATGGTGTATATATTAATACATCTTTTTCCAACAAATAAAATTTTTCCGTCACATGCATTCTTAATAACAAATTTTGTTTTGTCAAAAATAATTTTATAACCTCTATCACATAATTGACTAATACTAAGCAAGTTTCAAGTAAGCACATGCTTTTAATAAAGATAAAGAATCTTTACTGAAATTACCAATATTGATAACCTTTCGTTATGAATTATGGAAATCTTTAAACAAGTACGTGTTAATATCTCTTTCCTTGATGCTATTAAACAAGTGCCCTCATTTGCTAAGTTTCTTAAAGACCTTTTCAGTAAAAAGAGAAGCATTCATGTTTCAAAGGAGGGCATTTTTATTAGAAAGTATTAGTTCTAAACTCGAACATAAAATTCCTCCAAAATACAAAACCTAGGTTGCCCTACCATCTCTTGTACCACAAGAAACCACACATTTGAGAATGCTTTGTTGGACTTAAGAGCTTATGTAAGTATTTTGCCTTATTAAGTATTTGTGAAACTTGGACTAAGAATATTACACCTAGCTCCAGTTGTGTTACAACTTGCAGATCGATTTATAAAACTACCTCATAGAATAATGAAGGTTGTGCTTATACAAGTAGATAAGTTTTATTTTCCTATTGATTTTACTATAATTGACCCTCAACTAGTGTAGCATTCGAAGAAGCACATCTCCATTATTTTAGGTTGACCTTTCTTCGCAACTATCGATGCTCCCATTTAATGTAGGATAGGAAATATACGGTTTTTCTTTGACAACATGACTATGGAGTTGAATTTATTTAACATTGCCAAACAACCCCTTGTTAAAGATGATGGAATCGTTGATGTGGATTTGATTAAAGTACTTAGTTGATCATGCTTTTCCTTCTGACTTTAGTGATGACATTTACAAATATGTTTAACTCACTTTGGTTTGAATTTTGATATTGACATATTAGTTGAAGAAGTTAATGCCTTACTGGATTCATATCCAAGCATGGATATTGACAAATAGAAGTCGAGAATAGAGTAACTGACATTATTGGAATCATCACTAAAACTCAAGCTCAATTCATTACCCGACACTTTGGAGTGTGCATTCTTGGGAGAAGAAAACAAATTGCCATAAATCATCTCATCTTCCTTTGACGACAAACAAAAGAATGCATGTATCTTTTACCCATTTATGGTTCGAAAAAGAGATTACAGTTGATAGAACTTAAGGAGATTCACAACGATGAAATTTCAAAGGATTATAAGAAGCGGATGAAAGTCTTTCAAAATAAGCAAATTATGAGAAAATCTTTCACACAAGGTTTAGAAAGTGTTTTTATTCAATTCTCACTTGCATGTATCCCCAAGTAAATTACGCTCTCCATGGTTTGGTCCATTTATTGTGCGCACTATTTTTCCATATAGGGCTAATAAAATTAAGAATCCAAATACATGTAAAGCCATGTCACGAGTACCAACTACATGGAAAAAATAGCGAAATAGATTTTAAGCGACCCACTAAATCTCGACTGAAACTTTTTCCATTTCTTTTCAGTGACTTAACCTTTTGTCATTTCATTTTACTATTCCTTTACTAATTGAATTTATTTGTTTCTTGCTAAAATATGTTTGTTTAACAATTGTTTTCTTTCTCATCACTTGTGCTATACATCACGAGCACCTTAGTGAGGCAAATCCTCTTCAACCAGCTTAAGCGACTTCTATGTGTAAAGCGTCACTAAGTGGCCTGCTCTAATTTTATAAATCATATCTTATTTGGGATCTAAGACAAACAATATTAGTATCCCATGTTGAAGAGATAGAAAAGACAACTCAGGAAAATAGAAGGTGATATCTATAAAATCCAATTAGAACTGTAGGTAAACTTAATAAGAGGATGATGGTGAGTTAATATCCCACTTTCTACATTGTATGTTTTTATTTTGTTGTTTGCTTTTACGTGTATTTTGTTTGTGCTAAATTTATTCTTTTCTTTGGTGTTTTATAATTTGTCACCTTGGCTAAGTGGTAGGTAACGGTACTCTTGACTATTGAAGTCGGTTCTTTCAATTTCCCATAGGGTGCGGCAAAACTGAATTGGAACCGAAAAAAATTCAGTTCGGGTCGTTTTTTTCGGTTTCGGTTCTTTTTTTTTTTTTAAATACAGATTTATAAATATCGAACCGAATGGTTCGGTTTAGTTCGGTTCAATTTTCGGATAAAAAATTTAAAATCCGAACTGAACCGAATTTAAGGCATTTTTGAAATTTCGCTAGAACATATATATACATAAGTTAAACATTTGCGGTTTGCACCACTCTTTCTCTCTCACTTTTAGCTGCAGCACAACTGCTTACCCACGACCCATACCCTAACTCACATCTCCCTTTGCTCGTTCTCCTTGCTGCCGACCTTCCACTGCATTTCATTCCTTACTCTGTCGCTGGCTAGCTAGTCAGGTAATGGGTTTATTTTCATTCGTGACTAACTTGGTCATTTTTTTAAAAATGGGTCTTTTTTTTTAATGGCAGTTTGATATGCTCTTATTTCATGTTTGTTTAAGTTATTAATATTACTTAGTTTTATTAGCTTTGCTTGGATATGAGTATGTTATTGTATTTTTTCAATTTTTCCATTTGGATACTGTGCTCCTAGTAGTGCTGGGTGAGGACTGAGAAAGTCACGAAATGTTGAAGATGATGGAGGGATAATATCGTTTAGATCTCTTTTTTATAAAATTTTAGTATGACCCAATATTTAGGATATGTTTGCATATAGGAGTTCTATTATGATTTGATTTGTTTGCTAACTTTTTATAATAGTCCTTTGACCGAAGGTTAACAAGATACAATATCATTTTAGTCCCTAATTTTTTGCTAATTTTTATTACAGCACAAATAATTATTTTATTTTATTTACATTTTGGGCCAAAACTTTTGACATTAAAAACAATAACCATAATTCTGAAAATTCTTTGTTTTAGTCCAAAATTCTTGCCTTTTTTTTAAATACAAATTTGTAAATTATTATTTTTTGTTTGATTATACATTGATTATAGTAGGTCTTGTGTGTAGGATGGAAGAAAATAACAATGTTGTAGAGGAGATTATGAAGGATGATTTTGATGAGGGTGTTGAGAATGAAAAATGAGGTAGACGCTTAAGATCAGACATTTGGCAATCATTTTCAAAGCTACCTAGAGGAAAAAAATGGAAGTGTAACTATTGTAAGAAGGAGTATGTATGTGAAAGTATTAAAGGAACTTCTAGCTTAAGAGCTCATTTGTTAAAAAAATGTCTTGTGTATACAAAAGTGAAGCTTAAAAAGGATGAAATTCTATGTGCTTTAGCTCGTAAAAATGGTGTTGGTAATGCTAAGCTTGTTTTTGTGGGTTTTAGTAAAGAAGCTTGTAGGAAGGCACTTGTATAGATGATTATTAAAGATGAGTTGCCCTTTAAATTTGTTGAGGCTGAGGGGTTTTTGGAGTTTATGGCTTCTTGTTGCCTAAAGTTTGATGTGCCGTCACGGAGGACGATTACAAGGGATATTCTTCAATTATATGAGAATGAGAAGAACATGTTGAAAAATATGTTCACTGCAAATCGTCAAAGGGTATGTATCACTACAGATACTTGGACTTCAATTTAAATGTGTAATTACATGGTGATAACAACCCATTTTATTGACAAAAAAATGGGAGTTTCATAAGAGAATACTTAATTTTGCACCCATTTCTAATCATAAAGGAGAGGCCATTGGGAAGCTCATTGAGCAGTGTATGATTGATTGAGGTATTGAAAGTTTGTTCACGATTACCGTGGACAATGCAAGTGCTAATGAAAAAGCAATCAATTATTTGAAGAAGAATATAAGAAATTGGAGTCGGGATTCATTGGTTTTAAATGGTTCGTATTTGCATGTGAGATGTTCAGCACACATAAAAAATTTGATTGTGAAGGATGGGTTGGATGTGGTGAAGACATCAATAGATACTATTCACTATGCAGTGAGATACGTTAGATCTTCCCCATCGAGGTTGCAAAAATTCAATGCTTGTGTTGATGTGGAAAAAATCTCATATAATGGGTTTATGGTGTTAGATGTGCCGACTAGGTGGAATTCAAGATTCTTGATGTTGAGATCGGCGTTGAAATTTGAAAAGGCATTTGATAGATTAAAAGACGAAGATGGGCACTATGTTAATTGGTTCGGAGCTGACAGAGAGGATGAGAACGAGAACAAAAAATACAGGGGGGGCCACCGATGGAAGATGATTGGGAGAATGTAAGAAGGTTAGTCAAATTTCTATTAGTCTTTTATGATGTGACCTTGAAATTTAGTAGTTCTAAATTTATGACTGCAAATAATTATTTGAATGAGATGTGGAAAGTTCAAGTTCATTTGAAGTCTCTTGATGTAGTGATGATATTTTGTTAAGCTACATGGTCAAACTTATGATAACAAAATTTGTCAAATATTGGGGTGATAATTTGGAGAAGGTCAACATGTTGTTGATTTTAGCAGCAGTACTTGATGCTCAATGTAAAATGGGCTTTGTTACATGGTGCTTTAGTAGTTTATATGATACTAAGAAGTTTGAGGAGTTGTGTAATAGGCTTAAAGAGTTGTTGATGAAGCTTTATCAAAGTTACAATTCAGGCAATCCAAACAATGCTGCTAAGACTAGTTGCATGGTTCAAACTAGTGGGATTAGTGAGTGTGCTGGTTTTATTTCTCTTGATTCTTTTGCACAATATAAAAAAATGAAAGCAAGTACACAAGATGGATACAGTGGGCAAAATGAGGTTGCAATATACTTATTGGATAAAACAGAGATGATGAATGACAACTTTGATATTTTCAAGTGGTGGAGTTTGAATTGGCATAGGTATCCAATTTTGTCTCAGATTGCCAAAGATGTTTTGACAATTTCAGTTTCCACCGTTGCTTCGGAGTCAGCATTTAGCACTGGGGGTCGCATTCTCGACCCATTTAGGAGTTCTTTGACTCCTAAAACAGTTGAGTCCTTGATTTGCACTCAAAATTGGCTTTGATAAACTCTTTTTGGAGATCGCATAATAGAGCCAACCGAGGAAGAAACTGAATTTTATTAACTTGTTGAAGTAGGTAATAACATTATTTTGTTGACTTTTGATAATTTATTTGTAATATTCAATATTATAAATAATGATTTTCATATATTTATTTTATTTCTTTGTAGAATTTGTGAGACCAATGCTAGCACAACAAGCATATATATTATTTTTATAGTTATTTTTATGGTTATTTTACTCATTTTTATTTTATTTGTGTAGATTTAAGTTGGGAAGTGTGGATGTTGGAAGTTATTAAAATTGGAAGAAGTTGGTGGGAAAGGGGAGCAAAGTAATGGCATTTCTTATGGTTGATTTTAATTTTTATGCTGTAATGGTTTCTTATAGTTATGGATGTTGTCTTAGATATTGTCGGATGTTGTTGGGCATTTGACTATCTTTTATTTTGTTTTTTGTCATTTTCGGAATTTTTTTAATATCATGGACTTATGTTATAGATTATATTAAGTTAATTTGGTAATGATGATGAATGATTTGGTGGTGGTAGTAGTAGATTATGATATATTTTAACGATGTAGTATATAGTAATTGATGAAATTGTAGATTAATTGATAAAATCGTAGATTGTACATGCTTTGAATATATTATATAGTTATTGAAAATGAGGAAATTATTGTACATGGTTTGAAATAGAAAATGATCCGAAAAATCGAACCGAGAACCAAACCATTAAGATGAATCGAGAAACCGATTGCTTAAATAAAACCGTTTAGAAATCCGAAACCGATTCAAAACCAAAAATCAAAACTGAACCGAAACCGACCTATCGGTTTTGGTTTAGATTTTATTTTCAAAAAAATTGAACGGTTTTTTTTAATTTTCGAACCCGAACTAATCTGAAACTGAAAATTTATCTCGAAACCGAATCGAACCGAACTGAACCGAATCGACGCCCACCCTTAGTTTCCCACAATAACTGATATTCTCTCCAAAGTATGGATGGAAGTACAATTCTTGCAAAGCTTCAAAAGCGATTTCCCTCTCTTAATTAGAATGCACCCCTCACAATCTACAAAAGTTGATCTAAACATATACACCTGCTAATGAAGAATACCATCCCTATTGGTTAATTGAAGCCAAAGTATGGTTAGTAAGGGAATTTCCTCATAAATTTGTTACATACATGCTTGGTTGCGAGAAAGGAAATTATACAAGAAAACGAAGAGCTGCAGGGCTTCTGGTTTCTTATCATAAGTGTATCAAAATGTTTTGATATGGCAGGTATATGGAACTATTCACATGTACGGTATGAGGATGTGGCATTGACAGATGATATAGCATTGGCCAATGATATGGCAAGATTTTATTGGACCGAAATGATGATGTTGCAGCATATTATTCAATCGAAATGCAAACATGGCATTGACTAATGATGTGTTGCAGCCAATCAAGCTTGCCACGTGACGTAATCTTAACCTTCCGAATTGTTTTTATCCGATGACTATGATTTACTCATTTTATTTATAAATAGGGGACTCACCCCCAATTTAATACTCCTAAATTTATTTTGACCTCCATTTTCTGTAATTCTCTCCCCATCTTGTATTTTCTACTTATTTTAATAAAATTATAATTTTACCCCTAGTTCAATTATGAGTGGCTAATTTAGTTTCAAGTTAGGGTTGAAGGTGAAGCTTCAACATGATCAATGGACTTAGTTTGATAATTTTATTTTATTTTCCTTTTCGATTTATGTTGTTGTTTTGACTTATTGTTGACAGATAATGTATCTTAACTAGATTTTGCACGATATACTGGCTTCTAGTGAAGATTGTTAATATCTAGCACAATAAATACTTTGCACCATATTTATTACAGAAAAAATTCCCTTCTCGTATTTTGTGGGTCGTCTTGACTCAGTGTCAATAGAGAGTGCATCTAAGCTATTTAGTGGACGGTCTTGCCACATTGCCGATAGAAAGATTATTATCGTCTGGCACAATGTGTTCTTAACACCACAATTATCCTCTAGTGCACTGAGCGTTTGATACCATATTTATTAGAGTGTGGATTATGAAGAGTGGAAATAACCCCCTCGTAAATTAATTAGAAATAAAAAGAAATATTAAGCTTGTGGTGAAATGTTGAGTGTGAATATAGTGACTTAAGCGCTTCATTTGCATTGTTTCATTTTTAATTTATTCCCACCATTTTATTTTAAGTCTTAAGATAAAAAAAAATAACTTCTAACCAACTAACACACACTTAGAAAATTGACCCTACACATAATTAAATCTACCTCCTTATGGGATCGACATTTGTCACCATAAATCTATTCTACAATAGATTCGTGCGCTTACAAGTACAATTAAATTTGTACAACACTTTGATTGGAAGAATGGGTGCTGGTCGTGCTATTTATAATGGAGACTCTAACTAAATTTAATAGGGAAATAACTGATGCATGTTTGGGATTGCAGTGGACGTTGTGAAATGACATCATTTATTTACGAATCTACTCCCAAATTTTGTTTGTTAATTTCTTCTTTGATGATTGCTAGTGTACCAGGTCATTTTTTTCTTTTTTAAACCAACTACATATATATTTTTTGAATAATTTGAAAACCTAAATGTGATTTTGATACAAAATTATCAAATAAGTGATAATTTAACAATACAATACAATTCTAAATGTTTAAAAAAAAAAAAAGACAACTCACACACAACTTTCTTTCCATTTTGATAACTATTACAATATTAATTTATATAATGAAAAATCAAATGATCTCTTCAAATAAACCTTTTTTTGGAGATTTTGCTCATGGCTTTAGGTGGAGATTAACTTTTTTAGATTTATTTTAATGGAATTTCCTTTTTCCTTAAATCTTGGCTACTTTTTATTATCGTTTTTAGAATTTTAGTAATCAATATCGTTATCAAAATCACGCAGTGTTATGCATTTTAAAATTTAATCTCAAATAATATGACATTCATCAATTAATGGTGAAATAATACAATTAATTTACTTCAAACTTGTGAAACATTACTTAACGAATACCATATTACATGCCAAAAATTTGGAATGAAATATGGGATAAAAATTTCTGACGAAGCAAGTTAATTTAGAAAAAATAAAGAACGAATTCATTCATTCTTGGTGTGACCCCTCCAATCTTTCCTAAGAACTTTCATAGTGCATTTTTCTATACCTAGTGGTCTCTCAGGTGGGAATAATTTATTGAAAAAATGGTAGAATGTGAAATTTCCAAAAATGGGGAGAGATCTACCTAAACTATTCCAAAAGACACTTCAGGGAGGGGTGAGACTTGTCACATCGCCATTCAGCACTTGTTATAAGAGGTCAGAAGATTGATGTTGAAATGTTTGATGGAAAAATCAACGTCGGCATGTGGAGCACAAAGTTATGGATGCTTTTATTCAAATCGGTCTTGATGTTATTTTGAAAAAAAAAAGACACTTGTACGATAAAAAAAACTTTGAATTATATGAACGAGAAAGCCTATGGTTAGATTAGATCTTGGTTAAGGAGGTGAAATATTTAGTAAAAGATGAGGATTGTAAGATGACTTGGTGGCGTACATTGGAGGAAAAGAACCTGCTAAAGAATCTTGAAAATTGCCTTCTTGCAATGAACTAGGTATATGGTTTTTGAATGAAGCTTGGGGTGTTAATGCACAACCATGTCTTAAGATTTGAAAAATTATTTACAAATTTGAAGAATCTTAATGAAAATATTAAGGATGAAGTCAAGACTATGATTATACTACACTTCTAGAAGAATATAGCTATTTTGTGACTATTTTGTTATATACAAAATGTGTAATCATTTTAAAGTACGTTTGCGCAGGATTGACCAATTTGAAAATTCAGAACAATGATAAACATTCTTAAAGAGCATCATTTGTGGCTTTGTTAACTGGAGAAAGGACAATAGAGAAAAATAAGAAGCATCGTGGAAAAAATTCTCGGTTCAATTCGAAAAGCAGAAATGTAGCTCAAGATAAGTGGGTTTTTTGTCATGAAAGAGGCCATTGGAGCTAAGATTGCCTGAAGGCTTAGAAGAGAGATCCAAAGAAACCAATAGCAGTGAATATGACACGTAAAGATGAAGAATCTTACTATTCATTATGTATTACGCTTGTAGCATATGTGGCTAATTTGACCAAGTAGATACTTGATACTAGAGAAACCTATCATTTTTGTTCTATAAGGGAATGGTTTATGGATTTTCGTAATTTGGAATTCAGTGCAATTATGATGGGGAATATCAACTTTGTCACACTATGGGGATATGAACAATTCAACTTAAGATATTCGATGGAATAGTCAGGGAACTGAAAGAAGTTAGATATGTTTCAGCATTAAAGAAAAATCTAACTTTTGTAGGTGCTTTGGAAGCTAAAGGCTACAAGGTTACCATTGAAGATGACACAATGGAGTTCACATATAGGGCTATAGTAATTCTGCAATGGGTTTGGCATCACAATTTATACTATTTGAAATTAGGTATAACTGATGAAGCTAATGTTCTTGAAGTGCACAGTGACACCACCAAGTTATGACATGTAAGACTGGGACATCCTGGAGAAAAGTTTTTGCAAACTCTGATGAGACATAAGCTTTTAAAAGGTACCAACACCTGTAAAATGAAGTTCTATGATCATTATGTGGTAGGCAAGAAAATAAGGGTTACGTTTGGTACCACTAATCACGATACTTGTGAGATCCTTGAATATATTCACAACGATATATAGGGACCAATGAAGACTGCATCAATTGGCAGAAGCCATTATTTTGTTTCATTTATTGATGATTTTTCTAGACGTGTGTGTGTGCACTATGTAAGCAAAATATGAGGTTCTAAATATTTTCTTCAAATGGAAGAAACGGGTGGAGACTCAAACTAGTAGAAAGATCAAAGTATTGCGTTCTCATAATGGGGGTGAAATCTTCTTATTCATTATTGCAAGTGTGCCAGAGTAAGGGCATAAAAAGACAATTCACAGTGAAATATACTCCACAACAGAATAATATAGTTGAGCGTATTAATCGTACTTTGCTGGAGAAAGTATGGTTTATGTTATCTAATGTTGGTTTAGATAAAAGGTTTCGGGCTGAGGCTATGAACTACGCAAATCACTTACTAAAATGGTTGCTTGGAGGTAAAACTTCAATGAAAATGTGGTCTAGAAAGCATGCACAAGACTCCATTCGTGTATTTTGGTGTCTAGCTTATTATCATATAAAGAATGATAAGTTCGATCCTCATGCAAGAAATGCTATCTTTGTGGGATTCGAAGGTGGAGTTAAATGTTTCAAGCTTTGAGAACTGGAATATAAAGAGTTAGTGTATAGTGGAGATGTCACTTTTGATGAAGCTTATGTTTTGAAGGCTTCAAGTTCTTAGCAGGTGGAGAACAAGACCAATGAGATATTGTTTTGCTTTTTTTTAGTAGTGTCTTTTGGCTTTGCAAACAAGGATAAGAAGTCTTTTAGTTGTCAATCTTGAAGATTCTAATGTCGTAAGTCCATTGTTCTTGGAACAAGGTTCTTCTTAAAATCTTCAAGTAAATTAGACAATACAAAAACTTATTAGTGACCTGGACATTCATGACTTGCTTGCAGAAAACTGCATTTAGTTAGTGATGAGTTTTGTGGAAAGACCTGGAGTCCTAGCTTCTAGGTAATTATTATATGTGAGATTTTGTAAACCAGCTACAACTAGTCTCTTACCTTTCCCTTAGTGCTACATTATTCTTATTTAGTGGTATATATGGATGAATTGACTGACATATCGGTGCATCATTCACCATTTGGAGCATTACAAAATGAAAGTATAAAGTCAGGATAAAAGATATGTAAGTTAATTTATTTCTATAACATTTTTCGATTATTAATTTGAAGAAGTGGAAAATTAACTGCTTTAAATTGTTAAATGAATATTTTCAGTGACGAATTTAAAAATACTCATTTAGTAACAAATGTTTTTTGTTACTAAAAATACCCATTTAGTGATGAAACTTAGATTTCATCGCAAAAGGTCTAAAATTTTAGAAACAAATATTTTTAGTGACGAAATCAAAATGATGTCATTAAATATACACATTTTGCAACAAAATTTATATTTAGTTGCAAAAAGATCTAAAATTTTAGAATTAATATAAATCTTTGGATGAATATTTTAGCGAAGAACTTATAATTTCGTAGCTATATGTCTATTTGGAAACAGCAAGACTTTTTGTCACTACTGGTCACTTTCTACAGATAAAATCATTTGTCGCTAAAGACATATTTAAAGATGAAGGTTGTTTAATCAAAAAAGAAAAAAGGATTTACTAACGAGTATTTTGTAGCTATATAGAAAAATATCATTGCACGGAAATTAATTATGCTGACAAAGAAAATTGTCGCAATAGAAATATATTTCGTCACAAAAAGTTAATGTTTTGGTGAATATTACGGAAATTCGTCTTTAAATTGCCTCTCTAACAAAGAAAAAGTAGTCACTACAAACTTAAAATAGTTACTAATTTTTTTCTTATATATTTGTTAACGAAGTATTTTTTCATCACTGGAACTTACTAATGCGACGAAAAATATTTGGTCGCTAAAAAGTTAGTTGCTAAAGGCCTAACTAAATTATTGTAGTCAAACATGCGTATGGTACGGAACTAAATAGCAACAGAAAAAACACGATTTTGAAAATATTGTTCTCTACAGAGTAAAGCAGCTCCTCTGTCTTCCATTTATTTTCATTGGCTAATTTGGGCATATTGGTTCTTCTCAGGATTTGGCTTGGCAGTTCGCATTCAATTGTCTTTTAGAATTTTTATTCCATAGCGTTTAACTGTATGGCTGTAAATTTGTTTCTTCTTTACTTGACATATATATATATATATATATATATATATATATGCACACACACAATCGAGGTGAAGAATAGTCTTTTTTGATTCTGCAAAACAAGGATATGAAGTCTTTAGTTGTCCATTTGAAAGATCCAAATGTATGTATTGTTATTCCATTGTTCTTTGGACAATGTACTTTTCAAAATCTTCAAGGTAAATTAGATACTATAGAAACATATTAGAGAATGGCCTGGAAATTAATATGGCTTGTTTGCCGAAAACTATAATCTTAGTGATGAGTTTTGTGAAAGAATTAGTGTTCTGCAGCCTCCAGGTAATTATTTAATGTGAGATTCTGTAACCCATCTACTGTTAGTCTTACCTTTTCCTTGGTGCTGCATTGTTAAATTCTTATTTGGTGGTACATAGGGATGAATGACTGACATATAGGCACTTCATTCACTATCCAGATCATTACGAAATGACAGTATAAATTCAAGTTAAAAGAAGTGCAATTTAATTTATTTCTATAACATTTTGCGATTGCTAATCTGAAGAAGTGGACATGTATTTTGAAAAATTTGTTTCTTCTTGGTTATGTTATCCATGCATGCTTTCATATTTCAGGGTGGCTATGGACCTGAAGCTGAGTAGCCTTGCTCTCAGCCTAGAGGAAACAGAGTTAGGTTCCTTGGCAATTAGAGTTGATGCTTCTCTGACTTGTTATACATAATTTTTTAGATAGTCAACAAAGGGCTAACCCAGGATCTAAAATTATATTTTAAGGTGTGATATTTGCAAACTGATGAAGTTTAGTGCCGGGCTTGTCCATGACTAGTTCTTATTGTAACCTACGACATTTGAGTTTCACTTTGTTATTGCTGGTATTGGCCAAAAATTATTCATGAACCATTAACTTTTTGAGCTGGTATTAGCTTGTTCATAAGAAAATGATGTAAGGAAACAGAATAACAATTATATTTAAGCTATTTTTGAAAAGACTTGGATGTCCTTCTCAAAAGATGTGGGTATCTTGGAGGAGCTCTGGAATGCTCCTGGTGCCTTTGTTTTGCGCGAGGGAAAAGTCTTTGAGAGAGAAAATTTGGAAGAGCTAATGTTAGGAATTTTCAGTTCTCACCCCAAGAGTTTTACAAAGAATATGTCAAATAAATTAAGGGTGGGGAATAATACTAATCACATATCTCAATTTTTATGTTGAAAGTCTTCTATTAGAGAAATAAATACAACTGTCAAGAGTGACCACTGACCAAATAGTATTTATTATATAAGAAATTATTGCTATCCCTCTATGAATATGCAATAAATATTTCACTGATAAAATAATATTACAGTCTGACAAATAATTTCTTTTAAGTATTTAATTAGATTGAACAACTCCATGAAATAATTTTTTTTAAGTATTTAATTAGATTGAACAACTCCATGCTTTGTGCACACTTCATTTGTCATTTTCATATAGCAAATCTAAAATTTTTTGACAATTACATTTCCGTCTCTCCTCTGCCATGTTTGTTTCCATGGCTAACAATTCAAAATCACGCAACAACTAAATTAGATTGATGGCTTAGACCGATAGTGTCGACGTCAATGACAATTACATTTATGGCGCATGCAAATAAGTCAAGAAGTCCTTAGCTGGCAGATACAAACTCATGCAAAATCATTTTGCGGCTAGAATGAACATAGTGACCATGTTTTTGTATGGTTAAAAACAAGCATCTGCAAAAGCAAAACACATCTAATCATGAAATTTTTTCTTTGTCTATAACTTTATTTAGGTCAAACGTTATGAAGATAAACAAAGTTTTTGATAACAAAATTTGAGCTTTTCTACTGATGCAAAAGTTTTGGCCACAAAATTTGTATTATGGCTCAACAACGGTGAAATAAAACACCATTTCCTTTGTTATTCAAAGTTTTATATATTATTTGGTTACAATATTGATCCACTGATAAATGTGGATTTAGGTGATCAACTAGGTACTCGCTAATAAATAATAAGAACAATAGATTAACAACAATGACGAACGTACCAACGAGAAAGTCCTTTATTGGCTAAAACTAAATGCACGCCACCAGGACAGAAAACCAATCTATAGTGTGGGACTAAATAGCCACCGGAACAACATGAAGCGGTTGAGCCTTCTGTACGGTGAGGCCAAATTTCTCTTCCATATCCATGTTTTCATTTTCAAGTTTCCAATCAAAAGAGTTAATAAGTGAACCTAACATTAGATGTAACATTCTGATTGCTAATGGTAAACCAGGACAAATTCGTCGCCCAGCTCCGAAGGGGATTAGCTCAAAATTCCGGCCTTTGAAATCAACATCTAATCCCAAGAATCTTTCAGGCATAAAAGAGTGAGGTTTGTCCCATGTGCTTTCATCTCTGCCAATAGCCCATACATGGACAAATACTTGTGCACCTTTCGGCACTGTGAAGCCTGCAACTTCAACATCTTCTAAGGCTTTGCGGGGAATTAATAAGGGAACTTCCGGGTGCAACCTGAAAGTTTCTTTAACAACTGCTTGTAGATAAGGTAACTGAGAAATGTCAGATTCCTCAATTGGGTTGCCTTTGCCAACTATTTGTTCTAGCTCCAATTTTGTTTTCAATAGAGCCTCAGGGTTGTGGAGTAGTTCTGCCATTGCCCATTCCATTGTAATTGAAGTTGTGTCATTCACCGCAATAAACAAATCCTGCCATATGAACTTTGTTAATTAACTTGTAATTCGTATGAGAAATAAAGAAAAAGAAAAAGAAATATTACCGCAAACAAGTGCTTGATATGTTTTATGTCAATGTCTACACTCTTTTCTTGGACAATATTGAGAAGAATATCTAATATATCTTTGGATTCGGTGCTAATACTGCAACTATGTTCTTGTCTTTGCTTCAATCGTTGATCAACCAAACGATCAAACACCTGGAACATCTTGCCACAAAAAACTGCGCTGCGGCGCCTTAACCCCTGCAGGTCAAGCTTTTTGAGTAGAGGAAAATAGTCGGACAAGTTAGGATTTCCTGCTTCTTCCAAGATGCCCAAAACTGTATCCATAAACTCTCGATCATTGGGATCAACCAAATCAATAGAAAAAATTGTGTTGGATAACAAATTAAGTGAAGTATTAAAAGCGACTTGGCCAAAATCGATTGCTTTACCCGCACGGCAATTTTCTTCAACATAAGAAAGAAGGTCTTTGATTTTCCTGCGCCGGAGATCTTGATTGGCATCGAGTTTCTGACTAGTGAAAATATGCATGTTGCATACTTTTCGAAGATTTTTCCACAGTGGTGAGACTGGCAGCCAGACCAAACTGAATTCATGGTGCCGGTAGGACTGGAACAAGGTTGCTTCAGGGACCTTTCGATCACAGAATAATGAATCATGGTTTTTGAGGATAGCTTTGGCCATGGTTGTAGAAGAAACCACTACTGTGGTTACTTGGCCAAGTCTTAGACTCATTATGGGGCCATAAATCTTGGCAAGATTGGTCAATGACTTGTGAGGTTTACCACCCAGTTCCAGGAGGTTTCCGATCACCGGATAAGGCCTCGGTCCCGGTGGAAGATGTTTGCGTCGTCCTCTGGAAATGAAACTTAAAGCTATCACCAAAACCAATGTGAATATAAGCCATAGTATGCAGCTAATCATCAAATCCATCTTTGAGCTTAATTTAAGTTCTTTTTATTTCGAACCCTCAATAATAATACTACCCTTGATCACCTTCTTTTAAAGAGACTGGAAGTTGCTTTCACATGTTTGTAGGGAAGACATCAGTAATAATATTCAAAAGGTAAGCATGTCACTTTTCGGCCACCTAGGCAGCAGTTTTTGGCCCAATATATAGGATTTCAATAGTAGTGGGAAAGGTTTGATATATCAAATATCATAAAATTTATAACATAATATATAAATCTAAATAACATATAAAGTAGAGACCAAGACATAGCCCTATAAGTTAGTAGGCAGCCTTACCAAGAATTAAGGTAGCACTTACATTTTAAATTGGAGTGAGAATTTTAAGGAGTAAGAATCTTGAGATTAGGAGTGTGGAGTGGGAGTAGAAGTAGGTTGTTTACTTACACTAAAATGAGAGTATGAAATTGAAATCAAATAGTCTTGAATTGAGAGTAAATGATTTCAAATTACAGTTTTACCCTTATTTAAAGAATTTTAGTTTTTAATTACAAAAATAATAAAAAAATATATTTTAAAAATAAAATATCTATTTTATTATATTTATAAATTAATAATAATTAATAATATTCTTAATTATGTAAATCACAATTTTTATTAATTTTAATTATGTAAATAAAAAATTATTATTAAGAGCAACATAAATGAAACATTATTATTAATAATAAAATATAAAATTAATATTTTCTTAGAATAAAATATTGATTATTATTATTATTAATTACTAATACTAAATAAATATAATACTATTTATTTTTGAATAAATATAATAATATTATATTTTCAAATAAAAATAGTATATAGTAATATTATTAATTCTCTATGAGTATAATACTATTACTTTTAAGTAATTTTAACTTAGAATCAATGTAAATTATTATTTTTAATAAATATAATAATATTATATTTAAATATGTTTAATATTATTATTTTTAATAATATAATTCATAAAATAATACAATAATATTATTTAAATAAATATGACATTATTTAGTTTATTTTACTAAATATTATTTATTTATTTTATTAAATGTAAAGGTAAAAAAAGAATAGGGAGAGTGGATTCCCACTCCCACCTCGCCCCATGGGAGTGAGAATCCCACTCCCCACTCCAAAAAAAAGGTGGGTCCATGTAATAGGATTCCCACTTCTCCCTTAAAATTGGTAAGTAAACGTTGAAGTAGGAGGAATCCAGACTCCTCACTCCTACTCCAAGAAGTAAACACCACATAAATCTTAGGTTTGAGTCCCTATAGTCTGCGTGTGCTTTAATCAACAATATTTTTTAAAAATAAACTAAAATACAAAGTAATATGTATATGTGGTAATACAATATTTTAATATTATATTTATATAATAAAGTTTATAAAAAGAAAACATAATTATTTTTTGTTAAAATACTAGGGTTACAATAGGAAATTTGAAGTATATAGCCCCTTATGTTATATGCTATTAAAAAGATCAACTATCAAAATGAAAAAAATCTTATAAAAAAAAAAGATTTAAAAAAGTTGCCAAGCAACTTTTTTATATAGAGTTATTATTATTACATATGGGGGCATAAAGTTACTCTAAAGTTATTATTATGTTCTGTCAATGACAATAAAGTTACTCTAAAGAACAAAAATCTCATTCCCAATCCTATGACAATGGCATTTTCATTTCTTGTCTCTAAATTTGGTGGGTTTCACAATTTTCATTCCACTCTTTGATTCAATTTTTGCAGGCAAACATACAAAATGGAAATTATTTCTGATTCTAATTCTCTAATACAAGAACTAACACACACTTACACAGTGCTCACTTCTCGGATTAGAGTGAGAATCTTAAGGAGTGAGAATTCTAAGATTGAGAGTATGGAGTGGGAATACTAAGATTGGGAGTGTGAAGTGGAAATGGAAGTAGGGTGTTTACTTAGAATAGAATAAGAGTGTGAATTGATAATTAGAATCCCAATTATGTGTTATATTATGTTCTCTTAGATTGGAAGTGAATTATGACAGATTTTAGTTTTACTCTTATGTAAAGAATTTATAGTTTTTAATTAGAAAATGAATAAGAAAATATATTTGTACAATAACCTAATTATTTTATTACTAATTTTAATTTTGTAAAAAAATAACTACTAATATTTTTAATGATATAAGTTTAAAAAATTATTAATTTTATTTTAATTATTTAAACTAAAAATAATTGATAATGTTTATCTGTATAAATTAGTGATTTTGGAATTTCACTTTCAAGGTTTGATAAAATTTGAAATCTGATTATTTGGCCCATTTCATTTGTGTTAATTTTTTAAATTTCTTAAGGGTATATTTGAAATTTAAATGGCAGTGAGACTCCCACCTCATCCACAGGAGTGAAATTCTCCCTCCTTATTGTAAAAATAAGTGGAGCCTGTGGAATTAGACTCCCATTTCGCCACTCTAAATGAAACTTAAAGCCATCACCCCAAAAAATGTGAATACAAGCCTTAGCATGCAGCGAATGAACAAATCCATCTTTGAGTTTAATTTAAGTTCTCTTTGTTTCGAACTCTCAATATTAACACCGTCCTTGTCCTTGATCACCTTCTCTTAATGAGGCCGGGAGTTGTCTTCACAACTTTTGTTTGGAAGACGTCAGTATTCAAAAGATCAGCACGTGCTTGTAAGCCAGTTAGGCGGCCGCTTAGGGCCCGCCCATGTGTTAGGAAGATTTTATTTATTTTGGTATTTCATAATACTTAATTAATAGATTTTTTATAAGCCTATATATTTTTTGCATCTTTTAATTAATATGGGAAAGGCAATTCATACTCTAAAAATTACTCCCAAGACTCTATTACTCTATACACTCATATATTAAATTTGAAAAATTATTTTTCACTCTATACACTTTTTAAAATCCTAAAATAATCCCTACTTAAATCATTTAAATTAATTTACTCAAAACACCAATATAATTATTCAGCACACTCAAAGTTAATATTTAAGAAATATAGCATAACTTGCAACAATGGAATTAAGTCAAGTTTTAAACAATTTTTTAAAAATAATTGTACTTATTAGTTATCGTTAATTAAAAAATGTACTCCATAATAGTTTTTGCATCCACAAATTCTTTAAGATCAAGAAGTATGGACTTTTACTACCCTAATAACAATTGAAAATAAATTACCATTTCACACAAAAAATAAGAAGATGAAGACATTGACTAGGTTACTAAGTTTAGGGTGCTTTTATTCTATTTTTTTAAATAAAAGACAAAAAATATGAGCACCTTTGCAATGATTTCAGTTTATTTTATTTCTTCAAAAAAGTAAGGCTTGTCTTCAAAAATAATTTAAAATATTAATTTGCTGCATGTTCAACGAAGTATTTTTTAAAATGTTAGAAATAAAAGATTATATGTTGAGTAATGAGTGTGTCATATGAGTGTTTAAAGTAATTAAGTTATATTGACTCATAAATAAATTGTCCTTCATAATAATTTATATGATGGGTAATTTTGTAATAAATTATTTTATTAAAACAAGAGTGTTCAGAGTAATTTTTAGAGTACAAATAGCTTCACCCAATTAATATTTATTCTACAATTAAGATTATTCTATATGTGTTATGCATTTGATAACCTTAATATTAAAGAGTTCTAACTCTTAATTTATTATTAGTTTCTCTAAGAAAAAATTTAAACTTTTATCTTTTTTTATTTAAAAATAAAATATTTAACAATACAAAATTTATAACGTTTGTCTCTACAAAGTATTACATTTACTGGATCACTTTTGAAGTAAAAAGAAAAACATTTTTTTTTAAATAATGGTTATAAAAGAAGTGAAAAGATATTTTCTTCACTGTTTTTTTTTAATTTCATAATATCTTGTTGGTTATTGTTGAAATTAAAGATATAGTTAAAAATCAATTGACTTTTAGTTCTTTAAAGATTCTTTGAGTATTGGAATTATTGGATGTAAGGATACTTCATACAAAAATTTGTCCAAAGGCCCCAATAATTTAAACCGGCCCTGTTCCCTTAAGTAATTTGTTCTTTAGAAAACATAAGCATTTATATATTGTAATGGAGAATGATGGGATGGATTTTAACGGTAGTATGTAAGATTTGATACAAAAATAACATAAAATTATAACATAATATATAAATCTAAATAAAATATAAGCATAGACTTAGAAGTAGCTTCACCCGTTAGTTGGCAGCCTTACAAGAACCTAGATCTTAGGGTTGAGTATCATGTAATACGAGATATTTTAAGGTTATAATTTTATAGAAAAATAAACATTTTTTAAGTTGCATAATTTTTGAATATTTCTAGGTTGTTGAGACGGGCAGGATGACAATCTCGAATTCATGGTGTTGGCAGGGAAAGATTGCATCCTTACCAATTCAATTATAGAAGGATAAATCATGATCTTTAAGGATACATTTGGTCATGGTAGCAGATGAAACTATTACTGTGTTAACCTCGCCAAATTTTAGTGTCGATATTGGGCCATGAATCTTGGAAAGCTTGCATATTGACTTAAGGTTTTTCACCCAGTTCCAGGAGTTTTCCAATCAACGGATAAGGTGTCGATCCCAGTTGCAGCGGCTGTTTCCGTCCCCTGGAAAAGGAACTTAGAGCCATCACAAAAACCCGAGTGAACAGAAGCCATAATATGCAGCTTAACACATCCATCTTTGTAAGCCATAGCATGCAGCTTAACATATCCATTGTAAATACCTGATTTTTTCTCACCTCGGCTGAACCAAACTCAACAGATGGAGGTAAACATGAACATATAGCAACAAATAAAGAAAATGGTGAAATGGGGCTAAAAAGGATGGTTTCCGGTGAGTCTATTCCAATGCTTAAGTTAGTAAGGTTTGTTTTGAATTTAATTTCGAGGGTTTTAGTGAGTTTGAGTTTTTGCATCTTTTTTCATGTCCTATTCCTCCAAAAATACCTTTCTGAGAAAAAAATGGAACATGTTTTTGGGTGGTTTTTAGTCTTTCAACCTTTTCCTGCATTTTCATCGTGCTTCCACAAGTTTCTTCTGTTGATCAGCCATATCCCTACATTTTCTCCCTGTTGGTCTATTGCCTTTGACTAATTCAGTTCCTCATTTCCTCTCTCATGGGGTCCGTAATTCCCATTAATCATTCTTTGTAACTGACTTTGAGGGATTCTTATCTCCTCCTTGGAGGTCCTAACTCCATCGAGGCGGTATAAATGACTAACTTCTATATCAACACAAGCCACCAGTTCACGAGAAGAGTTTTTGAATTTCAAAAATCTCTTGTTATGAACTAAGGATTAAATGCATCTTCATCCGGATTCAAAATTCAAAATTAAACCCGATCTTTGAGATACTTGTCATTCCCAAGCTCTCCTTACCATTCCTTTGTGGCCTTAGGGTTTCACCTTCTCGTTTTACTCAGGTACGTTTCTCTCCTTTTGCTCCTTCTTCTTTTCTTGAATTCTCCCTTATGTTCTTTATGGATCCATCTAAAGCTAACCATAGTGAATTAGATTAAAGTGGGGGGCCATACATCATCAGGAGCCTTACACCCTGTTCCTCCTCTGTTTCTTTCCCTTTTGCGACCACTGTCAAAATTATTAACGGCAACGGCCAAAACGTTCCTGTAGAAGGGTTTTAAGCCACGCAATTGTAATCAAAAGCCACTTTCTACACAATTGACAAAGATATTCATATTTCCGATTCTGTGGTGCTAAGATTCCACACCCTAATGAGAACATGGCAAAACCTCCTGACGGCTCGGTACCTTTGTATCTCCCTATATTCAAGGCGGCGGTCAAATTACCCTTGCACCATTTCATTCATTCTTTTTTGAGATCTCTCAACATTACTCCTACTCAATTTAACCCCATGGATTGTAAAGCTCTCCTTGGCCATTATGTACTGTGGAAGCCCTCGGGAATTCAATCCGATTTTTCTTTGATGAATTCAAGAGGTTTTATCAAACCAAAATGGTGGCCAGAGGGACTTGTTGGTATTCTTTAGCTTGCTGGGCTCTTGTTGATCCCATTATCTCCCCTGAACTCTTTGGTCAGGTTAAGGGTTGGAAAGATTCTTAGTTTTCTGCTTCTAGAAATTGGCGCTCTAATGAACCTAATAATGATGATCATGTTGCCATTTTCTTTCTATTTCCAAGTCATTTATTTGCGCTTGTGACTTTCATCACCCTATTTTTCTCATCTAACAAAATAGGGTGATTGCTTAACAAAATTGAATGCGCTCGAATCAGTATTTTACACCTGGACGTGATTTCCTTGTTTAGCAAAACCTCCTATTAGGAGTTTGGTCTTGTTCTAGCTGCTAAGATTTCTCAACAGTGCCCATGATTGCCTTGTTGTTGTCCTTTTATTATGCTTAATGGCTACTGTTGGGTGCACACTTGCCATGATCTCAAAAAATACAATAGGAAAAGAAAGAGGACGGTCAACCTACCTCCTGGTTGGAAAGATTCTTGGTTTTCCACTTCTAGAAATTGGCACTCTACTAATCCCAATAATGCTGGTCATGTTGCCACTTTCGATTTCCAGGTCATTTGTTTGCGCTTGTGACTTTCAGTACTCTGTTTTTCTTATCGAATTTTATTCTTGATGTCGGGATTTTGCATTCTCCCTCAGTCTTGCCTATAAAATTGCTTAACAACATTGAACATACTCGAGTTAGCATTTTACACGTGGACGTGATTTCATTGCTTAGTAGGAGTTCCTATCAGTAGTTTGGTCTTATTTTAATTGGTAAGATTTCTCACTAATACCCATGATTGTCTTATTGTTGTTCTTTTGTTATGCTTAATTGCTACTGTAGGGTGCATAGTTGCCATGTCTCAAATAGACAATAGAAAAAGAAAGTGTCCGGTCAACTTGCCTCCTGGTTAGAAATATTCCTGGTTTTTCATTTCTACAAATTGGCGCTCTATTGAACCCAATAATGATGATCATATTGGCACTTCCTTTCGATTTCCAGGTCATTTGTTTGCCCTTGTGACTTCCAGCACTTTATTCCTCTCATCTAATTTATTCTTAATGCAGGGATTTGGTTTTCTTTGTCAGTCTTGCCTGTAAAATTGCTTAACAACATTAAACGTACTCAAATCAGTGTTTTACACCTTTCCTTGTTTAGTAGGACTTCCCATCAGGACTTTGCTCTTAATCTAGCTAGTAAGATATCTCACAAATACCCATGATTCTCTTTTTGTTGTTAATCTTTTGTTATGCTTAAATGTTGTTGACTGGTGCACAGTTGTTGTGCAGATTTTATTTAACTTGCAATTGGATGAATCTATTATACTATTAACTTATAGTGATGAGTGTGGATTCCAAGAGGTGGGAGATTTAGTTATGCATAAAATTAACATGTGTATATGAATTGACTGGAAATGATTTTGAGCAATACTAAGATTTAGAATAAAAATGACGAGAATAAATTAAGGATAAAAATAATTCAAATAAAACACTTGAGTCTCTGTATTTATACTCAACACTTCATCATGGGTTTAATATTTCTTTTTAGTTCCAATTAATTTATGAGCAGATATTTCCACTCCTCGTATTACTCACTCTAACAAATATGGTATCAAGCGCTCAATGTGCTAGAGAAATAAAACACTTGAGTCTCACTCTAACTAATAATCTTTCACTAAGTATGATGTCAAATGTCAAGTACACGTCGTGTTAGACGATAATAATCTTTATGTCAACAACATAGAAAGACTGTTAACTAAATAACTTAGATACACTCTTTTTCAACACTGAGTCAAGACGACCCACAAATTCTGGAGATGAGTTTCTTTCTAATAAATATTGTGTAAAGTGCTCATTGCGCTAGATAGTAATGATCTTTCACTATCGATCCAACAGGGGTGAGCATTCGGATCGGGTTAACAATAAAATTTGAACAAGTTAACTATAAAACACTTCATCATGGGCTTAATATTCCTTTTTAATTCCAATTAATTTATGAGGAGATATTTCCACACCTCGTAGGACTCACTCTAACAAATATAGTATCAAGCATTTAATGTGCTAAAGGGTAATAATCTTCCACTAAGTGTGATGTCAAATGTCAAGTACACTCGTGTTAGACGATAATAATCATTCTGTCAACAACACAGAAAGACCGTTCATTAAATAACTTAGATATACTCTCTGTCAACACTGAGTCAAGACGACCCACAAATACTAGAGGGGAGTTTCTTTCTAATAAATATTGTGTAAAGTGCTCATTGTGCTAAACACTAATGATCTTTCATTAGGGAGTCAGTAGGGGTGAGCATTTGGACCGAGTTAACTATAAAATTCGAACGGGTTCAAATTTCAAACCTGTTCGATTTGAATTTCGGTTCGGGTTGAACTCGAATTTAAATCGAAACCCAATCAGGTTAACCTAAAAAGAAAAAAAAATAGAAGTCAGAACGCAAAAAAAAATCAAAATCCTTATTTCTTCTTTTATCTTCTTTGCAGTCCACATTGAGGCAAGCACAACCCTAACCCCGCCACACTCACAATCTCACTCACACAAACCTACACGCCGCCAGTGTCAATTCAACCCCATTCAGGTGCATTGGCATTACAGTTTTACATCTAGATATTGCCTTCTTCTTCGTTTCAGATCCAATTTCAGATCTAGTCGCTCTTGGGCCATTCGCTTTAGATCCAATCGTTGCCTCCTTCTTTCGTAGTCGTTAGTTGCACAAGTTGATGTTAATGTCGGTGATGTTTGCGATTCCGGTGATGTTAATTTCAATTATGTTTGGGATTTCGATTGCGGTGATGTTTGCATTTTGCTGCCTCCTTCTCGTTATTGTAAATTGAATGTTTATTTTTGCAAGGATTTGGTTTTCGGGACTTGGCTAACAAATCTAATCTCAGGTTTTATTCCTATATCCTCATATCTCTTAAATACATTTTCTAGGTTGTGCAGACAATCATCATATAATTCCTTAAAAACCGAGAAGTCATCCATGAATGCCTCAAGTGTTTGCTCTATCATATCTGAAAAAATGGACATCATGCACCTCTGAAAAGTTGTTGGAGCATTGCACAAATTGAATGGCATTCTTCTGAAGGCAAAGGTGTCATAAGGACAAGTGAATGTTATCTTCTACTGATCCTCTGGTGCTATAGCAGTTTAGTTGTAGCCTAAATATCCATTAAAAAAATAATAGTATTTTTTTCTAGTGAGTCTATTCAGCATCTGATCTATGAAAGGTAATGGAAAGTGGTCATTCCTTGTGGCTTTATTTAGCTTCCTATAATCCATGCAAACTCTCCATCCAGTCACTGTTATTGTAGTAATGAGCTCATTCTTCTCATTTACTACAACAATCACTTCACATTTTGTTTGTTATTTTTATAAGCAATTGCTACCAATGCCAATGTGCAAGTATACACAACAAGTAATAAAGTGATGAGTATTCAAGATCGTCTTCACAGGGATTGATGTTACTCTAAATGCTATAGCAATTATGATAGTGCAAATTAACTTAAGGCCGAAGCTAACAATTGTAAAGTAATTTCTATCGTAATTAATGATTGTGAGAGAATTAAATAAAAAAATACCGTAATGAAATAAACTATGTTAAATGTGTCTAAGATTCAATTGAGATTATAGTAGTTGAATGATCAAACTCTCCTTATGGGGATGACTTTTTTTTCATCAAATTAGCACCAGTTGTTACGGCAAGTGCTGCAGCACTGGACATAATAAATCTGTATCCTCAGCTATTGCATATTGGAAGTCTCATACCCTTAAATCTATTAACAATGACCAGTTGCTAATTTACTTATGGCATGACATTATGATCTTTAGTCTCTCCACCTTACAAGGTGAATACCTATGTCTAGTGTGTCACAAATCTTAACTTCAAGTATTGCCCTTATGGAATTCAAGATAACTTAATCCAGGAAACTGAACTTAAGATGAAGTAATACTCTAATAATATCCGCTAAGACATGCCATTTTGCTGCTTTATCTTAACTGAAACTATTAAATGGGTGGTCAACCGAAATAACAGTTATATTCATACAAACTACTAGAGTAAAATGCTATAGCAACAACATAACAACTTATAAGAACAGTCAAGAACCCAATGGATTATTTGTCACTCAACTACAAGTAAATTTAGTTCATATTCTGAATGAGAAAAATAAACATAAATATATTGATCAAGGGATACATCAAACAATTAAAGGAAGAAGATAAATATAAGTTGAGCACGGTGAAAGACAAATCCAAATAATTCTGCACGATTCTTCAATGTTGCCGAAACAACACTCTCCAATTATGATCTTCTTCTTCTTTCCTTTGAAATTATTCTAATGATAATTCCCTTACTGCCTTTCTATGCGGTGCATGACTCCATTTTATATTGCAAATTAGGGTAAACAAAAGCCCATGAGCGTGCATGCGTTAAATTAAGAAACATGCAGATTGCGATTCTGTGGCTGACCCCGCCTAAGTTTTCTCCCGCATTGCTCCTAGATTGCTACAGCACTAGTTGCTCTAATATCCGCAACCACACTGCATTATTCCCGATTGTGTTTACTTCTTTTGCGGCTGTCTTCTTTCATCCTCTTGCTCGTTTAATGCCTAAACATCCCCTCATGAATCAAGACTTTCTGAAAACCTACAATTATGCACCTGTTTTTAGCACAAATTACTTTCATTTAAGCAAAACTTATTAAGACTCAACTAAAATGAATGTTTATGCAAAATGTAACCAAAATGTAATAAAAACACCGTATTTGATCTCTAAATGATCTTGATTTAAGTCTAGAAAGGATGTAATAACTCTCATTTCCTAGAGTTATCATATTTCTTTGGAACACATTGAACTAGACTTACCCATGAGCTATCTGATATTGGGTAAATAATTTTAATATAAAGTCATTTAAGGATCTCAAACTTTACAACTTCCTTCATGATATGATTCAATCTTCTCTGTTGCTTTATCGAATTGCTGTAGCAATCTTCCAGCAGAATCTTGTGTAGGCATATAGATGGACTAATTCCTTTGATATATGCCATTGTCCATCTAATGGCCTTTTTTATATCTCCCCAACACATCCACTAAGCTCTTCTCTTGATCTGCATTAAAAAAAGACGAAATGATTACAGGGAGTGTATTATTGTCAACAAGATAAACATATTTTAAATATGAAGCTAAATGTTTTAACTCTAGAACAAGAGGTGACTCAATAGAAGGAATAGACAATTTTACTTCCATGTTTGAGAGGTTTGAAGATTCAAAATGTCTGTCAACCCTTATGGGTTGCTTATCTCCTAACCATACTATGTCAGCTGCTTCAGGATCTTCATCTTCAATTTCTTCAAATGTTACAGCATTGATTTCCTCCTTACTGTAGCAACTGTGTAATCTTTTTGCTACAGTAAAGTCTACAACACTAATAAAATTACAATCTTCAACCTCATCGGGACTCTTCATGGCATCCAGCACATTAAATGTAACTCGTTGGTCATACACCCACTTAGTCAACTCTTATTTTTACGCATCAATTAAAATCTTTCCTGTGGGTAAGAAAGGTCTTCTTAGAGTTGGTACTTCTTTGTCTGCCTCAAAGTCCAACACTATGAAATCCACTGGAAAAATAAATTTATCCACTTTTACCAACACGTCTTCAATCTTCCTTTCTGGATAAGCGTGAGATCTGTCAGTAAGTTGTAAAGTCATTGTTGTTTGCCTAACTTCTCCAACTCCCAATTTCAAACTCTCTAAGTTTTTGGAAAATGAATGTTGATATGTAGCTGTTTCAGCACTTCCAAAAACTTGTTGAATTGCTTTTCTTACTTTTGCATCTTAAATCTTTGAGAGAATGGTGGAGGGTGTCTAAAATGTTGTGCTGCAACATGTTACATCGGCAGCTTCTCTTTTGCTCTACTCTAGTCCGTTGTTATTGGTGCTGCAGCTTCTTCTTCAACATGCACTAAATCATACTTTTTTGCAGTTGCTGTAGCTTGGCTACTCTCACCAGTATGCTGGAAAATGGGTTGTTGTGGCTCTTCTTCACTTTAAGTTTCCTCTTGGGTTGAAACAAGTTCCACTCTTCTTTTTAGTACACCAATTGGAATATAAACATCCTTTCCAGACCTTAAGTTAATCACTTTGCAATGCTCTTTCTCTTCTCTCCTTGAATCTTTTGTGTTGTTGGATAAACTACCCTGAGGTCTGTTACTCAATGTTATAGTAAGTTGCCCAATCTAATTTTCTAAATTTCTTAAACATTCTGCTTGACTTTGGACAACCGCTTCATTCTTCACAATGTATTCCTTGAGCCAAGCTTCAAGAGAACTGAGTTGATCATTACTGGTGTTTATTTGCCCTTGATTTTGTTGATGAAATCCAAGTGGTTGAGCAGGTCTATTTTGTCCAATGGATGCTGCAGTATGCTAATTCCGATTGCTCTATAAGACGTTTAGGTGTTGTCTCTATCCAGGGTTGTAAGTGTTTGAATATGCATTGTTTTGATTCTTTCTATTAAAGTTGCTTACATAGTTGACTAAGGTTGGATTTCCAGAACAATTGTTAAATAAGTGTCCCTCTCCACAATAAACACAAGATACGTCAGCGACTTAGTTGACAGTTGCTGGAGCAATAGTCATAGCCTTCACCATATTTGTTAATGAGGTTACTTGGGCTGATAGTGCTATCAAGGCATCTACATTATGGACTCCTGTTGTTCCTCTTGCTACAGCTTGCCTAGTTGACGGCCACTGATAATTATTGTTGGCTATTCTCTTCAAAATTCATAAGCCTCATTGTAAGATTTAGATAACAAGTCCTTATTTGTTGAAGCGTCCACCATCAATCTAGTACTCGGATTGAGATCATTATAGAAAGTTTCTAACCTTATCCAGCAAGGAATACCGTGATGATGACATCTCCTGAGTAACTCCTTAAATCTTTCCCATGCATCATATAAACTCTCATATTTAAGTTCATGAAAAGATATGATATCCTTCCTTAATTTTGCATTCTTGGTTTTTTCTCTTAAAAAGTAAAGGGGGTGGGCAGAGCCCAAATAGAATTTTATTTTCCCCCTTTACTACCCCGAAGACTCGAACTCGAGCGTCAGTTGCTACAAGCTTGATGTTGTGACCAACCCGACCATGCCATTGGGGGCCAATTTTGCATTCTTGGTTGGCGGAAAGCATTTCAACAAAAAACTTTGTCAGCCAAATCATTCAATGTGGTAAGGGAATCTGGTGGTAAAGAATTCAACCATGCCCTTGCTTGATCTTTCAAAGAAAATAGGAAAAGTCTTGAGTCTCAATACTTCCTAAGATACTCCAGCAATCTTCAAATCATCACCCACTTCAAAAAACAACTTAAGGTATAAATGAGGATCTTCAGATTGCAACCCATTGAATTGCGCCACTGTTTGAAGCATCTGAAACATCACGGGTTTAAGCTCAAAATTATCAGCTTGCACTTCGGGTCTAACTATTTCAGGGTTTATGTCTTGATGAGTCAACACTGCATAATCTCTAATGGCTTTGTCTCTATCATCCGCTATATGAATAATGTTGTTTCCTGGTGGCCCATAATTAATTTGCCCATTCTGACCTTCTTGACCACCTTGTGCATTCACTGGTTGTATTTCTCCTCGGAGGTTTAAATTCCCCATATTTTGAAAATTATCCATTGCTACAATAGCTTTTAAATTTCTTTGCTCTTTTCTTAATCTCCTTGCAATTCTTTCAATTTCTGGATCAAACTGGAATTCAACATATTTATATTTGTGCATGCAAAGGTTACCTGTCAACAAAATGAACAAATTAAAATAAAAATAAAAATTAGCACCATTTAAGATTAATTTCACAATCACAATGAGCAATCAATCCCCAACAACGGCGTAAAAAACTTGGTGTGTTCAATCTCTAATGCTATGGGCGTAACTGTGCAAGTGTACACAAGTAAGATGAGTATTCGATCGTCTCCATGGGATTGATCTTTTGCAGCTGCACTTTTATTTTAATTAGGGATATTATCATTTTCCCACCAAAGGCATTCTGACACATCATGTCAATGCCACGGTTTGGTAAAACCATCAATTTACCACCAAACGTTTAAACTATTAGCATTTTCCCACAATTCCGTTAAAACTCAGTTAATATGTAACGAAAAATTTATAAAAGGTCAATTTTACCTCTGGAGCGTAAAATTATTTATTTAATTTTTTGTGTAAAATTATTATCATCATATCAAAGATTAAATTGCTTCTTTTGCACATTCTTTTTTTTCCCTTTTATAAATTGATTTTTAGTAGTAGAATAAATTGTCTTTAACTCGTCAATTTAATAAATAAATTTGTCCTTTAAAAATTAAATAAATTAAATTAATTTATGAGGTACCTAGCACCACACGGTCAATTTTACAAAATTCATAAAGGGTAATTTGTGCCCTTTAAGAAGGAAGAACAACAAATGATGACTTAATTACAAAATTCATAAAAGGTTAATTACATGGTCTTTTACGCTCTAGGGGTAAAATTGACCTTTTATGAATTTTCTGTTACATATTAACTGAGTTTTAACGGAATGGTGGAAAAATGCTAACAGTTTAAATGTTTGGTAGTAAATTGATGGTTTTATCAAACTGTGGTACTGACATGATGTGTCAGAATACATTTGGTGGGAAAATGATAATATCCCTTTTAATTAAAATTAAAACAACTAATAAAACTAATAAACTAATAAAAATGTAATAAATAAAAATGTAGTAAAGAAAATCTCATGTTAAACACAAGGATAAAACCAATAGGAATAGAGTAGTTGAGTAGATAAACTTATTTAATGTTATTGACTATTTTTCAAATACAGTACTGTTGATACAACATCTAGTACAGCACTGGGTTGAATCCCTCATGCATCCTCAATTGTCGTCTATTGGATATCTTATATCTAATGCAATTTAAGAGTGACCAATTAGTACGCCAACATTAAATATAACATTAAAATGATCTAGGTTCCCTTTACCCCAGAAGGTGAATCCCTATGTCTAGTTCATCCTTAATTTTAGATCAAGTATGACCCTATTCAAATTGAGATTAACTTAACTTGTGGGAACTCAATCTAAAACTAAGTATTATCTTAATAAGATCCACTAAGTCAAACCTTTTTTAGGCTCTTTCTTAGCTAGTATCCCAAAATGGGTGGTCAGTCGAAATAGAGAATAAAATTGAATCAATTAAGACAAAATGCTATAGTAAACACAGAGCAACACACGTATATCAGTCAAACATCCATTAAGATTGTTTATCACTCAACCACAATCAAATTTAGTTCATGATTTACGAAAGAAAAATAAATAAAAGAGTTTCAAACATTAAATATATCCTCATGAATAATAAGAAAACAAGAATATAAGAAAAAGAACTTATTTCTATTTTATTTATGCGATTTCTCCTTTATTAGCCTTCAATCTCTCTCTTGAATTATGTTTTCTAGTTATTTCTTTGCGGTTTTTCTCCTTGGGTGACGACTCTCTTTTTCTCTATGTGTGTGCTTATTTTATAGCTTAGAATTAGGGCAACCAGAAGTCTAGGACACGCAACTTCTAGTTTTGTGAAATCTTCTCTGTCAATGCTTTAGGATTGCTACAACAATAGTGGTACAGCAACAATGCTACAACATCTACATTGTTCCGACTTGTTTCACTTCTTTTGTAGCCAAATTTTTTCTTATTTTTGCAAGCCTATTGCAGCAGCATTCCTTCCTTAAAATTTAGCTTCTGGTCAGCTACAATTATGCATATGATTTAAGCACACAAATTATTCTAAATCAAACAAAATTTATTTAAAATAAACTAAAATGGATGTTCATGAAAAATATAATTAACATGCAATAAAAGCATGTTATTTACTCTCAAAGTAATCTTAATTTAAGTTTAAAAGTGGCATGATAACTCTCATTTCATAGAGTTATCACGTGCGTCAGCAATTATCAGGAAAAGTCGACATAGAATAATGGGGATATGCTTATTTGAATCCTGCACTAGTTGAGTGTCAACTATAATAAAGTCAACATGAAAATAAAACTTTTTTACCTAAATGAACACATTCTCCACAATAGTGCGATGTATTTTCATGGAACGATTTGCGAGCTACAACATAACTAAAGTTGTGTATAATTCTTTCAATCTAAGTTTCACAAATACTAAATAAGGCAAACGATTTACACTAGCTCCTAAGTCTAGCAAAACATTCTCAATTATATGGTTTCTTATAGTAAGTGAGATGGTAGGAGGGCCTAGATCTTTGTATTTTGGAGGAATTTTGTTTTGAGTATGGAACTAGTGTTTTCTGTTAAAAATGTTTTCTTTTGACCACAAGTACATCTCTTTTTAGTGCAAAGGTGTTTAAGAAACTTGCCATCAGAGGGATGTTATAGTGTCAAACAAAGGGATGTTAACAAGTACCTGCTTAAAGATTTCCATAATCTCACATGTGGAATTTCATTTTTTGCTTTAGCTAACTTATAGGGAAATAGAGCTTAGACATGTATTCTTGTGGGCTGTTTTCTTCTTTCTCCTTTAGTGATGAATCCTTAGAGTCTAAGGATAAAACTTAAGTTGTCTTTGTCACCGTCGTCTCCATTTTGTTGTCAATTTCTTTGCCTTTTCGCAAGGTCATGATGGCGTTGACCTTTTCATGCTGCTGAGGTAAACTGGTACTCACCTCATGTAATCCTTTAGGATTGGGCACTAGCCGGTGTGGGAATTTGCCCTTCTCAAGAATTATCGTCAAGGTTTAACTGAAGAAAAAAGTTGACCCACCATCTTTTTAGGGTTCGAAATTAATTGGGCTTCGAATTGAGGTGAGCTCTTATCTCATTTTGCAGTTCATCAATTATTTGGTTTTATTGTTCTAATGCGGTATCAATAAAATTTTTTAGACTTATAAGTAGTTTTGATTGTGATTGTATTGTTTGAATGGTGGTTGAGAGCCTTGAGAAGCTTGATGAGCTGATTGCATTAGTAGAGCTAGAATCGCTGTCTTGTTCTCTTGGAATCCTTGAGACCATGAAAAGTTAGGATGATCTCTTCATCCAGGACTATAAGTATAGGAATAAGGGTTATAGTTCGACTAGTTTCCCATCACATTTACGACATTGGCTTGATCTTTGTATGAATCTTGGTCAAATTGATTGTAGACATGTGGCTTTGTTGATTTGCAATCTAATGTTATTTGGTGAGAAAGTCTTTTGACTGTTGCTTTGACTTCTTTGATGCTCGATCCTAACTCGCCGATTTGGACTTCCTTTACTCCCTTGATTTTTTTTCACATTCATAAATGATCGGCTTCGCTATTAGGAATTATCCGCTTGTTGCTAGATGAAATCCCAAATTTCTTATGTGTTTTTAAACATTAGCTCACCTTCACTTGTTACTATTAGTCATTCTTGTACATGTGGTAATAATCCCTCCAAGAAATATTAACATTGGTCCATTTTTTGTACCTATGATGTAGACGCTTTACGAGTAGCACAATGAGTTACTCCCAACCTTTGAAGAACTGCTCGTCTTCCCTCTAAGTAAACTCTGAGATTTCCCTGCAGATAGCATTAATTTTAAGCATTGGGAAGTATATATATTTAAAAACATAGTTACTATTTGTTCTCATGATGTAATACTATTAACAGGCAATGTACTGAATCAAGAACGAGCTATATCCTTTAGAGAGATGGAAATAATCTAAGCTTAACATCTTTATCTAAAATTTTCATATTTAAAAGTTTGGAAAACAACATGAAAATCATTTGAATGATTGTACAAGTCTTTGTTATTTAAGTCATAGAATGATGTGAGACAATTTAGCACACTAAGTTTTAACTCAAAACTCCTAACAGTTACATTGGGGTATCTTATGCATGTGTGCTCAAATTAGCTAAAGGATTAAAGTAGTCTTTAAATGGCCTCTCTTGTGGTGTTTGTGGTTGTTGTTCCAAATCTATTTCAATTTCAACTAGGGATGCAAATTGTCTTCATGTATGAAGTGTCTTTTCTAATTCAAGATCTATAGGTTTTCAATCATGTGATTTGAATCTTCGACTATGCATGCAAATAACATGTAAAAGTTAAAAACAAAGCTATTGAAAATAAAGAGATAGGAGAAGTTATGATATTGACCTTATTATATTGTTACACACTTACTATGAAACACACTCAAAACCTCCACGCAAAGTTATTAAAATAATATTTACAAAGAAAATTAACTTTACAAATTAAAATGACTTACCTCCTCGACAACAATGCCAAAAACATGTTATATAAGTTTTATTATACTCGCAAGTGCACAAATCTATTATAGTATAGACTTATGGTGACGAGTGTCGTATGCGTAAAGTTAACTTTCTACGTGCATATGTGAATTGGCTAGAGGTGATTTTTTAGTAATACTTCAGATAAAAAATGGCAGGAATAAATTAAGGATGAAAATAATTAAGATAAAACACTTGAGTCTATGGATTCACACTCAACACTTTATCATTGGCTTAATATTCCTTTTTATTTCCAATTAATTTACAAGGGGTATTTCCACTCCTTAAAAACCTTACTCCAATAAATATAGTATTAAGCACTTAATGTGTCAGAGGATAATGATCTTCTTCTAAGTGTGTGTCAAGTACAAGTTATGCCAATCCTTATGTTGCCAACATGGCAAGACCGCCTACTAAATAACATAGATACACCCTCTATCAACATTGAGTCAAGATGACCCATAAATATTAGAGCGGAGTTTCTTTCTAATAAATATAGCGTAAAGTACTCATTTTACCAGACAGTAATGATCTTTCACTTGACATTCAGAATACCAAGCGAAATTTAGATAAGATACACTGTCTGTCAACAATGAGTCAAAACAAACACATAAATCAGAGATGCAAAGAAAATGAACTTACAAAATTAAACCCATGGATCATATTGAGGCTTCACTTTCAACCCAAGCTTGAAACTAAATTAACCACTGATAATTGAATTGGGGTCAAAATAGTAATTTTATTCAAATACATAGAAAATACAAGATAGAGTGACAAATATAGAAAACAAAGCTCAAATTTCTATTAAGAGCTATCCAGTTAGGGGGAGCCCCTTATTTATAGAGATAATGAGTAAATCATCGTCATTGGATGAAAACAATCTGAACGCCAAGATTATGCTAGGTGGCAATATCTGATTGATTATAATACATCATTAGGTCCAATAACATGTTGCTACATCATCAATCAACACCACATCATCATTTTTTAATTCAATAAGATACTACCACATCGTCAGTCAATGCCACATCATCTAGTAAATGCCACGTCAACTAAGCCCACAAAAATCTTTAAATTATGATTTTTCCCTTTATGCCCTTTCTAAAGTTTTCAATTATTTTGAGGTAAAACACGCTATTTGTTTTGTTGTGTGACTTCTTGTTAATCATGAAATGACCAAAATATACTTGAAATACATAAAATACCTAAATTATTGTAACATATGCACTTTAATTTTCTCTAATTAAGTGTATGATTTAATTTTTTCCCTTCGATGTTAATTTTAAATTTTGTCGGACTTGTTATAAATTGTTACAGTGAAGTTGATACTACTCGATTTTTCCGACATTATGGGTGGAGGTTGTTAAATGTTATGCGTTGATTAAATTTATTGTGCTTGGATTATTTTAAATTTTGTCACGACATTAAATTGAGCCAAATCGAGCACGATTAAAGGGTGGTCTAGTCGGATTTTATTTTCAACACGGCTGCGTTATTGGCTTAAATTGTATTAAGCTAAAAAAAAGAAAAAAAAAGAGTCGGTTCTATAAATTGAGAAGGAGGAAGAGAAAGGGGGAGAGAGAGAGAAGTTGACCCGGTTGGACCCGCGAACCCGACCCGACCCGCGAACGTGACCTTGTCGGATCTCATGATTTCGGCTACCCCACCGGCCAATCAAGGTACCGATCTGAAGCTTGGAAGCCGGCCGTCGTTGCCCTGCCATCCTTGTCACTGGAAAACGGCTAGAACGCTGCCAATCAACTGAACTGTGGTCACCGTTGACCGACATGGGTAATTTGGTAATTTCACAAAACTTTAGGGTAAATTTGTAATTTCCAAAAAATAGTGGATAATTTGGTAATTTCAGATTATGGCAGAGATGTAATTTGAGATTTCAGGGGTAATTCGGTAATTTACGTTGTTAAGGGTATTTTGGTAATTTTACACTCCGAGGGTAATTTTGTAATTTTCTAACATTGTGGTTATTTTTGTGATCTGAATTGGGGACAGTTTGGTAATTGAAGATTTTATGGATAATTTGGTAAGATAATGATGTTGGGGGCATTTTGGTAATTTTGGCATGTAGGCGTATTTTGGTAATTTTATGCGTACGAGAATAGTTTATAGCGGATAGATATTCATTTCGAGAATTATTATATATAATTAGTTGTATTTCACATTTATGGAGAATGATTATGTCGTTCCTTGAATTAAGAGGATCCACAAACGAGAATCAACCCACAACCGTTGATGATATCGAGTTCGAAAATCGTCACTGTGAGTGGAATATACAAAACCTATTTTCATAGTATATTATGATTTTATGATACAACGCAACATGTTTTGATAATAAGCATTTGATGCTTCGATTTAACGATTTTCTAGAAAATGGATTTTTATCTACGTGTTGATATTTATTATTATTAAGAATGAGTTTGGTTAATGATTTTATTATCGTTTTTGAGTAAATGCATGATAATAGGATTGAGTGGATTTGAGATATGTTAAATAAAAAGGAAATGAGATTTCCGATGTTATTATATGTGTATTTACGTGTATAAAAGGTTATTTGCAAAATTATTGGACGGTACCCTTCCCTTCCAGATACAGTGATACAAATGATATGAGATGAGAGGCGTTTGGGGCCCGTTTGAACACACATAGAGGCTTTGGGCCGTGTGTTTGGGCGCTTTTGCCTTTTGGGGGCTCATACATGCAATATGATAATTACAGAGATACTGATATTGAGATAAAAATGAGATATAGGCCTTTAGGGCACATCTAAGTAAACACAGAGATTTTGGGCCGTGTGCTTGCGTGCTTTGTCCTTTAGGGAGCAGTTTATGCATGCATAGATATGATGAGATATATGAGATATGAGACAATGCTTCCCCGTCTATCCGTGTAGCTCCGAGGCATGATGGTTCCCTAATTGTCTGTCCGTTGAGGTCCATATATGATGAGATTATTCCCCTGGGTAATTGTTTGGTGATAGTTTTTGGTATTCAGTATTCAATATTATAAGTGATATAATTTCATTGATTTTATACAAATTTATGTAATATTGTTATTTCAGTACATGATTTAAATTAAATAACTTTATTTAAGTTCTTATGATATTTCGGTGAGATTGTTTAGGGAAGAATTAAATTAAATTATTTTTTTTAGTAAATTTATTTTTCAAAAACTACTATCCACTCACTGAATTTTATACTCTTCCCGTTTTTATTATATTTCCCCCCTCCCCTCTAACAGGAGATTTGGAGGTACATCAGTCGACTCAGCAACGATAGTTAGATGTGAAATTATGGTCACTTGATGGTGTTAGCAATCATAGATGTTTTGTTGGGATATTTTGAATTATATAATTTATTACTTATTTTTTATTAAGGATAAATTATTGTATTCTTGACGTTATATTGTTTGAAGGATACTGATATTTGATTGAGGAATTTGGTTGTGGAGGTTGATTGAATATTGTATCATTTTTGGGAGTGTTAATTTATAAATTGCAGGTTTGGGGATATCATAATTATATAGGAGACTCTAGCTATGTTTTTGGTAGAATTCTTAGATATTAGAATTATTATTAATTCGATTAGGCAATATTAGATAGACTCGTCATAGGGATTCAGAGCGGATTGTTTCAATTATAACAAAACAAACACAAATAAAATTTAACAAACTTAAATATATATAAGTAAAAATATTAGTAGGGCTTGTAGTGCAAAATGATGATTTTACCCTTTATAAATATATATTCTCCAGCACTCCACAGCAGTTGGCCATGTCTCAGATAGACAATAAGAAAAGAAATAGGCCGATCAACCAACCTCCTAGTGGATCTACATCTCGAAAGCGTGGGGCCATTACTTCCTCAACCTTCTCTCAATCTTCTGAAGCCTCCTCTTCTTACTTTGTTCCACTTAATAATCCACGAGCTGGGGAGAAAACAACCTATTAGTTAGTCTTGATTCCATTGAGTACACTCCGAGCCTCTTGTTTGAATCCTTGGCCAGTAAGAGGCTTCATCACAGTGAACTTTAACATGACATGGGTAACCTCTCTTCTTTAAAGAGAGCATTTTCTCACCAAAAATGTCACCAGCCAAAATTCTCAGACTAAGAGGTTCTATATACAGCCTTCATAGGCAATGCGCATAAGGTCGGTCTTTATAATTCTTCTCGAACCCTTTTGTCGTCTCTTTTTAATGCCACTTACTAGTAAGGTTGCTAATTTTAAAAGTCTACAATGAACATGATCAAAGCATAAAATTTGTACCGAGCTCGAAAAGTGAATGTTCGAAGGCTAAAGTTGAAAGAAAGAAAGACGCAAACAAGGTGATTCAGTTAAGATTCGAATTGGCTACCCTCAAATCCATCCACGAGTCTCTCAAGTTAGAGGTAGCATCAACAATGGGGTAATTAAGAACAAAGACGAGGAGTTGTTTCACTTATAAAAATAGTTCAAAGATAGTTACCAAAGCCATTTTAACGCTTACCTCTAGTTAAATGAGCTTAGGCAGGTGAAGGATGGAGATTTCTTTGTTAGGTTTGTTGGGAAAATGTGCTCTTTAAAAGCATATGTGTTTATTTAATTGTAATAAACATTTTTTCTGATTAATAAAATTAATGAGGTATTTTATTCAAATATCTTAATTGCATTAATATTTGTATTAAAGTCTATTTAATCATATTACATGTATTTATGTGATCACCATGTGGATTCACAGAAGACATAAATATAAGTTATCTTATGATTAAATAAATTTAGTTCGCAGTTGATAAATAAAGTTGGGCACTTTATTTAGGTATAGACTGTAATAAATTCATTGAATGATTTGTCTTAATCATGTATGAATTTATTGATGTAGTACGACTACATTGAACAGGATCACATATGAGATTTAATTAACTTTGTAATAACTGTCAGACTTATTAAATCTCATAGGCGTTGATTTTACTGTAATCTTAATCTTGAGTTAATTATGATTTCATGATTGTAATTGTTATTCCATTTGAGTTACCAATGGGCGCGACATATCCTTGTGGTCAAGATTACCCGGTATCTTGGTGGGAGCAATTATGAGTATTGGAGTTATGGATTAACAATATAGAATTTGTACAACACATCTCTTGATGAGTTTTCGGCACTTGATCATAGAATTCTCTGGCCAGAGTGTGTCAACATATTTAGTATGTTGAAAATGATCATTAGAGAAAACCAGTAAGTATCAAGGAACAAGATGTAATTAAATTGATTGGACAGTTGAGATATCAATTTAATTAATGATGTGGTACAAAGGATTGTGCCGTAAAGAAATCAATGTGGCTTGGGACGAATTATTATTCGAGCATACAATTATGGAGGTCAATTCCAATCTTTTAGTAGAGTAGATTTGGAATTAAATAATTAGGCTAGTTTAATTACAGGCCTAATTGTTATAGCCACTATTGTATGTTCCCAAATGATCCCCGGGTTAGCACATTTAATTGACTGCACCACTACTGGACTAATAAACAAGATAACTAGCTATTTAGGTCAAAAGCCTAAATATATCATTTAGTGGGAGGCTCTATTTAATTAGCTTATGTGTAAGGGGCCTTATGTTATTTTACATGGTGGGTCCCCTATAAAATGAAAAGTAACGTGAGTTTTATTTTAGGCATTATTTGGAGCCTAGAGTTTTCACTAAAAGGAGATATATAAGGCTTATTTTCTCTAAAAGAAAAAGAGAGGAGCTACTTTATACAGATCAGAGAAAAAGATTTTTCTCTCTATTGTTGAGAGAAAAATTTTCTCGTGCTAGTTGCTTTGGTAGTGATAAAGGCACACACACGTCAAGTGCATATCGAACTTGAGTCATAACCTGGAAGATCATTGGTGACAGTTCGTGATCTAACAAGCGTGGTGGTGACGGATCGTGATCCAAAAGGAGTGGCGGTGGCGGATCGTGATCTAGGAGCCTAAATCACTTCAACGGAAAAAGCCAAATCGAATTTTCAAGGTACGATTTCTAGATTACAAATTCTTATATATTATATGAGAGCGATATTCAAAAGGTTTTATAAAAAATTTAAAAACCTAATTTTTCCCCATCAAGGTTAATGATTGCAAGAGGGTGATGGCCATCCTAAATGGGATCTAAAATTTATGGATGATTATTACTCTAAAGTCCCCCAGCCTATTGATTTTGACTTGCCTCAAGATCATAAGAGAGTCAGCAATGGTGATGAAAAACCGACAGCCTAGCATAATGATCCAATTCGTGATTTTCCCTTATTTGCTCTATTAGCTGATATTTGCAACTGGTACTAGACTCATTGGCTGGAGTGTAGCTGAAGAAAGAGACGAATCCTTCTTAAACATTCCCCTATTGGCTTCTATCTACCTTAATGGCATCCCAAAAGATAATAAGTCCCTTGATTATGATGTTTCAAACCTTTCCTATCGGTGCTTTGCATGTTGCCTTTTGCTACTAAACTTTTCTTTTGGCATATAGTTCGTTTAATATGCACTTCTTTGTGTATTGTTTTCCACTACGACTTCTTGCAATATTATGCTTTAAATTCGGTAATTTTACTGTTTGATAGTGATGACCCTATTGATTTTAAAAATGCTTGCTACAAATTCTTTATTGTTGGTTCACTTTATTCAAGTAGTAAATGGTTCATAATCATTATCACGTTTGCCCATATAGGAGTAATTTACTGTTTCTCGTATTGTCAATTTGATGATAATGACCAGCGCTTTATTTGTCTTGTTGCTCAGATGAAAATAATTCATGCCTCAAATCATTATTTAGATGGCATTGACTTACATTTATTCAATTTATCGATCAACTATGACAAAGTCGCATTTACCCGTATTTATTACTCGAACGCAATTTTTTGCATTTTCTGCATCATTGCCCAGATGGATAATTCACGCTTCACATCACTACTTGAATGGCAACGATTTGTGCTTCTGCTGTTACTCAAGTGGTAGTAATTCATGCCTTTTTGTCCAAATGTGGGCAATTCACGTATGCACTTTAAGTTTAGATTGGTATAATCAGCTGATTATCCTATTCCTATTGAAATATCTCATAATCATCTGCACATTGGCCAGAGAGAATAATTCATGATTATCTATGAATCATTGGATGGGTGATTACAGCCCATGCATGTTGCACTCTGTTTGGAGGGTGATATTTTTGCATCTCAGAAGGCGGTATACTTTGAGCTCATTTGCAAACTGCTCGAAAGGTAATATAATTCGTGCCTCAGAGAGCAGTATAATTCACGCTTATTCACACACAACTTAGAAGGCTATATAATTTATGCTTATTTGCGCAATGCTAAGAAGGCAGTATATTTCTTGCCTCAGAGGGCTGTATAATTCGTGTTTCTTCGCACATTGCTCAAAGGGCAATATATTTCATGCCACAGAGCCTATCTTAAATTATGTCGCATAGTGTTAATGGCATCGGGGTGGGGTCTGAAGCCGCAAATGGTAAAATAATTAACAATAACTTAAAAGACATTCTCCTTGCTTAAACTTTGCCTCCTAGTGATGGCGGCATCAGTGTGGGGTCTAAAGCCATCAACAAAATATGAGCAACAACTAGCTTATTACTTCTAACACTTTGAACATTACAACCCTTCAGCTGGTCATCTTCCAAAGCAAATCGTTCCTATTACAAAAGAAAATAATAAATAAGGCAAGAAAGTCTAAGGTGTTCTGTATTTCAAGGGCATGTTAGGTGCTTTCCACCCGCTCCAACCAGAATATATGTTCTTGAGGTCACTTCCTTAATGACTTTGAATGTACCTTCCCAATTGAGTCCCAATGCTTTTTCTACTCGTACTATTTCTTTTTCCTCAAAACTAGTTGTCCAAGTTGAAAACTTCATACTTTAACTCCGGCGTTGTAATACCTGGCAATTGGTTTTTGATATGCCGCCAGCCTTTTTGCAATATTTCTCCTTTCCTAAATCAAATCCTTTACTACCTCCAACAGCTCTTGGTTTTCCTTCTTTCGGTAACATATGATCCTCTGCATATTTAACCCTACCACGACCAGAGCTACGACATCAGTGCCAAATTCTAAGGAGAAGGGAATTTCCCCTGCTGACGTGCATACTGATGCCCGATAAGTTCACGTCGCAACTAGTAATTTTATGTCTCACTACCTTTCAGATTTTCAAACCTAATTTTTAGATGGAACTTAATGATCTTGTTAACCGCCTCTAGTTGTCCATTGGCTTGTGGATGAGAAGGAGATGAGAGTGCATTTGTTATCCTTAAGTTGAAGTAGAATTCTCTAAATTTGGAGTTGTTAAATTGTCTATCATTGTCGAACACAATAGTATGTGGGTTGCCAAACTGCATGTTATTGCCTTCCACATAAAATGTGTACTTCGTTCCTTCGTGATCCTCACGAGTGGTTCTCCCTCAGCTGATTTCATTAAGTAATCAACTGTGGCGTACTTCACTTTTCCCTTGGCTATTAGAACAGGGCCGATTAAGTGTAAATGGCCCCACACTTATTCCTTATTGTGTAAATGGCCGTGGAATACTTATTGGGGCTAACATCTGAGGTGGTTGCCTCGGAACAGCTGTGTTCTTCTAACACTTAACTCACTCTGAGAAAAGTTAATATAATCATTTTCCAAAGTTGGCTAGTAGTTCCTCTGTTCTACAATTCTCTAGGCTAGCGACTTGCCTGACGCATGATTGCCACATACTCCTCCATGCACCTCTCTCAAAACATACTATGCCTTTTCTGGCTAGACATATCTTAAATAAGGCATCAAGAAACCCCTTTTATACAAGGTTTCCGCAATGATCACATATCGAACTATCTTCAGTATCAAATTTCTTGCCTTAAACTTATCTTCTGGTAGTTTTTCCTCTTTCAAGTAGGCTATAATTGTATCCATCCAATTGTCATGAAAGGTTACCAGATATATTAGCAATCCGTCATTGATACTGGGTAACTTTACCACTTCAATTCTAGCTGACCTGGCAAGAGTAGCTGGTAAGAATGACGCGAGCTTTGCTAGTATATCAGGATGTTCAATTTCTCCTTTGAAAATCTGAGTCAACTGCTATTGCTTAAAATTTCCTAGCAGCATCCTTACCTTCTCCAGATAAGCTATCATGCTTTCTTTTTTGGATTGGAATTGGTGATGAACCTGACTGACAAATTGTTATGAGTAAACTGAAATTTGTTTCATACCTATTGTAATTTATAGTTTCAAAATGGCTATTAAGGTCTCATACTTTGCCTTATCATTCAAGGCTTTGAATTATAATTTTGAACGAATAAGGCAACTAGTTTCTTGTAGCTGTAATTAACACCAACCTGGCTATGCTCCCTTAGAATGGTGTGGTAAATTTAATCACAAAATATGCAATTATTACATCAAATTCGCTCAATTCTATAGCCCTACTATATTATCCTCCCGAAATGCTAGGTCTTCCTAACACTTTCTTCAGTGGAGTGTCATTTAGAACTATCATGGCATGGGCCAGTAAATACGATCGTAGTTTATTAGCTACCACTACCAATGCAAACATTGGCTTCTTCAAATCTGGATAACAAACTTAGCTCCGACAAATGCATGGCTGATGTAGTAAATAGGAGATTAGGTGTCTCTCTCATTACTTAATAATACTACACTCACAGCTGCTTCTGACATAGCTAGCTGTAGTTCTAACATATCGCTCTCCTGTGGCTTGGTTAAGAAATATACATGAGATACCTCTTCAATGCCCTGAAAGCCATCTCGCGTTCATCATCCCAGGTGAAGTTATTAGTCCCCCTGAGTGTTTTAAATAGGGGGGTGTATTTGTTTGGTAATCGTGAGATAAAACAGCTCCAGGTAGCTAATCCTCACACCTGATTTGGTACCTTCTTATTCGAGGCAGACCTTAGCTGGATTAGCATCAATTCCTCAATTATAGACCATGTAGCTGAGAACTTGCCTGAAGTTACCTTAAATATGCATTTTTTAGGATTTATTTTCATCTTGTACTGTCTAACGATCGTAAATGCTTCCCCAAAATGGCGGACACGACCAACTCCCATTTGACTCTTGACAAGCATGTCATCCATATGCACTTCTATAGTTTTCCCAATCTGATCTTTAAACATGATTTCATGAGGCACTGATATGTAGCTTCCACATTTTTTAGTCTGAAAAGCATCACCCAGTAACAATACAACCCTTGATTAGTTGTAAAGGCTATTTTCAGTTGGTCTTCAAGGGACATTCGAACCTTGTTGTACCCTCAAAAGGCATCCATAAAAGTTAGTAGACCATTTCTGGTAGTCAAGTCAACTAATTAATCTATTCTAGAAAGCGAAAAATTATCCTTCGGGCAGACTCAATTGAGGTCGATAGAATTCGTGCACATTCGCCATTGCCTATTTGACTTCTTAACCAAAACCACATTGGAAATCCAATCTGTGGTAAAATATTTCCTTAATCAATTTCGCTTTCAACATATTTTCTACCCTTGCCTAAATTGCCTAATTGCGCTCTTAATTGGAGGTTTTCTTTTTCTGCTTTACTGGTGGGTCTTTTGGATCAACATTGAGTGAGTGGCTTATGTTTTCTAGAGGTATCCTTGGCATGTTCTGGTGGCTTCACGTGAACACATCTTTATTAAACTTTTTAAACACTATTAAAGCTCCTCGTATCTATTTTTTGTTCTTTCTTCCAATTTTTACTAGCTGGGAGGAGTTATCTTCATCCAAGACCACTTTTTCCACTCCTGTTCTGATTCTGTGCCTAATTTTGTTTCTAGAAACTTTTCCGTCAAGGCATAGGGCTCGATTTTTCAGTTTCCTTGACAAGGTTAGTGGATCTCCTACCTTGCGTGATGCGAATTCCATAATGAAACTTTGAAACCCACACTTAATTTGTAGTTTCAACTTCTCAAGAAAGTTCTAAACAGATTTATGACAAACAAATTCTTGACCCAATGTTGAAGAAAACATGAACCAGAGGTATAGAAAATGATATTGACGCCACACTTAAGATATAGATGAGAAGATGAGTGATAAGTCTAGTTTTAGAACACCACAAGAATGCAAATTCTTGATAAGTTCACTAGTTCTCAAAAGAACCAAAGAAAGAATAATTCTTTCAAATTCAAATAACATTAATCTCTAATTGTCTTACATTGCAAGGTTGCTGAGTTTAAATAGGGTAAAAGAAATCCAAGATCCTAAAATATAAATGGAAACATTGGAACAACCATCCAAGCATAGGTTTGTCAAAGGGTGCTTCAAAAGTCTTTACCAACCCACTATTATTAATGCTAGTCATTGAAAAATTTAATGCTAGCCTACCATAATTAATGCTAATATTGACAAACTTAATGTTAACCCACCATCATTGATGGTAGACTTACCTAACACATTGACAAACTTGAAATAAAACAAATAAATGAAGTTGAATAAACAAATGACTAGTTGGAATTCCAAAGCCTGAACAAGATGTAATAACTTGGTCATAACTCCTTCTAAAGAACTCCAAATCTAGCTCTGTAAAATGCATTGGAAATTTAACTTAATTATCTTTCCAATGGTATATAGCTTGCACATTAGTTCTAGCTCAATCAATACCAGTTTTATTTTGAATTTTCCTTTTCTGCATTGGATCCAAATTGTGTATTTGGCTGCCCAATAGCTTGAATAATGCCAACAATGCTTTGTCTTCTCTCCAAGCCCAATTCATGATGTCTTACATCTTGAATTGTATTTTTAGTCCACATTTTTTTCAATTAATCCATTTAAAGCAGCTTGCATCTTTTTGTCTCTAGTTCTTGTAATTAGGCCTCCATGAATGTGCAAAGGATCACTTGAAGCTTTAATGGTATTCCCTTAATGGTTCTCATCATTCCCCCTATCCTCAAAAGGAGTCGTCCTCGAATCTTCACCTACATCGAAAGGAGAAAGATCAGAAACATTAAAAGTAGCACTCACATTATACTCACAAGGAAGATCTAATTTGTAGACATTGTCATTGATCCGTGCAACCACTTGAAATGGACCATCTCTCCTTGGAAGCAACTTGGAACGCCTTTGTGCTGGGAACCTCTCCTTTCTCATATGCACCCAAACCTAATCTCCAGGCTAAAAAATTACTTGCTTACGTCTTTTGTTTGCTTAAGTAGCATATTGTTCAGTTCTCTTTTCTATGTGTTGTCGCATTCTCTCATGCAATTCCTTGACAAATTCAACTTTCTTTTTACCATCCATACTAGCATGCTCATCAATAGGTAAAGGTAATAAATCCAAAGGAGTAAATGGATTAAAACCATATACAATCTCAAATGATGAAAATTTAGTAGTTGAATGGACAGTTCTATTGTAAGCAAATTCAACATGTGGCAAACATTCTTCTCAAGTTTTCAAGTTCTTTTGAATAATGACATGCAAAAAAGTAGACAAAGTTCTATTTACAACCTCAGTTTCTCCATCAGTTTTTGGATGAAAAGTAGTAGAAAATAAAACTTTAGTACCCAACTTACCCCCACAAAGTTTTCCAAAAGTGGCTCAAGAACTTAACATCTCGATTTGAAACTATGCTCCTTGGTACTCTATGCAATCCGACTATTTCCTTGAAAAACAAATTAGCTATGTTTGTTGCATCATCAGTTTTGTGACACGGAATGAAATGTGCCATCTTTGAAAATCTATCAATAACAACAAAACAGAATCATTTCCCCTTTTTGACCAAGGTAAACCTAAAACAAAGTCCATAGAAATATTAACCCAAGATTCACTAGGTATGGGTAGAGGGTTATACAATCCATGGGGTAAAACTCTAAACTTAACATGTTTACAAGTGATATCCTTCTCACATATTCTTTTAATATCACGTTTCATATGTGGCCAAAAGAAGTGTTCTTTTAAAATATCTAAAGTCTTTGCAATGCCAAAATGTCCCATTAAACCTTCCCTATGATCTTCACGCACAAGCAATTTACGCAAAGAACTATTAGGCACACACAATTTATTTTCTCTAAATAAGAACCCATCATACCTATAGAACTTACCGAATGAAATTTTCTCAAAAGGATTAAACACATTATAAAAATCAGGATCATTAACATATAATTCTTTAATGTACTCAAATCCTAACAACTGTACATTTTATGTAGAGATAAGTGCATATCTTCTAGATAATGCATTAGCCACCACATTCTCCTTACCTTGTTTATATTTGATCACATCAGGAAATGACTTAATAAATTCAACCCATTTGGCATGTTTCTTATGTAACTTACCTTGCCCTTTCAAATGCTTCAAGAACTCATGATCAGTGTGTATAACAAACTCTTTAGGTATAAGATAATGTTGCCAAGTTTCCAATGTTCTCACCAATGCATACATCTCCTTGTCATAGGTAGGATAATTTAGGGCTGCTCCACTCAATTTCTCACTAAAATAGGCAATTTGACGCCCTTCTTGTATCAAAATGGCTCCAATACCTATACCTGAAGTATCACACTCAATTTAAAAAGTTTTAGAAAAATCAGGTAAAGCAAGTAATGGTGCAGAAACCAATTTTTGCCCTTTCTTGTTCACTACCCCACTTAAATCTCACATGTTTCTTCATAATTTTAGTTAATGGTACAGCAAGTGTGCTAAAATCTTTCACAAATCTTCTATAAAAACTAGCCAAACCATGAAAACTTCTTACCTCACTTACACTTTTAGGTGTAGGCCACTCCTTAATAGCCACTACCTTCTCTTCATCAACCTCAATTCCTTTAGCACTTACAATATAACCAAAAAAAACAATTTGATTTGTACAAAATGAACACTTCTTCAAATTAGTATACAACTTTTCCTTCTTTAAAACAGTCAATACACTTTGCAAATGTTTAATGTGTTCATCTAAGCCTTTGTTATAGATAAAAATATCATCAAAATAGACAACTACGAATATACCAATAAAAGCCCGCAAAACATGGTTCATTAACCTCATAAAAGTGCTAGGTGCATTGGATAACCCAAATGGCATCACTTACCACTCATATAAATCATATTTTGTTTTGAAAGGCAGTTTTCCACTCATCTCCCTCTCTAATCCTAATATGATGATATCCACTTTTAAGATCAATTTTACTAAACACACGAGAATCATGCAATTCATCAAGCATATTATCAACTCTAGGAATATGATGTCCATACTTTATAATGTTTTTATTGATTGCACAACAATCAACGCACATTCTCCATATTCCATCCTTTTTGGGCACTAATAGAACTGGTACCTCACATGGACTCATGCTCTACCTTACATACCCCTTTGCCAAAAGTTCTTTAACCTTCCTTTGAAGCTCCTTTGTCTCCTCAGGTTTACTTCTATATGCGGGTCTATTAGGAATGGTAGCTCCAATGACAAAGTCTATCTGATGCTCAATTCCCCTAATAGGTGGCAAACCATTAGGGACTTCATTTGGAAACACATCATCAAAGTCCTGCAAAAGAGTTACAATAGCACTAGGCAAAGAAAAGTTAAGCTCATTAGTATGTAAACAAGTCTCTTTGCACAAAAGTACAATGATAGGCTATTTTGAAAAGAAAGCCCTCTTAACCTCACTCTCTATTGCAAACAAATTCACTTGCTGCCTCTCTTTTCTCTCAATAATACTTTTTTCTATCTTTCCACTTGCTTTTCTCTCAATTTCTCTTTCTTTTGTACTATCATTTTCTTTTTTTGTATCGCTCTCTTTTTGTATTGACATTTGATCCTCATACACTTGCCTAGGTGTTAATGGTATAAGAGTGATTTGCCTTTTATTCATTACAAAATAATATCTATTTAAGCAACCATCATGTGTCACACACCTATCATATTGCCAAGGTCGACCCAAAAGAATGTGTCCAACATGCATGGGTACTACATCACATAGAACATCATCCTTGTATCTCCCAATAGAGAATGAAACCATCACTTTTTATTTACTTTAACTTCCCCACAATCACTCAGCCATTGTAGCTTATATGACCTAGGATGTTTCAAAGTTTTTAAATTCAATTTTTCAACTAAACTAGTGCTAGCTACATTAGTACAACTTCCACCATCAATTATCATACTACATACCTTATCTTTGATGTGGCATCTAGTATGAAAGATATTATCACGTTGTACCTCTACATCATCTTTTACTTGCACGTTGAGAGCATGCCTAGCAACCATCAATTTACCATCAACAAGATACTCTACACCATCATTAGCATCCTCCAAATGTGGCATAGGATTATCATCTGATTCACTCTCGGTTTCAACATCACCATTATCCTTCAAGATCATTACTCTCTTATTTGGGCATTGAGACGCAATATAACTTGTCCCCAAATATTTAAAACACTTAATATCTATATTTCTAGAGTGTTGGGAATCAGATTTATCTTTACTTTGGTTGCCTCCCTCTTTATGATCCTTGAATGGCTCAAGCTTAGGCTTTGAAATAGCATTTGCATCTTTACTTTATTTTGACTTCCATGAGGAATATGAACCCAAATTGGTTCTAGTGGAACCTTTCTTTTTCAGTTGTCCTTCCACTTTCATGGCCATGTGAACCATGTCTTCCAACTCAACATAGTGCTGCAAGTCAACCACATTAGCAATATCTTGATTTAAACCATGTAAACATCTGGCTATAATGGCCTCTCGTTCTTCTTCAATGTTGGCTCGAATCATGATTATTTCCATCTCCTTGTGGTAATCTTCCACACTTCTGGAACCTTGTGTAAGACTTTGAAGCCTTTGGTGCAGCTCCCTATAATAATGATTAGGAACAAATCGCCTCCTCATGGTGGCCTTCATCTCCTCCCAAGTGTTTATAGGCCTTTCACGATTTCGTCTCCTACTCAAAACAAGTTGATCCCACTAAATAATAGCATAATTAGTAAATTCAACAGCAGCTAGTTTTACCTTTTTCTCCTCAGAGTAGTTGTGGCAATCAAATACTAGCTCCACCTTTTTTTCCCACTCCAAATAAGCTTCCAGATCGTTTTTACCTTAAAAAGAAGGAATTTTCAGTTTGATACTCCCCAAGTTACGATCTATCCCTCTTGCCCTTCTATCATCTCTTCCACGCATGTCAACGGTGTCCTGGTTATCAAAATTATCTAGGTCATTGCCATCTTCTTCTCCCACAACAGCACGCCCTTGATTATCTCTTGCATTAGGAGCTATTGGTTGTTGCCCCCTTTGTCACGGATCTCTCCAATTTGTCACGGATCTCTCCAAACATCAGATTCATGTGCTCAAATTGTTGTTGCATGGCTTTGAGAATGATTGATTGATCTATAGCTTCTTGATCTTTTGACATATTTGTGATTTGAAAAGAATGTTAGCAAAAAGACCTCACAACACTCCTTCACGTGTTTCACTCAATTTCATGTCACTTAACACTCGTGTTTAACACACAAATAGGCTTTTACCCTCTAATGATCTCACAAACTTTTTTTATTTTTTTATTGCCACACTTAATTCTCTCTTTCAGTTCTTTATTGAACTAAATAAACAAAATAAAAAAAAACCCAGGTGGCACACCAAATATGACAAACCAACACACTAAACAAAGAAAAGGAATTAAGATGACACAAAAAACGACAAAGGAAATTGATGAAAATAAAGCAATTGATATTGTGCATAAACATTGTCAAGGAAAATGAATAACTAAAATTCAATTTGATGAAAGTAGGAATATTTGATTCATTTTGCAATCTGGTTTTTTTTGCACGTTTTTTTCTTTTTTTCTTTTTTTTCTTTTTTGATAATCAAAATAAATAGGATATTCAAACCTGATTAGAAACTAGCTTTGATACCAAATGATGCAAATTCCAAAATGAAACTTTGAAACCCACACTTAATTTGTAGTTTCAACTTCTCAAGAAAGTTCTAAACAGATTTATGACAAATAAAACCTTGACCCAATGCTTAAGAAAACATGAACCAGAGGTATGGAGAATGATATTGACACCACACTCAAGATGTAGATGAGAAGGTGAGTGATAAGTCTAGTTTTGGAACACCACAAGAATGCAAATTCTTGATAAGTTCACCGGTTATCAAAAGAACCAAAGAAAGAATAATTCTTTTAAATTCAAATAACATTAATCTCTAATTGTCTTACATTGCAAGGTTGCTAAGTTTAAATAGGCTAAAAGAAACCTAAGATCCTAATTATTTACAATTTTCTCAAACATGAATAGGTGATGGAATTTGTAAGACATCGGGTAATATTCCAAATCTGAGTGGGTCAAGATGATAAGTTGAAAAGAAAAGTATTTTTTAAGAAAATGCTCAAAAGGGTTAACTATGGATATTTCACAAAAGGGATGGCTAGAAAGGCTCAAACGAGTCAAAGATGGCATGTCCATCGTCTTTTAGGGCTCTAAATAATCTTCCATATCTACTACTTAGATAGACCTTTAGATGTTACAACAACTATTTTTTATTATTTTTTATAAATTTATTTTAGAGGGCTGACTCAAAAGAAATCTAGAGATCATGTATAAAATTAGGGGTGGGCATTTTTCGGTTCGGTTCTAAATTTCGGTTCGGTTTGGTTTGGTTTGGTTCGGTTCGCACATATTCATGTATTTTACAGTTTTAACCAAATCTTACTGCATTTTACAATTTTTGCCTAATCTTACTGCATTTTACAATTTTCCTCTGCATTTTACAGAATATAAGTTCACAATAAGAAAATTAAAACACAATAAGTCTACAATACACAATCAACAACTTCAAATACAAAGCCTTCAAGTAAAAAACAAAATAACAAAAGTCCTAATACAAAATAGTCACAATTCAAAAACACACCTAGATTTAAAATCTATTACAAATTATAAGTTCATAACAAGAAAAATAAAATACAAGTCTACAATACACAAGCAACAACTTCAAATACAAAGCCATCAAGTAAATAACAAAATAAGAGAAGCAACAATTTCATCCACCACCCACATCATCTACATGAAAATCCCATACTCTAAACAAAACAAAATAAGAGAAGCCTTCAACTTCAATACACAAGCAACAATTTCATCCGCCACCCACATCACCTACATCAAAATTCAAACTTTCAAAGTGAGCCAAAGCACTCAATAATTAAATAAAATAAAATAAACTGATTTAATAATTAATTAATAAATATATATCAATTTAATTACCTAAAATGGTTTATGTTCAACTGCAATTTTCATGTTGACCTACAAAGTTGGTCGGCCGTTGTTGATTTGCGAAGTTCTACATACAAAATTGGACAAATTGAACAAGGTTAGTAATACTTAAAAAATAAACTTAGATTAAAATTAAACAAATTATATAATGTTGATAATACTTAAAAAGTAAATTTGAATTAAAGTTTTACAAAATATACCTTCCGCAAGTTGATCCATAAACTCATTGTCTTCAACTAATTTATTTAGGTCCGCCGTTGTATCCACGAAAAGAGAAGTCCGCAACCAATTTTGTAACAATACCAATGCTTCCACCATGTCTGGAGTCAAAGAGCTTCTATACTGATCTAATATACGACCTCCAGTACTAAAGACAGACTCAGAGGCAACAGTAGACACCGGAATAGCAAGAACATCCCTTGCTATATTTGACAAGATTGGGTAATTGGCACTATTCACCCTCCACCATAATAAAATATCAAATTTAGTGTCCAAATTACTTTTTGCAATTTTTTCAGTCTTCTCCATCAAGTAAATATCCAACTCATTTGATAACTCCGGGCTACCTTCACTAACTGCTACCGCTTTACTAAATTCGGAGAAAGGATCCTCAATCATAACATTATCATCATCATCCAAACCCCAAAAATTCAAACCACTTCCACTTCCACTAGTTAAATTTTGGCTCCCGCTTGTGTTTCCGCTTGCACTTCCACTTGCACTTCCACTTCCACTCGGTTTGTATTGTGCATTATAAGACTCATAAAGCTTAATCAATAAATTCTTGACCATTTCCTTCATCTCAACACATTTGGCACTATCCTTGCCATATAATTTCTCAAAGCAATGTGTTGCGAATTTCATTTTTCCTCTTGGATCAAGTACAGAAGCAACAATCAACAACTTATTTATCTTGAAACAACCATCCCAATACTTATTAAATTTTTCCTTCATTTTAATTGCCATGAAACTCAAAAGACTATCGTTACTAGTGGACAATGATCTCAAAGATTGTTCAATTTGACATATCAAATTGTAACAAATATTTGATGTCACCTAAAAAAATAATGTTAATAAAGCTAAAATAAACTTCATCATATTATTATATATCAAAAATTAAAAAAAATATAGCTCATAAAAAATATAATATAGCTTATAGAATTTCTTTTTTTTTTAATTGTCTTTTGTATTCTATTATATAAATAAAAACAATGTTAATAAAGCTAAAATAAACTTCATCATATTATTATATATCAAATATTAAAAAAATTTAATAAAGATTTGATGTTACCTTCAAAGATGAAGAAAACTGCAAAGTCGCATCATGAAACGTCTTTAAAAACTTGACTATGCGTCGAGTATTTTCCCAATCACTGTACAATGGCGGTCCCTCCCTTTTCTTCTTCCCACCCTCTTTTTCATTGAAATAAGCATCATAAAGCCTATCTTCAAGTGCCATTCGATCAAATGCCGGCTTAAATTTTAATGTCGTATTCAACATGGAATATGTAGAATTCCACCTAGTGGGACAATCCAAAATCACACTTCCTCGACATTCCTAACACTAACTATACTCTGCTCTAATTCCTTCAACCCTTTAGTAACGATCAAATTCAATATGTGTGCACAGCAACGAACATGCAAATAATCTCCATTCAACACTAAGCCATCATCCCTCTAAGTCTTCACTCTATCAATCAAGTACCTAAGAGCACCCTCATTTGGACTTGCATTGTCAACAGTTACAGTAAACACTCGCTCGATACCCCAGTCAATTAAACATTTTTCAAGTTGCTTACCAATGGTCTCCGATGAATGATCATTAACAGTGTTAAAACTGATAATCTTCGTATGTAAGTTCCAATCTCTATTAATAAAGTGAGCGGTGATGACCATGTAGCTAGCTGTTGTAATGGAAGTCCAAATATTCGTGGTCAAAGATACTCTCTGCTTATTCCCCGCTAATAAACTCTTCAACTTAGCCTTTTCCTCCAAATACATCTCAAGAGTATCCCTACTAATGGTTCTTCATGATGGGAGAAGATATCTCGGAGCTGCAACACTACAAAAATGCCTAAAACCCGCATTCTCCACAACAGAAAAAGGCAATTCATCAAGAACAATCATTTTCACGGTTGCTCGTCTACAAGCTTCTTGGCTAAATCCTCTTGCTACAACTTCATCACTACCAACATCTTGAGTTAATATTGTTTGGTTTTTTTGCAAGTCCTTGAACTTTTGACATCTTTCACGGTTATGAGTTCTCAAAGTGCTAGTCCCGTACCCGACCGTCCCACATTCAAATTCTTGACCACAGTAGTTGCATTTACACTTTGTATGATCATTTGGAACTCTAGTGAAATGTTGCCACACTGGTGATCTTGGAGCCATTTTTTTCCTTGGTAGTGGTGGTTTGGATGAGGATGACTTTTTCCGCTTGTTTCCACCAGTGACAATTGTTGCCGAATCATTTTCATTATCATTAACTTCAACTTCATGCTCCAAATCATCGGCTACACAATCAAGGTTGTCTTGAACTCTTGAATAATTAGACATCTAAAATAAATCAAATAAAAAGAAATAAGCAAAATGATTTATTTAATAATTTAAAGTATTGAACTGAATTAAGCACATTTGGATAATCTCAATCTACTTTCCCAAGCCATTACAAATGGTGCAATAGGTGCATTCCAGGGAAATAGGTGCATCCCAATTTACATACATGCCTAGAGATGTTCTGATATATGGTGCAATAGGTGCATTCCAAGGAAAATTAGTTATCTTTTAACTACACAAGTTCTGGCTAGTCACAGTTTACCCATCAAAGTTAGATACATCAGATCGAGAACTAATGATGCAAGGATCTTATTGTGACATTGTAAGTGTTCACTGTTGCGTATCAACTCATAGTAACAAGCTAATTTAAAAATCTATGATGCCATTGCGATGAAGATCATAATATTTGGGCAACCAAGTCAATAAAAAAATAGTACATAAAAATATAAAATGGCAGGTCATGCTAAGCAATCTGCTTTACACTAGATAAAAGGAAACATTCTCATTTCTCTGTATCCAAATTCCGAATTCATATCAATATTCTCACAATATACAATTATACAACTATTTACATATCAATATTCTCACAATATACAATTACACAACTATTTTACTTGTACAATTGGTAACAATTCCACACTGCTAGCAACCAATATACACCAACACCTCCACAAATTTAACCCCACATAAGCTTCAATTCAAACACAGAGGCCACAACATAGATTTAAAAAAAATAACCTGTAGCAATGAGGGGAAGAGTTGTGCTAGGCGCTGACTGTGGTGTAAGGCGAAGGAGAGACGCAAGGAAGAGACCGAGAGGGGCTGAGCCGAACCGCACCATGCACTCACAGAGGGGGAAGATACTGCCGAGGGGTGGTGTCGCCGTTGAGGAGCTGCGCCGAGAGGAGAGAGAGATGCGAATGAGAGGCGCTAGGAAGAGACCGAGAGGGGCTGAGCCGAACAGCACCATGCACGTGCAGAGGAGGAAGATACTGCCGAGGGGTGGTGCCGCCGTTGAGGAGTTGCACCGTGAGGAGAGAGAGACGCGAGGGAGAGGCGCGAGGGAGAGAGGCAAGGGCAGCAACAGCAGTATGCAATCGTGAATTCGTGATTTAGGCCTTAGGGTTTTGAATTTTTGTTATTGAAATTGATTTTAAATTTAGTATTTCACTTTAAATATTTTGTTAAATTAAACCGAACCGATTGGTTTTTCAGTTTAGTTCAGTTTTAAACTGAACCGAACAAAAACCAATCGGTTCAGGATTTTTTAAACCATTTGGTTTTTGCTCATAGAACCGAACTGTTTGCCCACCCTATATAAAATAATAAACTACTAAGTAGTATAAAGAATGACCAGAAAGGGTTACTCTCCAAGAAAAATGACAGGCTCAAAAACTCACTTGAAATTTATTATGACATGTGCATTCTTTTAAGCAACTCATATTTGTCTCCGACATCAACATGTAGAGTGGCAAACATGGTGTAACATAACCAAAGATAATACAAATATTAAAATTTAAAAGTCATTATGTCATCCAATGTTAAAAGATCACAAATTTTTTTTAAATGATATTATACCCTCAAACCTATGTTAAATATGAAAAATATGCATGCAGAAAGACAAAAATGATGTGGAAAAACTAATTGGTAAAAGAAGAAGTTAGAAAGATCACATTTAAAATGACTGTCGAAACTTAATAAGATAACAAAGAAAAAAAAAGTCCGGAAAGTAAAATTTTTAAAAATTTTTTTTTAACTTCCAAATTAAGAAGATGTGTTTCTAGAGTCACTACACTCCATATTCAAACATCTTCGACTAACAAAATTAGCCACGGTTAGTCTCTACAATAAAAATGAGTAAAAACTTCACCAGGATTGAGACATTCCACAATTGTCAGCTATTCTCTCCCTCCAACCAGAATGAAACATTGTCCTCAATGTTTTAAAAGAAAGAAGTAGAGTTTAGAAGACATCACCTGGGTGTTGCAACACAGAAGAAATATTACAAGGGGAGAGTTAAATCTAATTTGCACTTCATATTATGGCTACTGTTACCATCATTAGTTGGCCACTCCATCACAAAGGTCCTGGGATCTGACTCTGGTCTATAAGCTTGTAACAGATCAAATAGCTCATTAGCAGTATGGGCATAAATAAAAACATTTTTCGCTGTGGAAGGAATGAAATAGTTTTTTATTGCATGATTAAGAAATGCGATAAAGCCATCATAAAAGTTATTGACATTTAACAAATCGATGGGTTTCTGATGAATGTTCAGATGGGCCCAATATGCTAATGTGATTAGTGCCTCTAGAGTTGCAAGATCTCCTGGTAGGAAAATAAAAACATCCGCATGATTTAGCATTTCAGTTATTCTCTCTTGCATTGCATACCTGAGATGACAAACTCTTCTCCAGTTGGTGAGTCAGACAAATAGCACAGAGGTCTTAGGGTTTTTGGGATGATGCCTAACATTTGACTCCCTCTTATATAAGCAGCTTTTGAGACTGGTTTTGATAACCCTCGGTCACCTCCTCCATACACCAATTGTAATTTTCTTGTTGCTATGCTTCGACCATGATCTATGGCTGCCTCAACGAACTCTTTATATTTGCCATAATTAAACCTAGAGAGCACACAAATGTTCTTGAATTGTTTATTGAGAGTAGCTGCCATCGGGATACTTCTAAAAAATAATTTGTGAGTGCTTTAAAAAAAATCATATTTAAGGATCTTGCTGACATTGGTTCACAGCTGTGTATGAGGTAGCATGTCTGTGTCAATTAACGCGTAAAGCACATGGCTCGATAGTAAAAAAGAAAATAGTAAAAAGAAAAAGCAAACAATGATAGAATAAAATTATTAAAGACAAGAATGCAAATGATAAAACAACAGTAAAATAAAACAACAATGAAATAAAAGGATATTTACAAGTAGTTGTGACTGTGGCTCACATCTTCCTCTGGTTTTACGTCCAGAAATGGCTTGAACGCCCTCTATGGGTCGAGAATAGGTTTCCCATCTAGTTTTCTTATAAACTGGCAAATAGGGTTGTTTATAATCAAATTCCCGAGACTGTATCGTGCACGCTCTTTCTGGAATAATGGCCATAACTGAAGAATTACTCTTTGTACATATCCACTGGGATAGTTTCAAGAGACAAAAGGATAACATCAAATGACTCCTTATTCAAGTCATCCATAATTAATTGAATTTTTTCTTCCCCATTATCAAACACAATTCCTAAAGAACATGAATTTTTATCGCATCTCATTTTGGCACACATATGACAAGCAATAGAAAGTTTTCGAGCTCTTCGTTTTCTTGCGTAATTTTCTTTACCATAACCAGGCATGTATACAATAAATTTGGGAGGCAACTCACCTGCCAATCGTACTTTGGTCTTGATTAACCAACGAATGTCAGCAGGGATGTTATTCCTCATAAGCAATCACATGCATTCGGACCGAGCTTTACAGACTGTAAGGAGGGCATTCTGAGGAAGTGAAGGAAATCAATTGTGAAGCTTTGTTAAAATTGTGTTTTTGTCCATAACTTCGCCTCATAATATCAGTTATTATAGGAAACTGAAGTAACCGACTTTGATTGTCACGGAGTACTGTTATTCGCCACTTAACCGGGGTAACAAAATAGAGCACACAAACGGGGTAACAAACTAAGGCACACAAAGAAAATTAATTTCACAATCTTCCTCTTCTTGAATTTACCTCAAGCTCCAATTGGATACCGTAAATACCTCCCTCAATTTCTCTAAGTTGTGTTTCCAAAGCCTCAACATGGGATACTAACTCTAGTGGTTGTGGATCCCAAATATGATGTGTTTTACAAAATTGTAGTTAGCCTCTGAGATGAGATTTTACACGTTAAAGTCGTCTAAGAAGGTTCAAGAGGATATGTCTAGTTGAGGCACACATGATTAAAAGTGATAAAAGAAAACTTAATAGTTAAAAAAACACATTTATGCAAAAATAATTTCAATCAACAAACGAATAGTAAAAAGAAAGAAAAGAAAAAAAATGAAATCATCGAAAAGAAAGAAAAATCTCAGCTCAAATTTGGTTGGTCACTAAAATTTATTTCGGTGTCCTCTCCATGTGGTTTTTACTCTAGATATGGCTTTAATCTTTGACCATTAACTTTAAAGGTGACACTGTTCTTTGGATATTTAATTTAAATTGCTCCATTGGAAAAACAGTGTGAACAATAAAGGGGTCAGACCATCGAGAGCGTAACTTACCTGGGAATAAGTGCATACAAAAATTGTATAAAAACACTTTTCTGACCTGGGGTGGAAGATCTTCTCATAATTTGCTTGTCATGAAAGACTTTCATTCGCTGCTTGTAAATCTTGGCATTTTCGTATGCATCATTGCGAATTTCTTCAAGTTCTACCAATTGTAATCTTCTTTCTGAGCTACCTTGCTGTATGTTAAAGTTGAATTTCTTGATGGCCTAGTACGCACGATGCTCGCGTTCCACGGGTAGGTGGCAAGCTTTTCCATACACTAGCCTATAGAGTGACATCCCAATCGAGGTCTTGAAAGCCGTTCTATATGCCCATAATGCATCATCGAGTCTTAATGACCAATCTTTTCTGTCTGGTCTCACAATCTTTTCCCATATGTACTTTATTTCTCAATTGGAGATCTCAACTTGGCCACTGGTTTTTGGATGATATAGGGTCGCCACTTTGTGAGTGATGAAATACTTTGTCAAAAGAGCTTTGAATGATTTGTTACAAAAGTGGGTCACTGATTATTTCTATAGGGAATCCAAAATGTGAAATAATGTTATTTTTCAAGAATCCTATCACCATCTTATAATCATTAATTCTACATCGAATTGCCTCTACCCATTTCGATACGTAGTCAACAGCAACCAATATATATTGATGGCCAAAAGAAGGGGGAAAGAGTCCCATAAAGTCGATACCCCATATATAAAAAATCTCGACCACTAAAATTGGGTTTAGTGGCATCATATTCCTTCGTGTAACGCTCCTCATTCGTTGACACCTATCACATGAAGAGCAAAAAGTGTAACCATCTCGAAATACAATTGGCCAATTGAAACCACATTATAAAATTTTAGTAGATGTTTTCTTAGCGCTGAAATGGCCTCCACAAGCTTGTTCATGGAAAAATGAAAGGATGTTTTAAAATTCACTTTTTGGAGCGCATCTCTGACAATTTGATTTGCACAATACTTAAACAGATAAGGGTCATCCTAAAAGAAATTCTTTATTTCCGCAAAAAAATTTGGCTATGTCCTACTTGGTTCAATGCTTTGAAAGTTGACCTGTAACAAGATACATCTTTACAGAACTAGTGTTAGATGTTGTAAACATTGATCGAATGAATCACCAAAGATAGAAAAATCATTCATAAAGGCTTTAAGGAATCGTTCAACCATATTAGAAAAAAATGCTTAACATGCATCGTTGAAATGTAGTAGATACATTACATAATCCAAATGGCATCCTCCTATATGCAAAAGTACCAAAAGGGCAAGTGAAAGTGGTTTTTTCTTAATCTTTTGGTGCTTTGGGAATCTGATTATATCCTGAGTAGCCATCTAGAAAGTAATAAAATTTATGACCTGCTAATTTATCAATCATTTAATCGATAAATAGTAAAGGAAAATGGTCTTTACGTGTGACATAATTCAACTTTCTATAATCAATGCATACGCGTCACCTTGTAGTCACTCTAGTGGGTATCAATTCATTATCGGCATTGGTAACTACTGTGACTACTGACTTTTAAGGGACAACTTGCACATGACTGACCCATGAACTATCAGAAATCGGGTAAATGATACTTGCATCTAATAGTTTAAGGACTTCAGTTCTAACAACTTCTTTCATGTTAGGGTTCAACCGACGTTGTATTTTTCTAGTAGGTTTAGTATTTTCATCAAGTTGAATGTAATGCATGTAGTCTATTGGGTTTATACCTTTTTATGTCAGCTATGGTCCATCCTAATGCTTCTTTGTGCTCTTTTAAAACTTCCAACAACTTACATTTTTGTTTGTCATTTAGGGATGATGAAATGATTACTGGCAGAGTGTTTTCTTCTCCCAAGAATGCATATATATTCTAAAGTGTTGGGTAATGGTTTGAGATTAAGTTTTGGAGGTGATTCTGATGATGGGCTGAGTTTCTTCTCTGATGGTGCTAATTGTTCAACTCTTGACTTCCATTTATTAGTGTCCATGGATGATGTTGAATCAAGTAAAGCGTTGATCTCATCGACTGATCTGTCCATATCAAAATCCAAACTAAACTAAGTTAAACAAGTTTGTAAATGGTCATCATTAAGGTTTGAAAGAAAAGTATTATCAACTAATTATTCTATTAAATCCACATCAATAATTCCATCATCTGCATTGTGAGGTTGTTTAGAAATGTTGAAGATATTTAGGTCCATAGTCATATTGTCAAATGACAACTACATATTTTCACAAGAAAGGTGGTAATGAAGATGTGCTTTTGAAAGTGTCAATTATAATGAAAATAAACTTATCCACTTGGATGTCCTCCACAATAAATTTTCATGAATCGACACCTTGAGGTGTAATTCTTCTAGTCTAAGTTTCACAAATACTGAGTAAGGCAACAAATTTACACTAGCTCCTAAGTCCAACAAATTTTTCTCAATTGTGTGGTTCCTTATATGTATGAGATAGTAGGGGAGCCTGAGTCTTTGTATTTTAGAGGAGTTTTGTGCTGGAGTATAAAGCTAACGTTTTCTGTTAAAAACCTTCTTTTGAACGTGAATGTTTCTCAAGAAACATAAGATGACACTTTTTTATAAAAGAGGATATTAACACTGTTTAAAGATTTCAAAAATCTCACTTGTGAATTTTTTTTTCCTTTAGTTAATGGGAAATTTTTTATATGACGTCAAATAAATTTAATTAAAATTAAAATAAATTTAAGTGAAAATTAACTAAATGAAAATTTAAATCCATATTAAATTAAAAAAATAAATATAATTTAAATAAAGACAATATCTAGACAAGATTATTACTATCTGTTGATGAAAAGTCAAAACATTCACAAATATTAGAGGGGAAGAGAAAGTAAATTTACCAAATTAAGCCCATGGAACATATTGAGACTTCACCTTCAACCCAAGCTTAAAAAAAAATTAACTACTCATAATTGAACTAGGGGTAAAATGAAAATTTATTAAAATATGTAGAAAATATAGGATAGAGAAGGAATTATAGAAAATAAAGCTTAAAAATGGGTTCAGGGGTGTCAAATTAGGGGGGAGCCCCTATTTATAGATAAAATGAGTAAATTATGACCATCAGATTAAAATAATTTGGACGCTCAGGATTGTGCCACGTGGCAACTTCTGATTGGATAGAACACATCATTAGAGTTGTCATTCCGTGTGTATGCATGTATTGTACGCACGTTTTTCGGTCCACTACATACTGCCACGTCGCCGGTGAACTCCACATAATCATTTTTGTCCAATAGAATCGTGACACGTCATCGGTCAACGCCAAATCATCAGTCAACGCCACATAAGCAGTCAATGCCACATCATTCATCCAATCGAATGTCATGTCGCGTCATTAGTAAATGCATCGTATGAATATTGTTGTTTATCTTTTTATCTTTTTTTTTAATTGTTGCATTTTATTATCTGATCTCTCATTCATTGTGAAATAACTATGATGTCCCCTAAAATACATAAAATACTTAATTAAAAATTTTTTGAATGATGGGTTCAAAGAGTAAATCAATGGGTTCAAATAGCCTCACCAAAATCTCAATTCTAACTAACCAATAGTTTTGTGGGGTTAATAAAGATAATTTTATTTCGCCCCGTTATGGTTTGACATATTTCAAGTTAGATGACAAAAATAAATTTATTAATAAAAAATCCCTAAAAAATAGTAAAAGACCTTTAAAAAGTTAAATTACTTTTTACTTATATTTTAATTTATAAAACAAATATGATAATCACAAATTTTGTTTACAATATCATCACAACAACAACAAAAAAAAATAACTTTTACCCTTACCTTGAATTTAAATATTTTATGAATATAAATCATTCATCAATTAGTTGACTTTTACCATCCAAAATACTATTTTACCCTTCAAAGTATTTAAAAGATAAATTAATCCATAAAATTTATTGACATTCCATTACAATGTAATTCAATGGATTAAAAAATTAAAAAAAAATATAAAATTTAGAGAAATTCAAAGACCAAAGGCTTAATCCCTTTTCCTAATCCCAAATTTTTATTGGTTTCTTTTTTATTAATATCATTTGTTATAAATTTTAATCTTATTTATTTTTTTAACAATAATTCTTTTTTATTTAAAGCCATTTTAGTGTGTTTTTCTTCTCAAACATGAAGCTAAGGGATAAAATAGTAAAATAGTAAAATAGTAAAATAGTAAAATAGTAAAATAGTAAAATAATTAATAATTTATAAATATTTAAGTATCTATGATATTTAAATATGATATTTATCATTTTCTTAGAATAATATTTACCATTTTTATTTATTTAATTTATGATTAAAATGTTAAAAATGAAAAGTTATAATCTTTTAAATTAAAATTTGAAACGAGTTATTTGAAAAAAAAAAATTATTCCGCATTTGGGTTTTCAAATCTAGTAAATTATCAACAATGCCATCCACTCTAATTTATCCTTGATTAAAATTAAAAATTTCAGTTCAATTTTTTTTTCCTAAATTCCTTTTTTTTCCTTCGTCTTCATTTTTCCTTTTCTTCTTAATTATTTCTTCGTCTTGCACTCTTTTTTTTTTTTTTTTTCCTTTGTTTCATCTTTGGGGCTTTATCTTAATTCTTTGCATCAATCAACATTATCACAATCAAATTAAAGACTATAACACAATCAAAAAGACCAAAATATCGAAAATTATGAAAAAAAAGGAGAAAATATTTTATCTCTTCTTCGAGTGATAAATAGTGTGCAGCAACCGGACAATCCGGGTAACGTCACCCGCTGAATCGAAGATAAGGTAAGCGGGAGAGGGAGGACCAGGTGGGAGGGGATCTTAGTGGGGAACACGGGGCAGTCGGGAAGAGGAACCGGTTGGGTTGGGTCTGTGCATCGGTCGTGCGAGGAGAGGAGGATATCATGGAGTAGAAAGAGACAAGGAAGAGGAGGAAGAAGAATAAGGTGGTGATTAAAACAGAGTGTGTGGCTTCGGTTTGGTCCCTTGGGACGGAAATTGACGGTGGAGTAGTGAACGCCAGTGCTGACAGAGTCGAATAGTGCATTATTATATCGATGAGTTATTGTATTTGGATTGGGATTGTGTTGTGCTTGAGAAGGTGTGTTGTCTTGATATTGTTCTCTTTTTCTAACATTTCATTTTTCTTTATTTTTGGGTTTTGGATTTTGTGGGCAAATGGCGACTGTGTATCTTTCGTTGGGTGTTTGTCACTTTTTTTTTATTCTGTGTTAAATTTTTTTTTTTGTGGTGATGTTGTAAATAAAATTTATGATTATCATATTTGTTTTATAAATTAAAATATAAGTAAAAATTAATTTAATTTTTAAAGATCTTTTACTATTATTTTACGGAGATTTTCATTAATAAATTTATTTTTATCATCCAACTTGAAATATTCAGATTTAAGGGGTGAAATCAAATTATCCTTGTTACCTTACAAAATTGCTATTTAGTTAGGGTTAGGGGTACTCTCATATTTGGGGAGTAAATCAAAGTTTTCATACTTTTGGAGGATAAATTAAAGTATGTCAATCTAATAAGGGGTAGGATGAAATTCACCCATATATATACACACACATACATACAAACAGAAAGATAGCCCCAATGGCTTTTTAAATAGTCACACTAATTCATAAGTGAAGTAACTAATAAAAATTAAAAATTAAGACTTAAAGATAAAAAATGTCTTCTTATTTTTTAATCATCATATAAGTTGATATGGACTGGACATGGTTCTGTAAAGAGTTAATAAATTAACTTTACAATTATTATTGGCACAGTACGTATTTGTAGAAAAGAATAATAATAACAATTATGAAACTAAAACGAGAAATTATGGCAGGTTAGGTATATAATTTCACATTTAATGCTTGAGTTAATTTTTTTCTCTGGCTTCATTCAAATAGTAAGTCGTGTTAACGATCAAAGTGAAGGACCACAGAGAGATCAGAGAGATCATAATCTTAAAACATTAGTAATATCTAATAGTCTTGTACCTCTATGGAATGGCGAAATTGTAAAGTACCAACTTAGCCTGATTACTGGGACTGGGCATCGGATCGGATTCGTATCAATCTGATCCTATCCGATTTATTCTTATTCAGATCGAATTCGGATTTAGAGCCAAATCCAATTAGATAAGAATTTTGCAATCCGATCGGATTTGATTTGGATTGGATCGGATTCAGGTCAATCCAATCGGATTGCACTTGCAATTAAAAAATAAATAAATAAAATATAAATAAAAAATTAAAATTAAAAGAACGCCCCAAATCCCTTAAAATCCCACATTAGATATAAAAGAATCAAAGAAGCGGCCGCATCATCTAGACATCCACAAATCCAGCCTATCTCTTTCAGAAGAATGCAACTAGTTGTCAAGCGTCGACTCCCCAGATGCACGCCGACGAAATTGCAACCAGCAGCCGCTGAGCCCGTTAGCCATACGTTGCCATGCTACCAGCCGAAGTCACACGCAGACTAAAGTCTCAAACCCAGCCGCTGCATCCATTGCAATTTTGAATGGAGTCAGATCCATAAAGCTTGTGAGGTGCAGAGGTTATGATTTTGTTTGGGTCTTTGACTTTGAAAAACTTGCACGGGTTTGGGTTTTTTGAATTACTTATGAATCTGCTTTTGATTTGCCAGCATTCTACTTGCTTTTTTTTTTTCATTTGATAATTGTAAAGTTGTCTATTTGATTTAGCTTTCTTTCTTTTGGGATGCAATTCTTACTGAAGATCTTAACTAAATCATTCATGTTAACATAATTTTCTTTCTTTCTTTTTTCCATTTGTTGGCTGGCTGCATTTGTTTTTTATTTGTGTGATTTTAATTTTATACAGCAACTTGAAAGTGAGATGAATTCATCAGATTTATTGGAACGTATATTACTGATTTGAATCTGAATTCAATCCGAACTATTCATTTGATCCGAATATTATCCGAACTTATTCGGATCGGATTTAAGTTCGAATTGCATTCGAATGACTTTTTTAGCAATCTTAATAATCCGAAATCCGATTGAATGGACCCGAATTCGATCCAAGTCCGATTTTGCCCACCCCTACTGATTACCACGGACCGTATCTTTGGGCTTCGGCTGCGTTTAATGCCTGCTATAAAAGCACATATACAAGGAATCAATTGAACTTAGTTTTCAAAAAAGCTTCCCCACGAGTCAGGCTCTACAACATTGTCATTATTTCTTATTTGCTGGCATGGCATTCATACTTTGGTGGGGAATTTAACTTTCTTATCATAACATGTCAACCATAGCTAAGCTGAACATACACACTAATGTTTAAGAACTTATTGGATAGTGGACACCTTATAAAACAAGCAAAACTAACTTAAAATAAGCATTTCCTTCTTGAATTGAAGATAGATCATGAACTATATACAATCTCAAAACACTCAAACAAGCACGATCTTAGTTAACTCTTATCATGGTCATCGTCTGATGCAGATTAGGAATCCATATTATACTAGGATTAGTTTCCTTATTAACTAAGGTTTAGGACTTTTATTTTCCTTTCGAATTTAGAATTTTATTTTCCTTTTACTTCATGATTTAGAATAATTACCACTAATATAAAAAGCTCATTCTCGTAGCCTTTAAAGGCATATTCGAGTTCAATAATATTTTCAATTTTTAAATCTCTGTGTGAGTATTTGACTTAGTTAATTCTCGGTATTCTGCAGAATAACAAGTCTTAACCCCTAAAATCGCAGTATTCTTTTGAATCAACTTGGATTTAGTTTATCCTTTTATTCCAGTATTCTCTAGAATCAATGGAATATTTTGAACATTAAACTTCTACTGCATCATTGTCTCTATTTCAAATCTTCCAACCAAAACAAAATAAATAAACATGTTGGATTCTATAACATAATTTGCCTATCTTTACATGAAACAGAGAGGTAAATAGTTCGTAATTACTAAAAGCACAGTCATTAAGTCAATATAATACCAAAACATTCATCTCCTAATCAAAAGGACAAAAACTAAAATGAAAATTCATATTTTAATACATTCAAAATCAACTAATTTATTAATCAAATTTAGTAAATAAAGTGCTGACATTTTATTTTAGACTAAAAAAAATGCACTTTCTTCATTTTAAATAACAATGACAATAAATTAGATTGACGCTTTTAAACTAACCTCAACTGTGGAAGAAAAACCATTAATTAGCTAACAACGAAAGATTACATAGTCGCAACGGTGAGTTTTTCGAGTTTAAGTAAGGCACCATTTAGAGCCAGTTTAGGAATGATGTAGCTTTTAAAATAATTGTTGTTAACCATACTGTAGAAATAATTAACTGTGAAAATAATCAGTTAAGTATTTTGTTAATTTTGTTTTTAGAAGTACTGTGAATTTTGAAAGCAATTATGGACATTTAGTAAAATTTACTATTAAACTACTGATAGAAAAAATGACTAAAATGTAAATAATGTAGAATAAAATTTACTTATACATATAAAAACATGTACATATAATATTTTTAATTGTGCATTATAACAATTTTTACTAAAAATAAAATTTATAATATATTGATTTCATATTTTTATTTTTTTTATCTTAAAACAATTGATAATTAAATTTAGGACAATTATCGACCGACCACCTATTTTTTCGCCCTTTTTCAAAAATACACAATTCTTAATTTTTTTTTATTGAACTCCACTCAAAGTTATATTATTTTGCACTTGTCTACTTCCTTCTTCAAACTGTTAAGAGAACTAATAGAAAATTGTATAAATGATTTTTTTTATCCCCAAATGTAAAATGGCAATTATCTACCGACCACATTTTTTGAAAATTACACTATTCTTAATTTTTTTTTTTTGCTGAACTCCACTTGAAGTTATATTATCTTGCACTTGTTCACTTCCATCTTCAAACAATGTTGTTGTGAAATGATAATTTTACCCTTATGATGTTAGCAAAGTTCTAACAGTGTTGTAATGGGAGTGGACCAGTGAAAAAAAGTTAACTTTAGGTGGAGTGTTGCCAAAAAACAATTGTGTATTTTTAAAAAAAGCTAGAAAAATAGGTGGTTAGTGGATAATTATATTTAAAATTATAATATAGTGAAACAAATTTAATAATAATTCGACTAACAAATTGATATTAATTAATTGATATTGATGAATTATAATAAAAATATATTAAAATAATGATTTAGTTTCCAATTTGAATAAGGATAATCTTGGGTTTTGGTTATAATTTTGAGGATATTTATGGAATTGTATTAAAGGATAAAATTTATTCTTAAAATCAGAATCTAAAAGCTACTCCTTCCCTGCTTTTCAAAATCAGCTATAGGAGGGGCTGATTTTGACAAAAATGATTTTGATTTTTTTTTACCAAACACTAAAATTAGCTTTTGGATTTTCAAAATTACTTTTAAACCTCCCAAAAACAATCCCAAACGGGCCCTTAAAATTCTTGTACTTTCGGACTGTAGGTGAGTGAAAATATAGAAAAATAAGACGAAATAAATTCAAACTACAATTAAATAAAATAAAAGAAGAAATGGAACTCATGGTGCCACTTCACCATTAATTAAATTGACAAAAAATAAATATTAAGCCATTACCAGCTAACAACCTCCTCTACAGTTCTTTCTCAGGACTTAGCTTGTGAGGGAAAACGGGATTACTTGAATACACAACTAATGGTGCCACTTCACCCCTTGTTGATGGTTTTTACTTGCTTGCCCAGTAGAGGCACTAGAGGTTTAGGTGAAGAAAAAGCCCCTTTTATACCAAACAATTCGGGTATCGGTTCATTTTTCAATTTGGGGGAAATGAAAAAAAAAAGAAACAGAGTTTTAGCTTTTCATTATCTATTTGAATTAATTGAATATTATTTGTAAATAGACAAGGAAAAATAGAAGAGACAGAGAACAGAAAAACGAAAGAGAAAGAGGATGATAAAGGCAAGATAGCGATAGAGCTTGGGTACGATAGTCAGATGGGAAAAATTGCTTAAGTGTTGGTTTGGATATTTTAAAATATCATTTTCACCTTGATTCAATAGGGTTTAATGGTCTATACTCCAAACATTAAAACTTTAAACCTTAGAGGTCTTAGGTTTGAGTTTGAATTAAAATAAAAAATAATGATTTTTTTAACATCTGATACTTTAGTGTTAGAGATCTTTAATGTTTAATTCACTGACACACTAATATCAATAACCTCTTACACTTATGTTAAAAGTGAAAAATGATGCATATGTACATAATTATTGACACTTTGCTAAGTGTTAGTAAAAGTTATTTTTATAATAATGTGTGTTGGGTCCATCTCATTTGGGGGCCCAAAATCCTAAAGTCCTGAAAGGTTCGCTTGATGTGCAATTAACATTAAGCTTTGGAGTTGGATGAAAATTGCCATGAAATTTGGCTATAAAAGCAAGTGAAAGTTGTTGCCCTAGATAACGTGTGCATGCAGAAGAAATGGTAAGAGAGAGAAAAGATAGCGGAGGTTTTTAATTTGGGAATAGTGATTTCAATCTTTGATTGGACGTTCAGAAGATGATTTTTACTCCGTTTTCTCCTAAATTTTTAGGTAAGTTATTGGCATCGCCCTCTACAATTCTACTGGACTTGATTTTTATTTTATCCTCTCCTTAACTATTATTTTAGATATCCACTTGTTAGAGAGATAATTATTAGGCTATTACTATAACCCAAGAATATTGAGATTCTTGATGTTGATAGCCTTTCGTATTATATAAAGAAGAATTTGTGTTGTAATTTCATTAATATAGTGGAAGATTATATTGGACTACAGTCCCGTGGTTTTTCCTACCTTGGGTTTTCCATATAAATTCTATGTCTTTTATGGCTAGTTTTTGCTCTAAGTTTTGTTGGTTTATGTTTCTGCCTAATTATTTATGGTACACATCCTATTTTAATCACACAAAAAATGAAAAATTTTTATTTTTGCTTAATTTACAACTGTTTGTGGTTCTTTTCCCAACAAAGTGGTATCAGAGCGTCAAAACAAGCAACAAAACAAGCAAGAGAAAAATGTGATGCTTAGAAAAATGACAACACTACAGCAATAGTTGATGGTGATTTGGGTATTGTTTATGATGAGAGCTTAGTAAATCTCACTTGTCATACTAGTAATTGGGTGATTGATTCGGGTGCTTCGTTTCATGTTACTCCACATCGTGATTACTTCTCATCCTATGCCAATGGTAATTATGGCCATGTTTGGCTAGGAAATGAGGGGGCATCCAAAATTGTGGGCATAGGAGATATTTGCTTGGAAACTAGCATTGGCTGTAAGTTGTTGCTTAAAGGGGTCAAACATGTACCAAATATTCGCTTTAATTTGATCTTTACAAGCAAGCTTGATGATGATGGTTACACTAACCAATTTGGTGAAGGAAAATAGAAGCTCACCAAAGGCTCCCTAGTGCTAGCTAAGAAGAAAAAAATAAACACTCTATATGTGTTAGAAGCCAAGAGCAAGAAAGAATATGTGAATATAGTTGTAAAAGATTTTGACATTGAGAAATGACATAAAAGACTTGGTCATATTGGTGAGAAAGGATTAAAACTCTTGCCAAAAAATGATTTCTACCCAGCTTCGCAGGTATGTCCCTCAAGACTTGTGTTCATTGTTTGGCAGAAAAGATACACAGAGTAGCTTTTAAAAACATTTCTCCATCTTGAAAGTTGTAAATACTTGATTTGATTCAAACTGGTGTTTGCATGATGCAAAGTAGATCAATAGGAGGTATACTTTATTTTATGACTTTTATTGATGACGATTCTAGAAAAAGTGTGGGCTTTTAATTTGATATCTAAAGACTAGGTGCTTGATATCTTTAAGTTCTTCCATGCTTATATTACGAGAGGGACAGGAAAAAAACTAAAATGTGTAAGGGCAGACAATAGTGGTGAGTACAGAGGACCATTTGAACAGTATTGCAGATCCCATGGAATCAGACTTGAGAAGACTGTACTAAAAACCCCGCAGCAGAATGATGTTATAGAAAGGATGAATAGAACAATTGAAAAGAGGGTCAGGTGCATGCTTTCTAATGCCAAACTTCCTAAATCTTTCTGGGCAAAGGCTATGCGTACTGTAATTGACTTGATTAACCTTTCTCCTTCAGCTCCATTTGATGTCGATATACTTGAGAGAGTTTGGACCGAGAAAGATGTTTCTTATAAATACTTGAGAGTGTTTAGTTGCACAACATATGTTCACATTCCTAAGGATGAGAGATTGAAACTTGATGATAAAGCTAAGGAATGCATTTCTTAGCCTATTGCATGAAGAATGTGGGTACAAATTATGGGATCTAGTGGCAAGAAAATTGATCAGAAGTGGAGATATTGTTCTTCTTGAAGATCAGATAGTTAATGATGCAGCGAAGAATAACAAGTCTCAGTCATCTCTAGAGATTCCTATTACTCCACCTGTAGTTCATAATGATCATGAGGGAGTTAGAGAGGATAATAATGATAGTCCAATAAAACCAATTAACCAGGCACCTCCAAAACAACCAGCACCACCAGTTGAGCCAGAATTGAGAAAATCCACTAGAGAACGATGACATTCTACTAGATATCCTTCACATGAGTATATGACGCTTACAGATGGAGGAGAGCCAGAATTTTTTAAAGAAGCAATGTCTCACTAACAAAAAAGTGAGTAGGTTAAAGTTATGCAAGAATAGATGAAATCCTTGAATGAGAACCACACTTATGACTTAGTGAAGCTTCCTAAGAGAAAGAGGGCACTAAAAAACAAATGGGTTTACAGGTTGAAGACTGAAAATAACTAACAATAGCGATACAAGGCTAGATTGGTTGTGAAAGGTTTCGGCTAGAAGAAAGGTGTCGATTTTGAAGAAATATCTTCTCCTATGGTGAAGAAGTTCTCTATCCAAGTAGTCCTAGGATTAGCAACTAGCTTGAATTTGGAGATTGAACAGCTTGATGTAAATACAGCTTTCTTGCATGATGACTTAGAGAGGACAAAATATAAATGGAGTACCTTGAAGGGTTCAGTGTCAAAGGCAAAGAAGAACTTGTGTGCAAGTTAAAAAAAAGTTTGTACAGGCTGAAACAAGCGCCAAGGTAGTGGTACAAGAATTTTGATTCTTTTATGGAGAATCATGTGTTTAGAAAGACTATATGCACCCATTGTATTTTTGTAAAGAAGTTTGGTGATAATGATTTCATCATTCTTTTACTTTATGTAGACGACATATTGATTGTTGGCCAGGATACTAGTAAGATTAACGAGCTAAAGAGAGAGCTCAGCAAGTATTTTGCAATGAAGGACTTAGGACCAGCGAAACATATTCTTGGCATGAAGATTTCTCGCGATAAAAAATCTGGGAAGTTATGGTTATCTCAAGAAGCATATGTTGAAAGAGTTCTTGAAAGATTTAACATGAGCAATGCAAAATCTATTTGCTCTCCACCTAAAGGCGATTTCAATCTTAGTTCTGAGCATTATCCTACAAGTGAGAGAGAGAAGAAAAATATGAAAGGAGTTCCTTATGCTTCAGCAGTTGGTAGTTTGATATATGATATGGTTTGTACAAGACCAGATATTGCTCATGTAGTTAGTATAGTTAGCCGGTTTCTCTCCAATCTGGGCAAAGAACACTGGATAGTGGTAAAGTGGATTCTCAGATATCTTAAAGGCACTTCCAAGGCATGTTAATGTTTTGGCAGTGACAAACATGTGTTATAAGTGTACACAAATGCAGATATGGCAGGAGATGTTGATTCCGAAAAATCTCTATCAGCATATTTGCTCACCTTTGCAAGGGGAGTAATCTCATGGCAGTCCAAACTTCAGCAGTGTGTTGCCCTGTCTACCACTAAAGCAGAGTACATTGCAATCATTAAAGGTTGCAAAGAAACCTTATGGATGGAAAATTTCCTATAAGATTTAGATGTGAAGCAAGACAACTTTGTTGTGTACTGCGACAGTCAGAGTGCAATTCACTTGGAAATGAATTCAACATACCATTCAAAATCCAAGCATACTGATGTGAGGTATCATTAGATATGATACGTACTTGAGAAGAAACAATTGCAGCTTGAGAATATACATACAATAGAGAATGAATCAGATATGATGACAAAGTCATTACCTAAGGAGAAACTAAAAAGCTATATACAGAAAGCGGGCTTGGCAGTCCCCCCCAAATGATCTAGAGAGAGAGATTTGCTAGGTCCATCTCATTTAGGGCCCCAAAGTCCGAAAAGGCTTACTTGATATGCAATTAACATCAAGCTTTGGAGTTGGATGAAAATTGCCATGAAATTTGGCTACAAAAGCAAGTGAAAGCCACTGCCCTAGATAACGTGTGCATGCAAAAGAAGCGGCGAGAGAGAGAAAAGACAGCGGAGGCTTTTAATTTGGGAATAGTGATTTCAATTTTGATTGGACGATCAGAAGGCGATTTTTACTCTGTTTTCTCCCAAATTTTAAAAGTAAGTTACTGGCATCCCAAATTTTATTTTATTCTCATCTTGGCTATTACTTGAGATACCCACTTGTTAAAGAGATCGTTATTAGACTGTTACTGTAATCCAAGAATATTGAGATTCTTGATGTTGGTAGCCTCTATTATTATCTAAAGAAAAATTTGTATTGTAATCCCATTAATATAGTGGAAGATTATATTGGATTACGGTCCCGTGAATTTTCCCGCTTTGGGTTTTCACGTAATATTTATGTCTCTTATGGTTAGTTTTTACTTTGGGTTTTGTTGATTTATTTTTCCACCTATTTATTTGTGATACACATCCTATTTTAATCACACAAAGAGGGAAAGAGTTTTGTTTCCGCTTAATTTGCAACTGTTTGTGGGAGTCCATTTCCCAACAATGTGGTGTGATAATCAAAGTGCAGCATTTCATTCAAGAACAAAACACATTGAATTGGATGTTCATTTCCTTAGGGAAAAGGTTGCTGCTGATAGTCTTCAAGTTCATTACATTTTTAGCTCTGATCAAATTGCAGATATTCTCACAAAGGCCCTGTCATACCATCATTTTCGTCTCTTGTATAACAACCTCAACTTTACTTTCCCAGGCTTAGCTTGAGAGGGGCTGTTAATGATATTGCTTATTGCTTCAGTTGACATGGGAAGCTTCAACTATGTGTCAAATAGAATTTTAGTTATATGTATTGGTTATAACTACTTGCCATATGGCATCTTGTAATAGGTTGTTCTAGATCAAATTTGTTATTGCTAGGTAAAGCTGTTATAGCAGCTCAGCAACTATAAATTGAGCTTAGCTTAATTTTCAGATTGTAGTTCGTTAATCTTCCAATTGAATCTAGAATTTTCCGCTTCGTTCGCTCTGATTTTCTTAGTCACTAAACATCTAGTTACAATTTCTCAATTACGAAATAAGAATATGAAATCAAGATAAAAGATGTGTAAGTTGATTTTATTTCTATAACATTTTGCAATTACTAATCTGAAAAAGTGGTTAATTTATTTCAATAACATTTTGCGAATACTAATCTAAAGAAGTCGACTTGAATTTTGAAAACGTTGTTTGTTCTTGACTATGTTATCCATGCATGCTTTCATATTTCGGGGTGGCTATGGGCTATGAGCTGAGTGGCCTTGCTTAGCTCCATCGACAAGAAATAGGCTCCTTGGCAAATCGAGTTAATGCTTCTCCGACTTGTTATACATAATCTTTTAGATTATTAACAAAGGGCTAACCGAGGAACTAAAATTAAATTTAGAGATATGATCTTTGCAAGCCAATGTAGTTTAGTGCTGGGCTCATCCACTACTGGTTCTTACTATAAAAAATGCATTTGCATTTCACTTTATTATTGCTAGTATTAGCCAAAAATTAATTATGAAGCATTGATTTTTTTAAGCCAATATTAGCTTATTCATAAGAAAATGTAGGAAAACAGAATAAAAAAATATATTTAAGCTATTTTCCAAGAGACTTGGATGTCCTTTTGAAAGGATGTGGGTATCTTGAAGGAGTTCATGGAATGCTCCTAGTGGCTCTCTTTTGTGCCAGAGGAAAATCGTTGAGAGAGAAAATTTTGTAAAAGATAATCTCACCAGGATTTTTCAAAGAATATGTCATATAAATTAAAAGTAGAGAATAACACTAGTCACATATCTTAATTTTTATACAAAAAGTTCTCGACTAGAGAAATACATACAACTGTTAAGAGTGGCCACTTTCCAGATATTATTTATTATATAAAAAATTATTACTCTCTTGTATACATATGCTATAAATATTTCACTCATCAAAAAATATCACACAATCTCACAAATAATTTCTTTTAAATATATAATTAGATTAAACAACTATATGCTTTGTGCATAACTTTATTTGCCAGTGTCATATAACAAATCGAACATTTTGACGTACATTTCTATCTATCCTCAACAAGTTTGCTTCCATGGCCAATAATTCAAAATTATGCAACTACCAAATTAGCTTGTAGGGGTGTTTTCGCGGATCAGATTTTGCAGATTGGACATCAATCTATATTCAATCCACGATTTTGTGGATTATAAATTTTCAATCCAATCCAATCCAATCCATTGGATGTGAAGGAAACCTTACAAATTCATTTTGTTGCTAGAATCAACACAGTTAACTATTTTGTACCACTAAAAACAAGCATCTACTAAAGAAAAATACATATTTTGGCTACAAAGGGTGATAAGGAACACCATTTCCTTCGTTATTCAAAGTTTTACATATTATTTACTTACAATATTGATCGACTCATAAATGTGGATTAAGATGATCAATTAGATAATTCCTAGTAAATAACAAGAAAAATAGATAAACAACAATGTCAAATACATAACGACGACAATAGGGGTGGGCGTTCGGATTGGGTTAACTCGAACCGAACCAAACCAAACCTAAAATTTATTTCTGGTTCAGTTCGGGTTAACCTGTGCAACCTGAATGGATTCAAACTATCAACTCGCTCAGGTTAAAATTCGGTTTGGATTCGAATTTTCACATAAACGGGTTGAATTTTTTTTTTAAGTTTTGGCTTTTAAAATTTAAAAATATATATATGTATTAAACAAAAAAAAATCTCTTATCTCTCACTGTCTCACACTCTCACTACCTCATTGTTCTCACTTCTCACACTATCGGTCTCGTTACCTAGCAGCAAGCCTCGAAAGCAAATCCATAAACAATGAAGACGAGGCCACGACGACAACAGCAGGAAGCCTGTTGCCCACAGCCGTCCAGCTCTAGTAGATGCCCTATTGCAGTTGTTCACCGCAACCCACTCATCGTCAGCCAGCACGCCTTCAATAATCAAGTCGCTTGTAGCCGCGCCTTGTCGTTCACCTCGCTTCTCACTCAGTCCCACACAGTCACGCTTTGCCAACACTGTAGTTTTCCATCAATCAAGGTTTGTAGTTTAGTCCATACTTGGTACTGATATTTGGATTTTAGAGTGGGTTTATTGCTGACTTGCTATTGACTATCGTTGTTAATTAAATTGGAGATTGTTAATTAATTAATTAACAATTGTTCAATTATTTGGTGTGGTTTGCTACTGTTGACTGATAATTGAACAATTGGAGATTGTTTTTAATTAAATTGGAGTGGGTTTGTAACGTTTGTCGTTGTTGACTGATAATTGAACAATTGGAGACTATTATTAATTAAATTGGAGTGGATTTGTTGCTGTTGATTGATAATTGAACAATTGAATATTTTTGTTAATTAAATTGGAGTGGGTTTGTTGTTGTTATTATTAATTAAATTGGAGATTGTTAATTAATTAATTTGTGCTTTTTTTTAATTTAGAATATGGCAATATATTGAATACTGATTCATAGTTATTATTACTATTATTATTATTGTTTGTTTAACTTAATTATTGTTCGGCAAAGTTATATTAATTCCCAAATGTTGTTGTTATTGTTGTTAATTAAATTGTGATATTTTTTCAATTTATAATATATAACATTATGAAATTATGAGTGTTTGTAATGAGAACTCATTTTTTACTACAAAATCATAAGTGGGTGTTGAAATAGGATTCGCATTGGCTAGAGCGTCCAGATCCATAATAGATTATTATTATTATATTAAATTGTAATGTTTTGTTCTAGATTTCTTTGTTTTGTTATGTTTATGCCATAGATTGACTTTGATCACTGATGCGATCATGTTATGGATTTATGATTCAGATGTCTAAGACAGATAGCTCAAGAGTTCGTGACAACATCCAATTCACTGAATCTAATGAAGTTAGTGTTATGTCACCAACGGCTACGGAAGCCCAATCCAGATCGAAAAGGAAGAGGTCATCGAGGACATCATCAAAACCACCTCAGCCAAGAAATGTGATGGCTCTGAAATCAAAGGCGTGGAAGGATTTCACTAAATTGCCAGAAGATTATAATCAGTGTAAGTGCAACTATTGCGACGAAGAATATTCATGTAAATCTACTCATGGGACTAGCAATTTGTCGAACCACTTGAAAAGGTGTTTTGAATATGAAAGTTATCTATAAAATCAAGCAGCTTTAACTTAAGAACTTACTAGTGCCGGTAATGAAGAGATTGGTCAAGTTGTGGTTAAGAGATTTAATCAGGAGGCTATTAGAAGGGCAACAACTAAAATGATTATTCTTAATAAGTTGCCATTTTTTCATGTGGAGAATTCTGGATTCAGACATTTTTACAGTGTTGCATGTCCTAAGTTTGTGGTCCCATCTCGTAGAACCATTACTAAGGATATTCTTGACTTATTTCTAGTTGAAAAGGCTTCGTTGAAGAGTTTATTATATGATAAGAAGCAAATAGTCTTGCTCACTACGAATATTTGGACTTCCATCACGATGGCCAGTTATATGGTAATAATAGCTCACTTTATTGACCAAGATTGGCAATTACGCAGGAGGATCATCAGTTTTAACACAATTTTTTATCATAAAGGGGAGACGATTGGTAAGCAGCTCGAGAAATGTTTGCTTAATTGGGGTATAGAGAGGGCGTTCACAGTCGTTGTGGACAATGCAAGTGCAAATAAGGTTACCATTAGCTATTTGATGAATAAATTGAAGACTTTGAGAGATGATGCATTGGTGTTGAATGGTAACTTTATGCATGTGCGTTGTTGCGCACATATTATGAATCTTATTGTTAATAAGGGGTTGAAAAAACTAGACGACAGTATTATTAGTATCCGCAATGTTATAAAGTATGTGAGATCACCTACTGCGAGATCGAAAACATTTCAAATTCATGTAGAGTAAGAAAGGTTTTGGGGAAGAATGGTCAGCCTTCTAGAGGAAATATGGTTTTAGATTGTCCAACTAGGTGGAATTCCACATATACCATGTTGATGACAGTATTGAAGTTTAGATTGGTATTTGATCGAATAACAAATTAGGATAAGCTTCATCATGCTTATTTTCGTAAAGAAGAAGGTAGGAAGAAAAAGGTGGGACCACCAGAAAGTTATGATTGGGATAATGCTCGTCAGATGGTCAGGTTTTTGAGGATTTTTTACGATGCCACACGGGCATTTTCTTCTTCTCTGAGGGTGATATCTAGTACGTACGACAACGAGATATGCGACGTTAAAAATGCTTTGAATATAATGGCGGATAGCCATGACCCGCACATTAGTATGATAGCAAGTAGCATGAAGGAGAAATTTGAGGAGTGTTGGGAGGGGCCTTTGAAGATAAACAAGTTGTTGATGTTGCTTTTGTATTAGATCCACGAGGGAAAATGAATTTTGCAACACTTTTTTTTTAGGCTTTATACAGTAAAGATAGTGCAAAATGTGCTGAGATGAAAAACGTGCTGAAAGATGTGTTAAACAAGCTTTTGGAAGCATACAGTGCTCAACACTTAAAACCACGGGCTAGTGCAAGTGCAAGTGCGAGTGCATTTCCAAGTACAAGTACTGGTTTAGTGCTTTCATGGATGAAGACGATGAGGCTGCTGTCACTAGAGATCACATAGAATTGTCAAATGTGCTAGATCTCTACTTGATAGAGTCAGCTGAATATCAAGCGCCTAATGCATTGGGTGCTCCATTTGATATTTTGCTATGGTAGAAAAGCTAATAGTTTGAAATACCCAATTTTGTCGTAAATAGCAAGAGATGTGCTTGCCATTCCAATATCTACAGTTGCATCTAAGTTCACTTTTGGCACGAGAGGTCATATTTTAGATTAATATAGGAGTTCTATGACTCCAGATATGGTTAAAGCATTGATACTAATGCAAAACTAGTTGCGATCTTCAATTTTTGTTGATTCAATAACAAACCTTCAAGCATTGGTTGAGGAAAACGAGTTTATGGATGCTCTTACAGAAGGTATAAATATTAATGGTTACTTATTTACTTATTTATTTTTAAGATTTGTTTACTTTAAGAGTTATTTACTTCAAGTCTTTTTATTTCATGTAGAGCTTCGTAAATCGACACACGCGGACCATCCAAGTGTTCTAATATGAAAATTTTTTGTTGCAACAGTAAGTATGTAACAATGTATATTGATTTGGATCAAGCATAATAATCAATTACAAAATTAGGGCATAGTCATAATACAAACATGCTACTAGTAATATTGAGAATTGCATAATAATCAATTACACAATTAAGGCGTAGTCATAATACAAACATGCTACTAGTAATATTGAGAATTGCATAATAATCAATTACACAATTAGGGCGTAGTCATAATACAAACATGCTACTAATAATATTGAGAATTGTTAAGGCATATTGAGTGATTCTACTAAATGTTAATTAATTTTTTTAATTTTTCTGTAAAATGGACTAATTTGCTTCATTTTCTATCCGTTGTTGCTCGATATTTTGCTATAGTGTTGGTTAATTATTGCTAATTTAGAGGTGTTATGATGAGTATTGATGGTGTTGGAGATGGATTATTAGCCTTGTTTGTCATCTGAAGATGTTTAATCATGATTGCCATTTGCCATTTTAATTTTTAGATTTGTAATTTTTTTCATTTTATTGTGCTTGACTACATGTTTTATGTTTTATTAACTTTCAAAAGACTTGTAGAAATATTGTTAATGATGATTTTAGTTGATGTTTGTTGTTAAGGATGTTTGGATTTGAGATTTTTGGATTTTAAGTGGTGTTTGGTAGAAGTTTTGGATTAAATTGTTCCAACCCGTTCTAACACGAATTAACCCGAAATTTTTAGATTGAATTGTTCTAACCCAACCTAACCCGAATTAACCCGAACCAAAATTTTAACCTGAATTACCATTCCAATCTGATCCGAATTGCAAACCCAAACTGAACCGAACCAAATTAAATTCGGTTCGGTTTGGTTCGGGTTAGTGTTTTCAACTCGATTGGGTTCAATTCTCCAACCCGATCTGGTTGAAACTCGAACCGAAACTCGATTTGCCCACCCCTAGACGACAATGTGTTTTATTGGCTACAACTAAAGGCATTCCACTAGGAGAGAAATTAATTTATAATATTGGACCAAATGGCAACAGAGACAACATGAAATGGTTGAGCCTTCTATATAGAGAGGTCAAATTTCTCTTACATGCCCATCTTTCCCATGATGTATTGTATTAAGATCAAACTGCAAGTGTCTCTAGAGTAGCATCGCAAGTTACTTTATCTTTATATCTTCCAATGGAGAAAAGAATGTGGCATTGTTCAATAACTTTAGTCTCTCTAACTTTTTTTATCCATCCAATGTGATAAGGAGAAGGATGTTTGTGAGTTTTAAGTTGTAACTTGTCAACCATTGTCTTGGAAACTATATTCTCAGTATTACCACTATCAATAATTAGATCATATAGCTCTCATTGACTATGCATCTTGTTTTGTAGATGTTATATCTCTTAGTATCTTTTTCTCTCTTTGAACGTTGTACTACTAGTGATACTCTTTCATCTAGATGTGTCCACTCTTCTTCCTCTTCTATATATTTATTGTCTTCAAATAGTCAAGCTCTTCATTTTCCTCGGTATAAGTTTCCAAATTGACTGTTTGGTGTCATTATTTGAGACATTGGTTTGATGTATTGTCTGATTTGGAACAACAAAAACATTTGTTGTCTCGAGGAATTGTATAAGGATTACTACTACTTGGTGGATCTTTTGTGGGTCATATATTTTGTCCATTACTATTTTGTGTTGGCTTTCTAAAGTTTTCTATAGGAGCTTTTCCTTTGTTGACTTCATATCTCTACTTTGGTTGCTGACCATGATTGAATAGCGTGGGGTGGTTTGATTATAAGCCTTTCTTTTTTCAAGTTGCATTTCCACTTTTTTGGCTAGTCGAATGGCGTTCTGCAATGTATGTACTGGTTGTAACCCAACTTGATCTTCTATTTCAGGACATAAACCATCTAAGAATTGACCAACTATTTGGGCCTTTGTCTCGTGGAGTTTATTTCGTTCCTTGACAACAATTGCAAATAGGGTTTGTACATAGTCAAGAGGCAAAAATTGTTCTATTAACAAGTGATGCATGCTATGCTATATCTTGACCTTTCCTTTTCTTTGTAGCACACAAGACATCTATAATCGTCCTACCAAACTATAGCAATACCTTTGAGTTTATGCGCTACTACCTTGACTTTCTTTTATTTTAAAAAGTCCATTGTTTTAAAGAATCATTCAACATCTTATAAGCAATCAAGAAAGTCTTCAATGCCTAGTTGTCTACTGAATGATGGGAGTTTAACTTTGATGTGGCAATCATTGTGAGTAGCTTTTGTATTCCTACTCGAGCAACTTGTCTCCTTAGTTCTATTAGTCTTCTTTTGTTCATTAGAATAATTTCTTGAATCAACAATATCATTTCCCTTTGCTTCTTGATCACTTCTTTGGGCAAGTCTAATCACTTTTAAATCTTGTCTCATGCCAAGTAATTATTCTTCCATCACCGTAATATAAGTTTATATTGACTGTAGGGCTTTCATTGTTTTATGTTATGCTTCGGCTGAATGGGTTTGTGATTGTTTGAGTCGCTCTATCCCCATTATAATTCAGTCTTCAATATGGAGTATTGCTTTCTCCAAAAACTTTTTTTTTTATACTTTTTTTCTTGGTTTTTTGGGTTTTTGTAAGAACAAAGAAAAAATAATAGGGTAATGTTGTAATTAAGGAAAAAAGGGGTAAAACTATAATTATGCAAAAGATGTGGTTACCAGCGATGGTGACCGAAAAAAATAAACAAAGATGGGTGGATCTGGAAAATTTAAGGTCAATAAATGTGATGGTGGTGGTGGTTTGATTCAAATTATTGTGATTTAACTGAAACTTGAATTGAAGTGGCAGTTGGAGGCTTGTGTCTTTTTCCAATGAATATAGCAACAGCTGGCTGTGGCAACGGTTTAGGAAGAAAAGGCTGATGAGCAATTTGGTTTGGTAATAGCTATCAATTCACGGCAGAAAGTGACAAACCGACCAGCATTTTGTGCGGCAGTTTGGGGGCTGTTTTAGTGTGTTTCCAGTGGCTACGGTGGCTAGTTGGTGGTGTTAATGGCTTGGATATGGTCGGTGGCGTGTGGGCGTTCCAACGTGAGGGTGAAGATTGATAGAAAGAAGAAGTAATGGTGGCCGCGGTCGCCGCAGGTGGCAGTTGTGATAGTGGTTTGGGTTTTTTTTTATTTAATTGAATTAATGGATGATGGAGGAAGGATATGTGTACGGAGGGTGGTTAATGGTCAGGAAAGCTCTGCCTGATACAGAGAATGACTCTGATACCACTTGACACAAGGCGGCGGCGATACTAGATTTCATTCTAGCGTACGTTCTTGAAAACTCAAAAAGGAGGGCTCTCAATAAGGAGAATGTATCTTAATAAGAAAATATTGAATAGTATTACAGAGAAGCTTGTGTAAAGAAATAAGTATAACAAACGTATTTATACTAGTTGGGATTATCCTATTCCTAATTAAATTATGATTCCTTATAAGAAAAGGAATGTGTTTTAAATAAGAAATTACAAAGCAAATCCTAATCAAACTAGAAAAAAAGAATTTAAACTTATACTCCAACTATAATTATGTTTGTCCTACATCAGAAGTTGTGTCATTCCCCACAATAAACAAATCCTGTTATATGAGCTCTATTAATTAACTTGTAATTTGTACTAAAAATTAAAGGAAAAGAAAAAGAAATATTACTACAAACAACTGCTTGATGTTTTTTGTCATTCTCTACACTCTTGTCTTGGATAATATTAAGAAGAGTATCTAATATATCTTAAGATTCGGTGTTATTATTGCAACCATGTTCTTGTCTTTGCTTCAATCGTTGATCAACGAAGCCATCCAACACCTCGAACAATTTTCAGTAGGGGAAAATGGTCGGACAAATTAGGCTTTTCTGCTTCTTCCATGATACCCCAAATTGTATCCTTAAACTCCCGCTAATTGGGATCAACCAAGTTATTAGAAAATATTGTGTTAGATGACAAATTAAGGGAAGTATGAAAAGCAGCTTGGCCAAAACCTATTGCTTTACCGGCAGGGCAATTTTCTTCAACATAAGCGAGAAGGTCATTGATTTTCTTGCGCCGGAGGTCTTGATCGAAAGACTTTCCACAGTGGCTGGACTGGCAGCCGGACCCAACTAAATTCTTGGTATCAGTAGGATTTGGACAAGACTGCTTCAGGGACCTTTCAATCACAGAATAATGAATCACAATTTTTAAGGATAGCTTTGGCCATGCTTGGAGAAGAAACCACTACTGTCGTCACCAGGCCAAGTCTTAGACTCATTATACGGCCATGAATCTTGGTAAGATTGGCCAGTGACTTGTGAGGTTTACCACCCGGCTCCAGGAGGTTTCCGATCACCGGATATGGCTTTGGTCCCGGTCGAACCTGTTTGCGTCGTCATAGAAATGAAACTTAAAGCCATCACCCAAACGAATGTAAATACGAGCCATAGTATGCAGCTAATTAATAAATCCATCTTTCAGCTTAATTTAAGTTCTCTTTATTTCAAACTCTCAATATTAACAACATCCTCGATCAGCTTCTTTTAAAGATTTGATTAATAACATTCGAAAGGTGAGCTTGTGTCACTTGTCGTCCACCCAGGCGGCCGCTTCGGGCCATATGTTAGGAAGGCACGTTTATTTTGATATTTCATAGTACCTGAATTAATAATTTTTTTATGAGCTTATTTTTTAGGCCTCTTTTAATAAGAACAAGATTCTCTCCCGATGTGACCATGTACTTAGTAAATAACTCTCAATTATTGATTAATAGTTAATAAATAATTTTTAAAAAGTTGAATTTTACCTATACACTATTATTAAAAGACACATGGTAGAAGATCTTTAAAAGTTTAATAGAGTTTAGATCATGAGAGAATCCTATTTCTTTTCAATAATTATCCTGAAATTACGAATTTATATGCAAATTTTATATTTGTTATGGCTAATGTTAAAGAGCTATAACTGTTATTTTATTGCTAATTTTTCTAAGAAGAAAATTAATTTTTTTTATCTTTCTAGGTTTAAAAATATTTAATTATTTAACATTACAAAATTTATTGTGCTCATCTCTACAAAAGAATTTGTTATATTCACTGAGTCACTTTTGAAGTTAAAAGAAAAATAGCTTCTTCAAACAATTGTTTTAAAGAAAGTTAAAAAGATATCTTTTTAACTTTTCCTCTTCTCTAAAATTTCATAATATCTTGTTGATTATTGTTGAAGTTCAATGTGTAGTTAAAACTTGATTAAATTTTGAAGTGTTTTATATTTCTTTGTTATTGACTGTAAGGATATCTCATAAAAAAAATTTCTCCTGAGGCCCTTGTAACTTGAATCCTTGATGTTGGCCCCAATCACTTGAGTAATTTTTTCTTTCAAAAACATAAGCATTTATTTATTGTAGTGGAAAATGTTGGGATAGGATTTTAATAGTAGTGGGTAAGGTTCGATATATAAAATATCATAAAATTTATAACATAACACATAAATCTAAATAAAACATTAAGTAGAGACCAAGGCTTAGCTCTACTTGTTATGGATAGCCTTCCTAGGACTTAGATCTTGGGTTTGAGTCTCCTATAGTGTGCGCGTGTTTTTAATCAATAATATTTTAAAGAATAAACTAGAATACAAAGTAATAAGTATATTTGGTAATATGATATTTTAAGGTTATAATTTATATAGTAGAGGTTATAGAAAAACAAACATTTTTTTGTGGTAAAAACAAGGTTGTAATAGGAAATTTAAAAGTACGTAGTAGCCTATGTTATAGGCTCCTAAAAAAATCAACTTTCAAAATAAATCATCCTATGAAAAGAAATAACTTTAAATAGTTACCAAGCACCTTTTTTTAATAAAAAATTATTATTAGTAGTAGTAGTAGGAAAAAAGACACTTATACTCCCAAGATTTAGGGAAATTAATGATCATTAAGACCCCCAAATTTTTTAAAAGGGACGCGAGAACTTCTTTTTTACCACAATATCCTTTTGGTACAAATTTAATATTAATAGTAGGGGTGTTCGCGGATCGGATTTTACGGATTGGACATCAATCCATATCTGATCCATGATTTTGCGAATTATAATTTTTCAATCCAATCCAATCCACGGATTGATAAAATTCAATCCAAATCCAATCCATACATCTGCGGATCGGATGCGGATTTGACTCAATCCATATCTAATCCACCATTTTGCGCATTAGTTTTCGAATTAAAAATTTTAGTTCTCTCCAACTAATGAAATAAAAAAAATCTAATATAAAAATAATTTTGCTACCAATTAAATTTAAAATTGAATAAAATTAAAATAAATTAATTGTTTAAATAAAGCTAAAATAATACATTTAAAGTTTCAAAATATAACACATCGAGACTAATTATTCAAATAAAGCTACAATAATATGTTCAAAGTTTTAAAATATAATACACCAAGCTTAATTGTTCAAATAAAGTTACAATAATACGTTAATATAACACCAAAATTAATTGTTCAAATAAAGCCACAATTAATTGAAATGGCGAAGTTTCAGAAACCAAACACAGCCTGATCCTTCACCAGGGCTGTTGCGCCTGTCGAAAAGTGGTGATTACGGAGCCGTCCACAATGGGAACCAGGAGAAGCCGTACGGGTGGCGATCTTGAAGGTTGTGATAGTGAAATTGTTCAGCTGGAACCAGTGAATGTGAAGTGGCTCGATGGACTTGGGAAATAAGATGGCTTGCTCTCGCCGGAATCGTGCGGCCGATGTCCTTCAAATTCGTGTCGAGAGTGTATCCAACCAGTATTGAGTGTTGCTAGTGTGTGTGACGGCGGGGAAGCTTAGGGTTTTTTGTTTGCAAATTGTTGGTGACTTGGCGTCATGTTACTTTGATTTTGGGTGATTTTGCAAATTGTTGGTGACTTGACGTTATATTACCTTGCTTTTGCTAGTGTGTGTGACTTTGCTTTTATTTTGTTTTACAATTTTTACAAGTTATATTTGTATATTTGATTATTTAATTATTTTTCATTTTATATTATTATTGAGTAATGGCTAAGATATGTTATAGTGCTTATGTAACTATATAATGTCACATTTATAATTTTTTTAATTAAATTTATAATAAATTTTTAATTATATATATATATATTTTTTTTTTTTTGCGGATTCACGGATTTCTGCGGATTTACAGAAGTAAATCTATATCTAATCCATTGACTGCGGATTTTTAAATTTTTAATCCATATCCAATCCACCAATCCACGGATCGGATTGAGCGGATCGGATTAGATTCTGAACACCCCTAATTAATAGTACAATCTATCTAGCAGGCTAATAATATTAAATTACTTTTAACATTTAAAATAATATTAAATTATTATATTTATTTTAGTAATATATTTGTGTTTATTATAAAGATTTTAAATAAATCTTTGCGTTAAAAAGGTTTTACAATTAACAAAATATTTCCCAATTAATAATATTAATATTATTTTTTTAATAATATTCCAAATAATTTTAATGCTATGTTTCTATTTATTATTAAATATTACTTTCATATAATAAAATAGATCTAATAGATTGAAAAATATAAAAATATTTTTTAAATATTAAAACTATTTTAAAATGTATATTACTTTTATTTTAATGCCATATTTCTATTTATTATAAAATTTTTGCATCAAATTTTTTGGGTTAAAAAGGCAAAGGGTATTATAGTAAAAAAAAGTTTTGATGTCCTTTATTGAAAACTTAGGGTATATGTATCCTTTTTCCTTCTTCTTATTATTATCAGGGATAATAAAGTCAAACCAAGGAATGCAATCTCATTCCCAAACCCATGAGAATGAGATTCTCATTTCTTATTCCTAAATTTGGTGGGTTCCACAATTTTCATTCTATTCTTTGATTCAATTTTTACAAATAGACACACAAAATAGAAATTATATCTCATCCTGATTTTCTAATCCAGGATTTAACATACCCTTATAGAGTGTTTACTTCTCAAATTGAAGTGTAAATCCTAATATTGAGAGTGCAGAAAGAGAGTGGGAAATAGAAATTATTTTTCATCCTGGTTTTCTAATCCAAGATTTAACATACCCTTATAGAGTGTTTACTTCTCAAATTGAAGTGTGAATCCTAGTATTGAGAGTGCAGAGTAAGAGTGGGAGTAGAGTGTTTACTTACTCTAGACTGAGAGAGTGGATTGACAATCAAAATTCTAATTATGAGTTTATTTTGTCTTAGATTGTGAGTGAATTATTTTAAATTATAGTTTTACCCATATATAAAGAATGTGTAGCTTTCAATTAGAAAATGAATAAGAAAATATATTTGTACAATAACATATTTATTTTATTATTAATTTTAATTATAAAATATAATTATTAATATTTTTAATGATATAAGTTTATTTTTTTAAATTTTATTTTAATTGTTCAAACTAAAAATTATTGATAATGTTCATCTGTTGAGCAGTGATTTTGGAATTTCACTAGGCTAAGGTTTGATAAAATTTGAAATTTGATATTTTGGCCCATTTTATATATGGTAATTTTTTGGATTTGTTAAGAGTATTTTTTAAATAGAAATGAGTGAGAGTGAGATTCTCACCTCACCCACAAGAGTGGGAATCTCACTCCTCACAATAAAAATGAGTAAGGCCCATGGAGTTGCATTCTCACGCCGCCCACGACAATGGGAAATAAACAATTGATTCTAACGATAAAAATTTTTGGAATTAAAAGGAGTGACAGTTAGACTCCCACCTCACCCACGCGAGTGGAAATCCTACTCCTCACAACAAAAACGGGTAGCGCCATGTAGTTAGATATCCACTCCACCTACTTTGAAGGAAAATAAACAATTGATTTTAAAGACTTCCCATTCTAGAATCCGAATTCAAAATGTAAACACAGCATTAAGAGTTTTCCCTACTACATATGGTGTAAATTCTAGGTTACCCTATACAAGTTAGACTCCTGCTCCACCTACTTTGAAGGAAAGTAAACAATTGATTTTAAAGACTTCCCACTCCAGAATCCGAATCCAAAATGTAAACCCAGCATTAGAGTTTTAAGAGTTTTCCCTACTACATATGGTGTAAATTCTAGGTTACCCTATACAAGTTAGACTCCTGCTCCACCTACTTTGAAGGAAAGTAAACAATTGATTTTAAAGACTTCCCACTCCAGAATCCGAATCCAAAATGTAAACCCAGCATTAGAGTTTTAAGAGTTTTCCCTACTACATATGGTGTAAATTCTAGGTTACCCTATACAAGTTAGACTCCTGCTCCACCTACTTTGAAGGAAAGTAAACAATTGATTTTAAAGACTTCCCACTCCAGAATCCGAATCCAAAATGTAAACCCAGCATTAGAGTTTTCCCTACTACAGATGAGGTAAATTCTAGGTTTACCCCAACTTAGAGTAATTATCTTAAATTCCTCCTAAAAGTACAAAAGAATCAATTTATCTACCAAATACCATTGATTACCATTGACTTATTAAATCATCCAACTACCAAATTAGCTTGATGACCTGGACCGATAATGTCCACAAGGACATTTACATTTATAGCAAATAAGGCGAAATTCTAGAATACACTAGTATTATCATATCAGTCATATAATAAATAAATAATACTATGACATGTGTGTATTTATTTTAAAAAAATCATAATACATGTGGTGATTATATTAAATTCAACTACACATATCAAACATACATTGGTTGGTTGTAATAACTCTGATGTATTTTAAAATTCCTTGTCAAAAATTCCTTTGCGAAACATATAATAAGAAGGAAACTTTAATCATTTTGTGGCTAGAATCAACATAGCTGATAAGCTTTAGCATGGCTAGAAACAAGCATCTGCTAAAGAAAAACACATTTAGTCATGAAATTTTTGTTGGGGAAAGATCATTTTTTTAAATTTTTATAAAACCTTTTTAAGATCACTCTCATATAATATATAAGAATTTGTAATCTAGAAATCGTACCTTGAAAATCCGATTTAGATTTTTCCACTGAAGTGATTTAGGCTCCTAGATCACGATCCGTCACCACCACGCTTGTTAGATCACGAACTGTCACCAATAATCTTCCAGGTTATGACTCAGGTTTGATACGCATGTGGGTGCGCTTTATCACTAAAGCAATTGCGAGAAAATTTTTCTCTCAACAATAGAGAGAAAAATCTCTTTCTCTGATCTGTATAAAGTGGCAGTTGTCTTTCTTTAGAGAAAATAAGCCTTTTATATCTCCCTTTAGTGAAAACCCTAAGCTCCGAAATAATAAAAAACAAAACTCACGTTACTTGCTTTTTCTATAGGGGACCCACCTTGTAAAATAACATAAGGCCCCTTACACACAAGCTAATTAAATGGAGCCTCCCACTAAATGATATATTTAGGTTTTTGACCCAAATAGCAGTTAACATATATGTTTTCATAATGTTGATTTTGATGATAACAAACAAGATTAAGAATGATATATCTTTTAAGCTCAAATTATTTTTGTGGAATCATTCTTTAAATACATGAAATGTTTGTCATCATAAAAAAGGGGGAGATTGTTAACATATATATTTTCATAATGTTGATTTTGATGATAACAAACAAGATTAAGAATGATAAATCTTTAAGCTCAAATTATTTTTTATACATTTTAAATAAATCATTATCTTTACATTATAAAGGTTTTATATTTAATAGAAAAATAATTTTATGAAATTGATTGTTTTTATTCTTTTTAAATAAATCATTATTTTCACATTATAAATGTTTCATATTTAATGGAAAAATGCTTTTATGAAATTGGTTTTTTTCAAAGTTTATGGTTTAATTGAAAGAATTTTGAAAACTTTGAAATAAACAAGTATTGCTTGAAATTTTGGTAAAAGACTTATTTTTAAAGTGTCATAGCATTTTGGGCTATATCATAATTTCATAAAGTTATGGGATTAACAAAGTATTATTTAGAAATTCTGAAATTGGACCTATTTGCAAAGTTTCATAACAATCTGGGTCGTAGTACAGTTTTATAAAGTTTTGGGGTCAAACTATAATTTTAAAAAATAGTGCACTGTGCAGATTACTGTAGCAAGCGGCTTACCGGATGTGAAAAACCGACAAGCCGGATTTTGGGCAGAATGCCTCCGGAACATAAACGGCTTATCGGATTTCGTAACCGGCAAGCTGGATAGTCAAAATTCAAATTTTTGCCTTAACGGTAACATAAAAGCGGCTTACCAGATTCCATAAACGGTAAGCCGGATACACCCAGAATGTGCATAACGGCTAGTTTTTGAGGTCAAACTATATAAATTCAAAACCAATTCATTTTTGATAATCCAAGCAAGCAAGAACAAGTGCACACAACATATATTGAGCTTCAATTTCATAACTCATCATTTATTATATCATCTTTGTTCTTCAATTTGTATATCCACTCTTAAAGAGAGATTCATTGTTGTATTTTTCATTTCTCATCAAATTGTGAGTGTACAAGTGTAAGAAACACTTGAGGTGAAGAGATTGGAGAGATAATCTCTTGTTGTAAAGGTTCATTGACACCTTGAAGTCAATTGTAAACGTTTGAAGCCTTGGAAAAGCTTGGATAGTGAAATCCTCAAGCCCGGTGTGCTTGGAGGCGTGGACGTAGGCGGGGATTGCCAAACCACGTAAAAATCCTTGAGTTTGCTTTCTCTTCCCTTGCTCATTTATTATTGTGCTTTCATTGAATTTATTGTTTTCGAATTTATTAAGGCATTAGATTGGATTTGTGTGTGGTTTGCTTAGCTTATTTTTTAAAAACCCAATTCACCCCCCTCTTGGATTGCCTAGTTAGTATTTCAATAGCTAGTTATCTTACTTATTAATCCAGTAGTGGTGCAGTCAATTAAATGAGCTAACTCGGGGATCATTTGGGAACATACAATAGTGGTTACAACAATTAAGCTTGTAATTAAAATAGCCTAATTATTTAATTCCAAATATACTCCACTAAAAGATTGGAATTGACCTTCATAATTGTATGCTCGAATAACAATTCGTCCCAAGCCACATTGATTTCTTTACTGCACAATCCTTTGTACCACATCATTAATTAAATCGATATCTCAACTGTCCAATCAATTTAATTACATCTTGTTCCTTGATAATTACTTATTTTCTCTAATGACCATTTTCAACATACTAAATATATTGACATACTCTGACCAGAGAATTCTATGATCAAGTGCCAAAAACCCATCAAGAGATGTGTTGTACAAATTCTATATTGTTAATCCATAACTCCAATACTCATAATTGCTCCCACCAAGATATCGAGTAATCTTGACCACAAATATGTGTCGTGCCCATTGGTAACTCTAATGGAATAACAATTACAATCATGAAATCATAATTAACTCAAGATTAAGATTACAGTAAAATCAATGCCTATGAGATTTAATAAGTCTGACAGTTATTACAAAGTTAATTAAATCTCATATGTGATCTGATGTTATATCAATAAATTCATACATGATTAAGACAAATCATTCAATGAATTTATTACAGTCTATACCTAAATAAAGTGCCCAACTTTATTTATCAACTGCGAACTAAATTTATTTAATCATAAGATAACTTGTATTTATGTCTTTTGTGAATTCACATGGTGATCACATAAATACATATAATATGATTAAATGGACTTTAATAAAAATATGATTGCAATTAAGATATTTGGATAAAATACGTCATTTATTTTATTAATTAGAAAAATTATTTATTACAATTAAATAAACACATATGCTTTTAAAGAGCATATTTTCCCAACAATTTTTTTTGTTATCTGTAAACTTATTTAGGACAAACGTTGTGAAGGCAAACAACGATTTCGATAACAATGCCAATTTGAGTTTCTCCACTTACTCAAAATTTTGACCAAAAAATTTATGTTTTGACTAAAAAACTCGTGACAAAAAACACCATTTCCTTTGTTATTCAAAGTGTCACATATTGTTTGCTTACAATATTGATCCACTCATAAATGTGGATTAAGGTGATCATTTAGATAATTGCTCATAAATAATAAGAACAATGATAAACAACAATGATGAATAAATACTAACGACAAAGTGCTTTATTGGTTACAATTGAGTGCACTCCAACGGGATGGAAAATTAACTATACTGAGGACTAAATGGCAACAGGGACAACACGAAGGGGTTGAGCCTTCTGTATAGTGAGGCCAAATTTCTCTTCCATGTCCATGTTCCCATCTTCAAGCTTCCAATCAAAAGAATTAATAAGTGAACCGAGCATTAGATGTAACATTCTGATTGCCAATGGCAAACCCGGACAAATGCGCCGCCCACCTCCGAAGGGAATTAGCTCAAAATTTTGGCCTTTGTAAGAAATATCTGACCCCAAAAATCTTTCGGGTATAAAAGAGTGAGGATTGTCCCATGTGTTTTCATCTCTACCAATAGCCCATACGTTGACAAAAACTTGCGCACCTTTCGGCACTGTGAAGCTTGCAATTTCAACATCTTCTGAGACTTTGCGGGCTAATAATAAAGGAACTGCCGGGTGCAACCTAAAAGTTTCTTTAACAACTGCTTGTAGATAAGGTAACCCAGTGATGTCAGATTCTTCAATTGGGTTGCCTCTGCCAACCAGTTGTTCTAACTCCAATTTTGCTTTCGATAATACCTCAGGATTGTGGAGTAGTTCTGCCATTGCCCATTCCATTGTAATTGAAGTTGTGTCATTCCCCGCAATAAACAAATCCTGTTACATGAACTCTGTTAATTAACCTGTAATTTGTACGAGAAATTAAGGAAAAGAAAAAGAAACATTTACCGCAAACAAATGCTTGATATTTTTTCTGTCAATCTCTACACTCTTGTCTTGTATAATATTGAGAAGAATATCTAATATATCTTTATATTCAGTGCTAATACTGCAACCATGTTCTTGTCTTTGCTTCAATCGTTGATCAATCAAACGATCCAACACCTCGAACATCTTGCCAGCATAAAGTGTGTTGCGGCGCCTTATCCCCTGCAGGTCAAGCATTTTTAGTAGAGGAAAATGGTCGGACAAGTTAGGCTTTCCTGCCTCTTCCATGATACCCCAAACTGTATCCTTAAACTCTCGCTCACTGGGATCAACGACATCAATAGAAAAAATTGTGTTGGATAACAAATTAAGTGAAGTATTAAAAGCAGCTTGGCCAAAATCTATTGCTTTACCCATACGGCAATTTTCATCAACATAAGCAAGAAGGTCTTTGATTTTCTTGCGTCGGAGGTCTTGATTGGCATCGAGTTTCTGACTAGTGAAAATATGCATGTTGCATATTTTTCGAAGATTTTTCCATAGTGGTGAGACTGGCAGCCAGACCAAGCTGAATTCAGGGTGCCGGTTAGGCAGGGACAAGACTGCTTCAGGGACCTTTCGATCTCTGAATGATGAATCATGTTCTTTAAGTATAGCTTTAGCCATGCTTGGAGAAGAAACCACTACTGTGGTCACCTGGCCAAGTCTTAGACTCATTATGGGGCCATGAATCTTGGCAAGCTTGGCCAGTGACTTGTGAGGTTTACCACCCAGCTCCAGGAGGTTTCCAATCACCGGATATGGCCTCGGTCCCGGTGGAAGCTGTTTACGTCTTCCTCTTGAAATGGAACTTAAAGCCATCGCGCAAACCAATGTGAATACAAGCCATAGTACACAGCTAATGAACAAATCCATCTTTGAGCTTACTTTAAGTTCTCTTTATTTCGAACCCTCAATATTAAAACTCCGTCCTTGATCACCTTCTTTTAAAGAGGCTGGAAGTTGCTTCCAGAACTTTGTATCGAAGACATGAGTAACAATAATCAAAAGGTGATCACGTGCTTGTGGGCCAGCTTGGCGGCCGCTTAAGCCCGCCGCCTATAGTCAGGAAGATTTTATTTAGAGTTGGACTATTGACACCCCTGTAAATAATTTTTAAAACTCTTTTAATTATTTTATAATTTTAATCTTTATTAAAATTATATGATAGGACAATTTTAATTAAAATCTTATTCAAAATTTAAATAATTTTTTCCTTAAAAAAATCTAACATTATAAAAATTAAAAAAGTTATTTTTTCCTCTAATTTTTTAGTAAAGAATTTACCATTGATGATTGCAATGGAGAGAAGAAAATTGTTTTTTTTTTTTCTTTTGAATGGAAGAAATCCTATTGTTGAAATGGAGTTTAATAATAAAAACAAACAAAAATTAGAGAATAAGGTTTACACCAATAAATTTTAATTAAGGGTATTTTTGTCATTGATAGAGGTGTTAAAAGAATTTTATAATTTTTTAAAATACTTTAATGGGGTTAATTAAGAAAATGGGTGTTAAGAGATATTTAGAGGGGTGACAATAGTCACACTCTTTTATTTATTTTGGTATTCCATTATACTCAAATTAATAGATTTTTTAAGTCTATATTTTTAGCTTATATTTTTTGTAAGCCTACACTTTAATTAATATTTATCCTACAATTAAATTTTTTAAATGAATTCTATATTTGATAACTTTAATAATAAAGAGCAATATCTGTTAATTTGTTATTATTTTTAAGAAAAATTTATATTTTTGGGTTCAAACAAATTAATTATTTAACATTACAAAATTTCTTGCTTTCGTCTCTACAAAAAAAAATTATTATATTTATTGACTCACATTTTAAGTAAAAAGAAAATAGTTTTTGGAAATAATGATTCTAAAAGAAATAAAAGAGATGTATTCTTAATTATTTTTCCTTTTTAAAATTTCATAGTATCTTGTTGATTATTGTTGAAATTTAAGATATAGTTAAAATATTGATTAAATTTTGAGCTCTTTCATGTATGAAACAAATTTTCTTGAGGTAGATAACTTTTCTATCCAAACTCTTATTTTTTTTATATTCAATATTATTAAATATTATAAAGCAATAATAGGAGTGGCTTTTTATAAATTATTTATAATTATTCTTGAGGTAGATAACTTTTCTTTTGTTCCTAAATAGCTTCTTGCAAAAAGCCTTCTGCGTGCGCCTTTTCCATACCCATACAAATAGGCCCCACCTCTAAATACAATTAAAGGAGTATAAAATAATCCTATGGAGATTATGGTTTAGGCTATATTGCATTAAGACCTAGTACATATTTTAAATTTAATGATTTTAAATTTATTAAATATTAAATTTTATTTAAAATTTAATTTAAATCATAATATAAATAAAATATCAATAAACCTAAAAATTTAATTAATAAATGATAATGCATTATTTTACTTTCATTACTAAAATCAATTTAATTATTTTACTTTAAATATGTAAAAATTATTTTAATTATTTAATCATTTTTATTCACTAAAATACTAAATTTAAAAATAAATTTAATTGAATAATTCTATTCGGCATTAATAAATAAAAATTAATTTATTATTAAATTCTAAAATTTAATATTTTATTGTATTGTAATATATTATATTATATTATAATATATATTTTATTTTTTATATTTATAATATTATATTATTTGATAATAGCTTGTTATTAAAGAGGCTAGAAGTTGCGTTCACAACTTTTGTATGGAAGACGTGAGTAATTATATTCAAAAGTAAGCACGTGCTTGTACGCCGCCTAGGCGGGCGGTTAGGCCATGTGTTTGGAAGACTTTATTTATTTTGGTGTTTCTAATTCTCAGATTATTAGAATGTTTAGCCTCTTAATTAATCTTTATCCTACAATTAATTTTTTTTATATAAATTCTATATTTGATAACCTTAATATTAAAGAATTATAACTCTTAATTTATTATTATTTTTCTAAAAAAAATTAAATTTTATTCTCTTTTTTAATTTAAAAATAAATTTTTTAACATTACAAAATTTCTTATAATGTTCTCCATGAAGAAAATTGTTATATTTATTGACTCATTTCTAAAGTAAAAAAAAATAGTTTTTTGAAAAATAATTTCTTTTGTTTTTTTTTAGTATTGAAGTTATAAGTGCAAGGACGCTCCATAAAAAAAATTTCTCTAAGGCCTCAGTACTCTAAAGCCAATTTTGGTCACTTGAATAATTTGTTCCATGGAAAACATAAGCTTTTATCTATTGTAATAGAAAATGCCGGGGTGGATTTTAATGGTTGTGGGTAAGGTATATATATATTGAAATTTATGTCATACTACATAAATCGAAATAAAATATAACGTAGGGACCAAGATGTAGTTCCACACATTAGATGGCAGCCTTGCGAAGGCCTAGATCTTGAGTCTCGTGTAATGTGCGTGAGTTTTTAATTAATAATATTGTAGAAAATAACATAAAATATAGAGTAATATGATATTTTGAGGTTATAATTTATATAGTCGGGCTTTATAGAAAAATAAATATAATTATTCTTTATTAAAATAATAAAGTTATAATAGAAAATTTAAAAATAGATGGTGGTTTATATGTTAGGCTGCTGAAAAAATCAACTATCAAAATGAACAAAATTATGTAAAAATAATTTTAAAAAAGTTACTAGGCACCTCTTTTTATTATAAATTATTATTATTATTATTATTATTATTATTATTATTGAGGCATAAAGAAATGTTTTATGTTTTATTAAGAGCAATAAAGTCACTACAAGAAATAAGAATCTCACTTCTAATTCCATAAAAATAAGATTCTCATTTCTTATTTCCACTATTTCTATCATATTATCACTTCTAATAATTCCTCGTTCTCATTCTCCATCCCAATAACTAACACCTTAGACTAATAATTTTCAATTTCCCCCCAAAACAAAAAAAAAAATCAATTTATCCCCTAAATAATGTCGCTGACGTATTAAATTATCCCCCAAATATATTCTGTCAACAAACCATTTTATAGCCAAAAATACTGTCCATGTTAATTTAATCAAATACAAAATAAGTTAATTTTTAAACATTAAAAATAAAGCATTATTTATAAATAAAAAAATTAATAAGATGCAAAACTATTCACGATCAAATCATCTTCACCAATTGGAATTCGATCATTCAAATTCCTAATCTAATTCCACTTCACCACATCACTCACTGGATGAAATTCAAACTCCTCAATCCAAGCCACTCAAATTCCTTATCTGTCTCCATAAATTTAAAAATCGAAGTAAAACCCTAATCTAACATATACACCCAATTCAATAACAGCCACCATCGAGTGTTCCAAAACCCTAATACAATGATTGACTGATTGGTGACTGCTGGGTTTGATTGTTATCGGTTGTCCGAATACATTAATGATGGCGGCAAGGCCCAATTCCCAGTGGAAGATGACAAATCGACGGTAAAGCTGCGCGTGGGTTTGAATATGACGGTGCGTTTGTCGTGTGAGAAAGAAGTTGAGAATTTCAGAATGATATGTGATAAAATAATTTCAGAATTGATGAAGAAGACGAAGAACAAAGAAGAAAGAGTAAGAAGCAGCAGAATTGATTTTTTTTTTTTCTTTTTCTTTTTCCCTTAAAACCAATAAATTAATTATTTTCGTTTGTTTTGTTAAATTTTAATTAAGTATATTGGTTTTTAATTCATATTTCAAATATTGTTTTTCTTTATCACTCGGATTTTTATTAATTTTGTTTATCCCAATCGGGTGTTTATCACTTTTATTTTTAAATTAAGGATTAAAATAAAAAGACAATTATGAAAACAAAAATTAGTGGTTCGGGTGTAAGGTAAAATTTAATAAGTCATTTGGCGAATGTTAAAATTTATTGAAACAATTGAGAGTGGCTTGAAAATAATCAGTAAAAAAAAGAGTGCTGGGATATTTTCAATTTTTCACCCCGCAATTTTTGTAAACCAACCCCACTTCTAGTGCCAGTTTAGAAATAATATATTTTTTAAAATTATTATTGTTATTTGTACTGTAAATATAATCAATTATAAAGACAATCAATTAAGTGTTTGATAAATTTTGTTTTAAGAAATATTGTAAGTTTTGAAAACAGTTATAGACGTTTACTTATACATGTATATATAATATTTTCAATTGTGTCTTATAATAATTTTTGCTAAAAATAAAATTTATATTATATTGATTTTATTTTATATCTTAAAAAAATTAATAATTAAATTTATAATATAGTGAAACAAATTTAATAATAATTCGATTAGCAAATTGATATTAATAAATTTATATTGATGAATTATAATAAAAATTTATTAAAATATTAATTTTGCTTTCTATTTGAATAAAAATAATTTTGAGTTTAGGTAGTAATTTTAAGGATATTTATGAAATTATATTAAAGGATAAAATTAATTTTCAAAATCAAAATTTAAAAGCTACTCATTCCTTACTTTTCAAAATACTATAGGAGGAACTGGTTTTGACAAAAGAGATTTTGATTTTTTTTTTACCAAACACAAAAATTAACTTTTAGATTTTTAAAATCACTTTTAAACCTCCCAAAAGCAATCACAAACGGGCCCTAAGAAATAATAATATTAAGTTTACGTTATTTTTAAAATTGTCTAAATAAACTATTAGATATAAGAGCTATGTTTCTTGAGTCAATTTGATCATTTTATATTATAAGAGTAAAATAATTAAATAAAATCATTTTAAGGCAACTTTAATGGTCGAAAATATCTAAATAAAAAAGGTAAACTAAAGGTAGAAGAGATAGAGGATTGACTTTTTTCTATTCGATGACCATTATATGGTTGTATAAATACGATTTTACCCTTTTAACTGTTATATTTTGGGAGGTAAATTGATATTTATGTAGTTTTAGGGGATATATTAAAGATAATCACTCTAGATGAGGGTAATTTGAAAATTACCCTTCCATGTAAGCACGAGATACTTCCACTTCATTACCCTTATAAATCCACTCAATCTTTAGAAAAAAAATTATAATAAGTTCTCCTTATTTTTAGAATACACAAATTAGCAAAATATTTTGATAACTAATCAATTAAATCCTTTTTATAACTTTTTTCCTTACATATATTTGACCATCAACGTTACTTTAAGATAAGTTTTACTATTTTATTTGACTATTTTATCCTAACAATAGAAAATGATCAAATTACCTAAAAAAAAACTATTGCATCTAATAGTCTAAGTATTTAATTTTATTTGAATAAATTTTTAAAATTTTTCGGTCATTGTATTTTTTTAAAATAATGTGAATTTATTATAATTATGTATTAGGAATGTGGCCAATTTATAAAAATTATAGGATGAAAATATTACC